>BSBK01000092.1:2070000-2085000 GCA_027943335.1 Chamaecyparis obtusa
ATCAATTGCATTCAAATCCTTCATTTAGGTGTTGTCTAGGTCACTGATCTCGATTACAATATGAGAACATCAATCTCGCACCTACTAGAAGGCAGTAAATCGCTTGGTTAGATTAGATTTTAATTTTGCACGATTTCGATTTCAACTAACCTCTAATGTTTTACTGAAGTGTTGTGTCTACAGATCAGGTACAATTTTCACACAGACCATCAAGACACATGAGACCATGAATGAGATGCTCAAAACCACATGCAGCAAGATGAACCCTCATAGGGTCAGGAAGCGAGATGCACAGTCTCTGTGTCACTGGGTAAGAATGACGAACATGGACGTCTGGATATGTGACCTAAACCATACAGAAACAGGGTGTTTTATCAGATATTGAGTTCAAAATCAGGCTAATAGTACAAAAATGGAACAGTTTGATATTTCATAAGGTGGGTCAAAGGATCAGCAATTAGGCAAAATTATCAGAAAAATCAAATTTTTGACCTAAATATCAGTTTTAGGCTCACTGTCTCTCAAATGACATTGCAGACTGGCTCTGAAAGTCGTACGACACTCCACAGAAGCCCAAACGACAATCCATGGTCATACAACACTGCGCACATTGTCATACAAGTTTTTAGGGACCCGATGAAATGTCGTACGACAGACGCGTCCCCTTCATACGATACTTGGGTGGACTTGAAATGACAAAGGAGTTTCAAATGAAGTGTCGTACAAGTTTGGGTTGGGACTCATACAAGTTTTCACACATGCAAAATTCAAAAAGAAAAATTCATACGAAAAAAATTTAAAAATTCTATAAAACATGAAAAATTTGCATTTTCAGAGGGGCACAGAGGTCCACCTATCGGATGTCCATACTGTCGGGGTCTCTGGTATCTCTAGCTACGCTCAAATCGATGCGAACTCACAGGAACCTTCAGATCTTGCTATTCTACCATTTTCATGCTCAGATGGCTCCACAAAATCTCCAAAGTCAAAAGGTTGAAATGAATTGAAATTGACCCTTCGGGCCTTTATATAGCATTTGACCTAATTTTCAAAAGTGCTCCGTTTTTCATGAAAATTGCACCCCTGGCTAATTTCGACGTTTTGAATCCATTTTCGAGATCAAAATCAAAATTTGAGATCATTTAATATTTCAAAATCAAAATTTGAGATCATTTAATATGTCAAAATCATGATTTAACATTTTGGGCCCAGGACAGTCTACTGCTTGCATAATCAACCTTCAATCATCAAAGAAATCCAACATTCAACTTAACTGATTATCTTACATCAAACTATCAAAATTTCAAACTTTTAACTATGGTCAACTCATGGTTTAACCTAGTCAAACTTGGTCTTTTGGACCTCTAAATGATGCAGAATGCATTCTCGGACATGTTTAACCACTTCTCAAATCAATTAGCATGCTTCTAAACTATCAACGCTGACTTTTTTTATGAGATTTCAATTTTAATCCCGAAGGGGGCATGGTATTGCACATCATTCAAGTCTATAAAAATTCTATCAATCTTTCCTCAGTAATCAAGACAACAACCATGTCTAGTTGCTAAATCATCAAAAGTCCTCATCGCTCGAGGCAAATCTATCATCACTTGGGGCATATCAGATTCATCAAGATCCATATCAATCTGGTATTCTCCTAATCTTGTAAATTGTATCAATTTTTGCAACCATCAGATCATAGCATTCTTTCCTTGGTTCTTCGGCAACTGAAGGGTTCGGATGTGATACCTGCTAGTTCTGCTAAGATAATCGAGTCTAGAACCGATCACTCACTTCTTCACAATCATAAGGTTCAGAATCAGGCATTTTGACACTTTTTTTCGCAATCCTCGGTTCATCGCTGCTACAGTGAACATTATCTTTGGTCATTCAGGATCTATTATCTTCATATCAAATCAATATCAATCAGCTTCTGTCTCATATCAATTATCAATTTCGAATCAGTTTCATATCTCTATCAAACACAGACTTTCTTTCAACCACTGCGCTTCACACAATAATTCAAAGAGGGGCAAAATGTAATACCCCAAAAATGGGCTATAAGCTCATTAACCTCCTACATCTACAAATCGAACGAAATCAACATCGAAGTCCTAATCTAAGGCACATCTAAACATCATTGAATCCTAATTGATTATCTTAAATTCTGCATCGGGGAATATTCCTAGCAATATTCCTATTTATCATAATTATCTTTAATTTTATAATTATTTAGTGATAAATCACATTTATCCTAAGTTTGATTAATTGAATATTTTCATATTTAATTAATTGGATTTAATTCTGCCACTTAATTATTTAATTGAATTTAATTATATTTATTCCTAAATATTATTATTTAAATTTGACAATATATCAAAATTCCTATTATTAATTGATTAAATTAATAAAAGCAAGTTGTCATATTTAATGATATTATTTTTGAATAAAAATTTGATTAAATGATTGATTAACCCATAAATCAATTGTTTTATTTTAAAAACCAGTTAAGTTGAGAATAAATCACTTTATTTATTTATTAATTCATAATTATCCATGTGCACAATCAAAGAACAGTTAAACTCCAAATCAGAAAATCAATGCAATTTATTGACTTTTTGGAACTCAACATCATTTTTGAGTTTTAAAGTTGATCTAAACTTCTAATTTGAGTTAAAAAGCTATTTTTGCATGATTTGCATGTTTTTGTGAATTAAATTATCTTTATTATCAGATAACTAAAAAATCAAGCTGAATTAATCAGAGTGATTTATGGCTTTCTTCCATGCACCTCCAAAGCCTTAGATTTCTATAAATTAAAAGCCTCAGCTCATCTCAAAGCATCTCATAATTTTGCATAATCACGCTGAAGAATTGCTATCTGGAGAATCAAAGCTTATTGTGAATCAAGGCTATTGTGAGATCAATTTGGTTTTTATTCATATCATATTATTTCTAGATTAGCATATCATAGATCAATTTTCATATTAGCAATAGATTTCATATCAATTTTGATCATATCATTGCATCTAAAATCCAAAAAAATAGATTAATTGCATTCATATTCCATATCCATCAATTTTGCATTCAAATCCTTCATTTAGGTGTCGTCTAGGTCACTAATCTCGATAACAATCTGAGAACATCAATCTCGCACCTACTAGAAGGCAATAAATCGCTTGGTTAGATTAGATTTTAATTTTGCACGATTTCGATTTCAACTAACCTCTAATGTTTTACTGAAGTGTTGTGTCTACAGATTAGGTACAATTTTCACACATATAGACATTTATTCTTTGCCTTAGGTAAATTCTTACATGGTATCAGAGTGATATCAAAATTCTTACATGGTATCAGAGCCATAGGAGTTTCATTATATAGCCTATTTTGAGAGATTTTTTTTATTTCAGGTCAAAATTGGAGCTTGCTAGTGCAAATCAGAGGTTGGCATCACATTGAGGAGGTCCAAAAACCCTTAAATCAGATTTTGTTTCATCCAAATTAGACATCTGAAGCTAAATCTAGAGCCATTTGAATTTTCAAGGTTCGGCAGCGGCGATTCAGAAAAAATAATTTCAGAGGCGATTTTCAAACAATGATATCTCAATCATCCAGACTCCTTTTTTGGAGCAATTTTTTTTGTTTTGGGGTAGAATTTCACGATCTACATAATGTTATAGGTGGTTTCTGATCTCTACTTCTGATAGTTTCTAAAAATCACAAATCCTGATTTTTACAACTTTAGAGGCTTTGTTCGGGCTCATATGGACACATTTTCAGGTGCTATTTTTTTTTAAAGTTCATAATTTTTTGTCTACTTTCCAAATCTGGTATCAGTTTGGAAAAACTTTGAGTGGACATAGTACTTTAAATATTTGGTCTATTTTGGCCTATTTTTGGCACTTGTAATTTGTTGGATCCTTGAGTGGTCTTGTGTCTTAATTGTATGAGTCTACCATAGCTTCATGTTTTCTATTGTAATCATCAAAATCAGAAGTCCACTTTGGTTCATTTTGGTGAGTGGCAATTGTACACACACTATATATAAAGTGCCAAAATCATCTATTTTGGGGGGTTCTTTGGCTCATTGCATTTTGGGGGGTGCATTGCTTTTTTGGTCTCATTGTTTCATGTGAGAATCACATCATGGATGGTTTAATTAAGTTGACAAGAGGAAACTATAAGCAATGGAGTGAATTGGTTCTTTCTCATCTTAGTGAGCATAACCTATTGCCCTATTTGTATGAGGATAGACCTAAAAATCCTTCTTTCAATTGTGACTCTTACTCAGAAGTTATTAAGGTTATCTATTGGAATATGGATATGGATGTTATGGATTCCCTTGTTGACTATGAAGATGAGACAAAAAATATTCCTGATATTTGGACTATTCTTTGGGAAATGTATGGAGATCCACATATTCCTCCACTTCCAAAATGTCTAGAACCTCCAATTGTAGCTCCTTCTCCTCCTATTGATATCACATCTAGTGTTTCTCCTAATGATGCTTGCATTCACATAGCCATGGGTTCAGGTGATTTAGTGCAATAGGATATTCATTGTCTTTCAGACTTGGTTCCATTGGATGACTACTTGACATACATTGCAGGTTTGTTTGTGGAGTCCTACATTTTAGATTTGGGAGACTTCATTAATGATATTCATCTTCTCTTTGTTGAAGATGATCCTTCTTTAGTTGTTTTGAGGGAGTATGTTGACCCTCATCTTCACTCTCCACTTGATCCTTCTTTCGAGATTGACATGATTGTGGATAGTTTGATATAAAATTTGGATGAGGGACCTCTTTAACTTCAGAGAAGACATTTGACTCTTTGGAGATTGGTTTTCATGAGTCTCAAACTTCACTTGAGATGTCACATTTCATGGTTCACGTTGACCATACTCATGTGTTGAAGATTCCTATTCAGTTTCCTGAGACATCATACATTTTGAGTATTCTTCCTAGAGATTGGGGAAGATTCATTGATCCACCTATGGACTTGTTTCTTCCTAAGGGGAGGAACATCATTCAATTTTCTTGGTGCAGTTTCTACATTGATCTAGGTGCACTTATCATGGGTGTACATTCTACATTGAGGGGGGGCTTTCTTGCTTCTCTTCCTACTTCATTTGAGGAGGCATCTTTGTCTTTGGAGTTTGATCCAAATTCTTATGTGGATCTGTTATCATTGGTTCCTTATTTGTCACCTTCTTCTACTAGGCTTTCTCTTGATTGGTTCATGGCATCTTCATCAACCAAGGACATGGTGACACTCGGGCATACAACAGAGACATCATACTTCATTTGGATTCCCCTTCCTACTTCCTATCCAGAATGGGAAGCCTTCTTACATCTATACTTGGTGTATCTTCTTCCTAAGAGGAGAAATGTTGTTTGTAGGCATTGGACTATGTTTTGTCTTCAAGCACTTACCATCCTTGGAGGAGATTACTCATTATGGGGGGGATATCATGTATCCTTATTTCCATCCTTTGGGGGGATTTTTTATTGTGTATGCATGATCTATATCATAATTGGGGGGTCTTGATTACTCCATCCATGCATACATCTTGTATTCATCTCTCTTTTGGGGGGAGGGTTTTTCCCATGAGGTTTTCCCTCTTTCTCCACTTTATGAGAGATTGCATTGTTCTTACATTTTGTACATGGGTACCTAACATGGCCTAGTAGCTGGGACCCATCTTGCATTGTAAGCTTAAGTGCATTCCCCTAAGTTGCACTTAAGGGGGGTGTTGGTGTAATTAAATATTTTCTAATTACACTTTAGTTAAGTTTACTTAGGATAATGCATTTGCATATTAGTTGTCATTGTGACACTTAGGAGTTTTTATTTCATTTTAGCACATGGTTAGGAAAATTTCCACTTTAGGTGTGATAGTTGTCATCACATACCTCTTTGTGTGTGAGATCCACCTTTAGTGCTCTTATCACATTATCATCCTATCATTGTTGCACATGCTTCACATAATTTCATGTACAATGGAGGATGATCCACCTTTGGTGGACATGTGATTCCACCTTGTGTGGGTGATATCTTATCATCTAGTCTTATTGGATTGCCTATATAGTTAGGCACTCCTACTTTGTAGTCAATTCAATTGGCTATAATCAATTATTTGATCATTTTGCCTATCTCTCATGTACTATCTCTTGAGCTTCTAGATCTTGGCATCTATTCTTTGCCTTAGGCAAATTCTTACATGGTATTAGAGCAATATCAAAATTCTTACAGTTATCATTGTATATTGCATGTTTGAGTAGTGAGCTCATCTTGCAAACATCTTGTTTTGTAATAGAAACTCCTAACAGGGTTGAGACTTCTAACAAGGCTTGAAGTCCTTTAACCAGGATAGAGACACTATATGTATGTAATAGACTCCTAACAAGGTCATCATCCTTAACCAAATACTTTTGATTAGTGGATCATTTGTGGGTACCATCCCCACCGGGGTTTTCCCTTTTCTTACGCAAGCTTCAAGTTAATTTCATATATCTATAAGTGGGAAAAATTAAAAGTTTGTGAAATATTGATTCACCCTCCCCCCTCTCAGTATTTTCCATTTCTAACAATTGGTATCAGAGCTTAGTTACTCAGAACAAAGTTAATAGAGAAAGCCTAACAACTTGAGTAAGATCTCTATGGATATGGATCAGTTGCAAAAAAATCTTGATGAAGCTCTTGAACAGATTGATATGCTTACTGAAGAAAGAGATACTCTAAAGAAAAGTATGATAATGCAAAAGAATACATTGAGAAACTAAAAGGAAAGCTAGAAGATCTGAAGTCAAAGAAAGAACCTACAAGTCAAGTCAAGGACTGTGATGAAGTTTCAAAACTAAAGAAAGAAAATGAGATCCTTAAACATGAATTAAAGATTGTAGATTTGAAATTAAGATTGAAAGATGATAACAACAAAGATGAATCAAATCTGAAATCTGAAAATGTAGATCTGAGATCTGAACTTACCAAAGTGACATCCGAACTTGAGACTACAAAATTGAAGTATGTTGAACTTGTGAAGTATAATACAATTGTGAAAGGAGAACTAACCCAGTCTAAATAACATCTTGAGAAGTTATATTCCAATAGTGAAAAGATTGATGAACAAATATCTTATTAGAAACCATCTTGTGATAAAACTGGTCTTCGATATCTTGAAGATAAATTCCCAAAGAAGATTGAGGAGTGCAAAGAACCAGATTCAGAACATCCTGAGAATAAAGTTGAAAAGAAGCCTGATGAATCTAACAAATCTGAAGATATATCTAACTTGCCTAAGCAAGATGAATCACCTAAAGAGATGTGAAGAGAATTCAAAGGTAGATATTTTTCATGCAATTCTTTTGGACACATGAAAAGATATTACATAGGAAAGCAATTCAAACCTATCTCTGGTTATTGTTATAATTGTCATGGTTTTGGACATAGAGCTATTGACTGCAAGAAACCTAGATCTAATGATAATGGTAATAGTAGAATGTTTAGAAATACTAACCCTACAAATAAGAGACCTATTGGAGACATGAACAAAAGAAATGGAGTTGTGCGTTATAGATGCAACAAATTTCGACACATTGCCAGAAATTGTAGATCACAAATCAATCAGTCAGGACCTAGATATGGAAACAATGGAGTAGTTTGTGAGATATGCAATAACATTGGTCACACGGCAAGATATTATAGAATGAACAACATGAGAAATCCTAATCCTAGAAGAAATGCAAACTATACCAGAAGAAATGTGAACACCATCAACAATCACAGAGAAAGTTGCAATAACTTGGAGGAAATTGAATTTGTTAAAGCTACGGATCAAGTGAGCACACTCAGTATACCAGGAAATCAGCCAGGTGAAGTATTTGAAAGTAAGTGTGAATCAATTCCTAATTCATCTCAAAGCAATTAAACATTTATTTTATGAACTATGTATTAGAGTAAAAGTATCAAAACCATGTAGAATTTAGAGTAAGTTAAATTAAGATTTGTGAAGTTAATATGAGCTAGTATATGATGTAAGAAAGCTATGGTTAAGAGTGCATGAATTTATGAACATGTATGCGAGTACACGAAAAGAATGAAGTTTTGAAGGTAACCAGGGACAACTTTTGGCATGAATGCACTTAAGAAATTTAATGTGATGATAGTATCTTGAAAGATTTGAAGGATAAAAGAATAATATTGAAATCATTTGATCATTCAAGTGTTTACAAGAGTTATAGAGAGCTAGCCAGTGGAGATTGAAAGCAGTTTGCAAGATTTGGAGACAAATTCTTTGCCAAATATATGCAAAAGCCCTAAATCATGATTATGAGGTATTTTGCTAAGTATTCATTATCAAATCTATTACATTTTGATAGAATCATGGACGCATCACTAGTTCATAGCATTAGAGACTCAGCTAGACCTAAGTTAAAGAAAGAACTAGTAGAGCCATTAGACGAAGACCCTAGTTTGGTGTTATCAACCATTCCAGATGGAGTTTTGCATTTAGAAGATGTGAAAAGATATTTGAAATGTAAGTTTGAGACTATAGGAGATGGTAGTTTAACCATGGAGTATAGTAAGATTTACAAACAAGACATGACCTACAAAGAAGGTTTTGAGCATTTAGGTCAAATGGATATCATTAAGTACACATTTCACTATGAGTTTCAGAATGATGAATGGACCAAGATAATATTAAGCAGAATACACAATGGAAAGTTTTGGATGGATGACAAAGTTATAGACATCACTACAGATCTTATACATGAGGTAACATGACTATCTAAAATAGGAGCAATTCCCTTGAATGAGAATAATGTTAAGGAAACTATGTTGGACAATACCAAGCCTTCATATAATCGAAGAGGAATAGTTATAAGTAAAATTGAGCAAGATGATGTAAGATATGTATGTAAATATTCAGTTCAAAATTTTGCGTGAGTTCTAGGGAAGATGACATGACAGAAGGCATGGTACATGCAGCTTATCTTATGTGTGTAGACAAAGTAGAAGTATATATGTGTGAGATTCTGAGGATACAATTGATTGAAAATCTTGAGAAGACCAAGAAAATCAAGAATTCATAGTTTAGATTCTCATCCCTGATCACTTACATGTTTTTCCATCTTTTGAGAAGATTCCCTTACACAATAAGATTTGATTGGAATGATGGAAAAATTGTATGGATAGAATAAACAATGTATACTTGAGACATCCTATTGATAAAGTGAATGAGAGTGCTACTCTTATCATAAATACTTTTCATAATGAAATGAGAAAAATATCAAGAATTCCACCATCAATTGTTGAAAAGTACAAAGATGAGATATGCTTTTTAGTGGACACATACTTTACCTACATTGAAGAAGTTGAACCAAGAATTGAGTTTGTAGATCCTCTTGAGTATGAGGTATTTGAAGTAGAAATTGAAGGCTATGTGAGCGGATTACTTAAAAGAATTTGGATGCAAAGAGTTCCAGATTTGGAACATATGAAGAAAACTTCAATACAACACAATAGTCACAAGTGCAAAAATTAGCAAAGAAGAGAGTAGATAACACAATTAAGAAAATATTAAAGGACACAAGCATGACCGAGCATGAATTTATCATTGTGAAGCAGATAGTAGCAGCAATTAAGGATATTGGACAAAAAGAAGTGTTGTCAGTTCCACCCTTGACAACCCATGAAGCCCCTAATGAAGAGACTCGAGATATTGATGAAGAGATTATAGAATTGGGTATGCCAGTAGTAAGGAAATCCACCAGATCCACCTCCACTACACCTACTAAGAGAGTCAAAGAAATGGCAAGTGGACTAGGAAAGAAGTAGAAAACTATCTTTTCTCCAATAGAAAGGATAAGGACATCAGTAGAGAAGTCACAAGTAGATGAAGAGGTAGGCAGCAACAAGAAGAAACAATGGAAGCCTAAGATAGAAAAAGTGAACCCTTTGATCATTAATGAAGGGTTTTTCACCAAGCTAAACAAATACTATGAAATGTATAACAGCTTTGAGAAGCTAAATCTTGAAAATGCAATTGTCAGGCATATGATTCTTGCAGATAAAAAGTTTGAAGATATAAAAGGAAAGATTCCTGATAACTTACATGAGAAGTTGGTAAATAGGAAGAAGAGAGCTATAGAAGAGGACAAAGGCATAAGAGAAAGGTATGTAAGGAAACTTTGTGAAATTAAGGATGAAGATCACTTCAGAGAAATCATGAAGAACCTAAGTAGCCATCTAAGAAGAAAAAGAAGGACAATACTGATAATCAGAGGCAATTATGAAGAGATTAATAGAGAAACTGAAGATGCGGTTGTAAAGGTGATGACTTCTAGACCAGGAGAAATATATTTAGTGAATCTGAACATGCAGCAGAAGCAAAACATCAAACTGAATCAACACCAATTCCACCACCCTCCATCAACATTAATGATGAAGTTGTTGGCAATTTGATAGAAGTTGATGAGCAGAAGGATGAAGCAAAAAATAAGGAAGAAGAAGTTATAGAAACAAGAATTGAAAAGGAGGAAGAAATTCAAGTTAAAATAGCAGAAGAGGAGCATGTGGTGCAAGGAGAGCAAACTGAAATTGTTTCACAGACTAAGAGCATAGTAGAAATTCCATCTAGACCACCTATTGAATTTGTTTTTGTGAGCCTATGAGCAAAAGTTGACGTTGATGATCAAATAGAGTTGATCTCATCCCTAAATAAGATAATTTGAAAGAACTAGAAGGTAAAAAGCTTGGAAGGAATATTACTTGAAGTAACCAACAAACTTCAAGGAGCGATATCAACTCAAGTCAGTGAGGTTGATCCCCAACCTAAAGCTAAAGAGGTAATAAAAGATTTTGACATTGAATTCACCAATTTGTCAAATATTGCATCAGTCAAAGCTCAAGTAGCCCATGATGCACAATTATTTCAAGTTGTTTGTCAGAACTTCAAAAATGATTTGGATAATTTAGATATTTGCATAAAAGAGTTGAGAAGATGTTTAGAGAGAAGAAAATAATTGTACATATAGTGTACACTATCCCATAGCCACACATCAGAGATATCAAAAAAGATAAAGAATAAGGAAGCATAATTGCAAGCAACAGTAAATAATTTGTAGAGTCCTAATGTGAAAATCATAGATATAGAGAAGAAAGCAAGTAAAATCTATGATGAAATAAAACTTCTTGAGGATGAAAAAGAGAGGAAATTGAAGAGATTCCCTCTACTCAGAGAGCATTTATCACTGAAGATTAGTAATGTAGAGAGTCAACTAGAAGAATGTCTTTCATCTAAGACATCATATGGAAAGTTTGCATATGCAAATCTTAAGGTAGTTGAAATAGCATCTTAAGGATTATGTGCATTACTCAGCATTTCAAACTTAGTATAGAAGACATAGGACAAGGAGATAGAAAATCAAAAGGCAAATTTTGAAGATTGTGTAGCAAGTCTTCCAGCCTTGCAGTATTGAGATCAAGGAGGTAAAACAATTTTGACATACTTATATATAATTGACACCTTTGTCATTGTTGTCAAAGGGGGAGTAGTAATATAGCATGAAAATTGTATGTATGTAGAAGATATAGATATGCGGAATAGTATGAAGTATACTCTTAGGGGGAGTATCATTTTGGAGAAATAAGTAGACATGTATGATCCAAAATTTTTTGTGATGGCCATATATTGCACTTTTTGAATTCTATAATAGAAAGTTTTTTTGGGACTTAGCCAATTTTCCCATATTTTTCCACTAATGACAAAGGGGGAGATTGTTGGAAATGTGGCTAAGTAGGATATTAGAACGTTGTCATTATGGCAACATATACCTAGCATTAAGACATCATGATCAAAGGAAATAGTTATGTATGAGCGCACTTTAAAATTGTCTAAGTATAATAGTGATTACTAGTCTTCATAGAGACAGTTTTAATTGGCGATGTTCACAGAAGTAGGTTCAGTGTGTACGCACTTGAACATAGATCATTCTATGTATATCAAAGCTACATCTAAGAGCACAAGTCTATATGGCATGTACCGAAGAAGATATTAATATTTTACAGAGACAATGTTGAGCCGACCAGAACAGAGCGGATGACAGAATATGATTATATTGAGGTAAGGGATTATTTTGTTTATCAAAATAATCACTTAACTAATTAGGGATGACATCCTAGATGTTAACCCTAAGGAAACATATAATGAATTTATATTTTTGAGGAGAGTATAATGTATTGTAGGCTGACATGAAGTTATTTTGTAATAACTTGTATATAAGTAAGAATAATGTAATGCAAAGAAATATGTATGAAGGAAATTGATATATGATGTGAAATTGTATGTTGTAAGAATAAAATAAGAAAGTATTGTATATCAGAGAAAAGAGCCTAGAAAGCTAGATCTGAATAATAAAGTTATTCGGTAGTAGTAAAAGGTTTTTTGTATCATCAGTTATCATTGTATATTGCATGTTTGGGTAGTGAGCTCATCTGGAAAAAAATCTTGTTTTGTAATAGAAACTCCTAATAGGGTTGAGGCTTCTAACAAGGGACTAAAGTCCTTTAACCAGGACAAAGACACTATATGTATGTAATAGACTCCTAATAGGGTCAACATCCTTAACCAGATGCTTTTGATTAGTGGGTCAACTGTGGGTACCATCCCCACCGGGGTTTTCCCTTGGCCAAGGTTTCCTCAAGAAAAAACATGGTGTTATGAGTTCATTCATTTTATTGTTATGCTTATTAGTCAGTTTAATTAGTTTAGTTTTCTTATGCAAGCTTCAAGTTAATTTCATATATCCATAATTGAGAAAAAGTAAAAATTTGTGAAATATTGATTCAACCCCCATCTCAGTATTTCCTATTTTTAACAATTATGGTCATCTTGCAATGAAGTGTCTGAACAGGCCTAAACCTCAAGCCTCCATTGTTGAAGTTAGTAAGGCAAGCTCAGATAAGGAGTTTGAAAGACTTGTATTTTTATTTAGCCCTGTCGAGTCAAGTGTCTACTAGCCTTAATACTTGGGTCATAGATAGTGAGGCATCTCATCGCATAATAGGATTCAAAGAACACCTAGATACCTTGGTGAAAAATTCAGATGAGGAAGTTACCATTGGAGATGATTCCAACTACCCTATGAAAGGAATCAAAACTTGCACTATTCAACTAAAATCAGGGCATCGCTCTTCAATTGACAGGTGTATTAGTTGTACCGATTATCAAGTGTAATTTGGTTTTCCATTTCATCCCTTGAAGACAAAGGATATTGAATGTCCCTTCATGGATGGTAAAGTTCTAGCATGGCTCAAGAATTCAAATATCAATAAAGCTCACACCATAGGAGTTCAACATGGATGCTTATCCAATCTTTGCACTTCTCCTTCTCAAGCCTTAATTCATGAATATTCAAATACATGTGAGATTTGGTATAGAAGATTAGGGCATCTCATCTCCATTTTTGTGCTCTACCTTCAATAGAGAAAATGGTGATAGGAATACCTAAACTTAATCAAGAACATGAAGGAACTTGCAAAGGGTGTGCCTTGGAAAAGAACACAAAAGGCACATTTCATAGTAGTGAAAGTAGATCTAAAAATGTATTAGAACTTATTCATTCATATTTATGTGGACCTATGAAAATAACATCTTCAGGAGGATTTTTGTACTATGTTAATTTGTAGATGACTATTCTAGGAAAACATAGATATAGTTTTTGAAATGTAAAGAGTCAGATGAAGTCCTTATGAGGTTAAAGGAATTCGAGGCTCTTGTAGAAAATATGTCAGATAAAATAATCAAAATCTTGAGATCGGATAATGGGGGGGAATACATCTCTGATAACTTCAAAACCTTTTGTAATAATTGTGGGACTAAGAGGGACTTTACTATCCCTTACAACTCTCAACAAAATGGGGGTGGCAGAAAGGAAAAATAGGACTACTATAGAAGCAGCCAAAGCCATTATGCATGACCAAAACCTTCATACCTCTTTTTGGGTTGAAGCCTCTAGTACTGTTGTTTATATTCAAAATAGATGTCATCACTCCCTTTTAGATAGAAAAACCCTAAAAGAAGCATTTACAAGGATAAAAACTGACATAGACCATTTGAGAATCTTTGGTTGTCCCGTTTACATTCACATACCCAAAGAGAAGAGATCTAAACTAGAACCCTCAGGGAGAAAAGGAATATTTGTTGGCTACAGTGAAACATCTAAAGCCTATAGGATTTATATCCTTGGACAAAAGTTAATTGAGCTAAGTAGGGATGTAAAGAAATTAATTGAGCTAACCAGGGATGTAATCTTTGAAGAAGATGTTGCATTCAAAAGATCCAAAGCCATTAATGAAATAGATATTGAAGATCATGAGTCTCCTCAAAATATGGAAGTGGATCATGCTTCTGAGAATCAGAGGGAGACCCATGAACCTATGGAAGATGATAATCACAATGAACCTACAGATTCTATTAATGAGCCTAGAGACACTACTATGAATCAGAAAAGATGTCTATAAGGAAAATGATTCAAGAGGCTGAAAATTATGTAACTCCAAAAGGAACCTTCAGGGAAAGAAAAAGACCTAATAGATATTCCATCTATTTTGCACTTATGAGTGAAATCATCAAATTAGAACCTTCTAGTGTTGGGGAAGCTTTCAAACATCAAGTTTGGAAAGATGCCATGATAGAGGATTACCAATCTATACTTAAGAACAATGTATGTGACATTGTACCTAGACCAAAAGACAAATCAGTGATTTCATCTAAATGGCTCTTCAAAATATAACATGTTGCAAATGGGAATATTGATAAATATAAAGCAAGGTTTGTTTCCAAATGCTTTTCTCAAAAGGAGGGAATTGATTATAAAGAAACATTTTCTCTAGTTGCTCGATATACCTCCATCAGGGCTATGATTGCTATTGCCCCATCAAAAGGTTGGAAAATTCACCAAATGGACATGAAGACTGCTTTTCTTAATGGCATAAT
>BSBK01000093.1:600000-785000 GCA_027943335.1 Chamaecyparis obtusa
TTTCTCTATTATGATTTCAAGGTGGTTCTAATAGGCTAACTTGATTATAGTATTTAGAGGAAAGATATTTATAGGTAGTCATTTGTGATTACTTGAGTGTGGTTCATGGTTGATTAAGCAGAGTAGAGCAGAGTGTGTGAAGTGTTGAACCATCAGAGGAAGGTCTATGTGACCAAGTAAAGTATTTGTGCTTTACATTGGAATTAATCTAGACAATAGGTCAAAGTGTAGTTCACAAAGATCCAGATATAGTGTGTATTTATTATTCAAAAGGTTGTAGCCTTCGCCCCTTTGAGTAGTAAGCTCTCGGATAGTGCATCCTCTCCCCTAATAGGGACAATTGTAAAAGACTCCTAATAGGGTTCAACCCTTGACCAGGTCTACTATACTTAATATATTGTAAAGCTACTCCTAACAGGGTAAAGGATCTTCTAACAAGGATCATTATACACTAGTACAAAATATTAGTGGGTATCAAGTCCCATTGGGGTTTTTACCTATTTGGGTTTCCCCGTAACCAAAATATTGGTGTTGTGCTCATGTGTTATTTCATTATGTTTATGCTTTATGTTTAAGTATACTTAATTGGATAAAGAATTGAATCTTGTAGATAACTTATTCACCCCCCCATCTCAGTTATCTCTTGGGACTATTCCTAACAATTGGTATCAAAGCCAAGTGTCTCAGAGAGAAAGTTTAATAGCTTGAGGTTGATCAGATGGCATACTTCAAGAAAAAGAGTCCTAAATTTGATGGAGAGAATTATCTTGATTGGAGGAACAAGATGGTGACTCATTTGTAGTGCATTGCTTTTGAAGTTTTTAATGTTACTATCAAAATAGCCAAGTTTCCTACTTTAGAAGACATTGCAAAGGATGATGCTACTAAAGCACAAAAGGAATTATTTCATCAGAATGCTATTTCCAAAGAAGCCCTTATTAGTGCCCTATCAGATAGTGAGTTTTCAGAGATAAAGAAGGTAGACACCGCCCACAAGATATGGAAGTACCTGGCAGACATATTTGAAGGAGACAAACAAGAAAAGGATGCACGCAATAAAACATGGAAGAAAAGATACAATGCATTAGAGATGCTTCCTAAAGAAAACATCAGAGCTTATAATCAAAGGATCAATGAAGGAGTTGCTGGAATCAGGAAGAATGGTGGAGAGATCTAAGAGGAAGATATTATGGACAAGTTGATGACTACTCTCACTCTAGAATATGAAAGCAAGATCAACATCCTTGATGAGACCATGTAGCTTACATCTAATTTCAAGAGAGAGACCTTGATCAGAAAAATCTCAACTTTTGAGATTTCAAGATTGAAGATAGAACCTAAAAGTAAGACAACCTTCAAAGCAACAGTTCATGGTAAGAAATCTACAAACACTTCTGGTAATTTTGATGATGATGATGATGATGAAGAGAAAACTTTAGATGATTTCATTGCTATGATTGTGAAAAGAGAAAAGAAAGGAAAAGGAAAATATGAAGGTCAATTACCATTTAAGTGCTTTTCATGTAATAAGATAGGTCACTTTGCATCTAAGTGTCCTACTAGAGCTAGAAAGTTCAAAAAGGATTACAAGCCTAAGTACTCTAAGGAATGTTACTTTGCTAGAGATGGAGTTTCAAATGAAGAATCAGGTGAAGAAGAAATTGGATTCATTGCTATTATAGACAAAATGAATAATAACATAGAAAATAAAGATGTGAAAGAGAAACAAGAGCTTGCATTGATTTCCCAAGCAGATATAAGGATAGACTGGATTATAAATAGTGGTTGTTCACATCACATGACAGGTGATAAAGGCATATTTGTTCATCTAGACAAATACAATGGTGGTATGGTTAGATTTGGTGACAGCACTCCTAAACCAATAGTTGGTAGAGGAGCCATCACCTTGGATGGTAAGAATAGTAATGATGATGTTCTCTATGTTGATGGTTTGAAACATAACCTTCTTATTGTTGGAAAGTTACTTGGAAAAGGATATCAGTTGGAGTTCAAAGATGAAAAATGCATCATTAACAAAAATGATGGTGTTATGATTGCATCAGGCTCAAATACAAGAGGTAATATTTTCTAACTCAATTTAGAAGCAAGTTGTTTTGTTGCTAAAGTTGATGACAATTGGTTGTGGCATAAAAGACTATGTCATATCAATTTTGATAACATAGTAAAGATAAGAAATGTTAAGGTAGTAAGAGATCTACCTAGCATAGCAAAGCCAGTTGATACTATATGCAGGGAATGTGTGATGGGAAAACATGTGAGGAATTCACTCAAGAGCAAGCACAATTCAGTAGAGAACAAGTTGGATCTAATTCTTACAGACCTATGTGGTCCAACTCAAACAAGATCATACTATGGTGAAAGGTATTTAATTTTGTTTTTTGATGATTATACTAGGATGATGTGGGTTACATTCTTGAAAGATAAGTCAGAAGTATTTGATAAGTTCAAAATATTCAAAGCTAAAAGTTGAGAATGAATTTGGATTAAAGATAAAATGTTTGAGATCAGATAAAGGAGGAGAATTCACCTCTGATAGATTTTATGAGTACTATGAAGAACATGGCATAAAGAGATAGTTAAGTGCACCTAGAACACCTTAGTAGAATGGGATTGTAGATAGAAGGAATAGGATCATTCTTGATACAATGCGCACCAGCATGATAGAAGGAAAAGTTGCACACACCTATTGGAGAGATGCAGTCAATACAATAGTCTACACAATTAATCAAATTCAATTAAGGCCTGACACTGAAAAAACACCATATGAACTATGGTTTGGTAAAGTTCCCACAGTAAAATACTTTAGAATCTTTGTAAGAAAGTGCTACATCAAGAGGGATGAAGCAGTAGGCAAGTTTGATGTAAGAAGTGATGAAGGTATTTTCCTTGGTTACTCAACTAAAAGTAAAGCTTATAGATGTTTCAATTTAATATTGGAAAAGATCATTGAGAGTTCTCATGTTAAGATTGATGAAAAGTATATGGCTCAAGAAAGATATCGTGATTACTCACCCATGATTGAAGAAGAATCCAGACCCTCCACTAGTGAAACAGTAATTGAAGAAATGTTTGACAACATTGATGTGTTATTCAATGACCCTGAGACAAGTGAAGAAGAAACTCCTAAGGTTGATGAGTCTGCATCAACTAAAGCTCCAAAGTTTACATCTAGAAACCATTCCAATAAAGACATCATTGGAGATCAGAGCGATAATGTCTTAACAAGATCACAAGCAAAGAACTCAGCTAGCAATGATGTGGTATGTTTTCTATCTCAGATTGAACATTTAAGTGTTGAAGATGCTTGTAAGGATTCAGATTGGCATGATGCTTTGAAAGAAGAACTTGATCAGATTATTAAGAATGACACTTCGGAATTGGTCCCAAGACCTAGTGATAAGAATGTGATTGGTACAAAATGCATATTCAAAAATAAGATGAATGTGTAGACTAGGATTTGAGTGTGCACCTAAACCTGTTTTGAAGGCCAAAGACAAACAAACATCATAGCATATAATCAAATCAAATTTAATGGTAAACAAACTAAAATCAAAGCCACCTCAGTTTAAGCCTAAAACGGATGCACCCATGCACCGTTTGATATGCTTGAATATAGATGGATGTGGGTGTGCAAACTCAAGCACTTGGAGCATGCAAATTAGGATGATTTGAGGATCAAGAAGACCCAAAATGACACAAAATAGGTATGAGGAACCTATTTTGCCTCAAAGGCCTCAAGAACACACAAATATGCAAAGCTAAATGAATAAATTAAGATTGATTAAACAAAAAATGAATCTATGTTAATCCAATTAAGCTAATTTAGATGTGATTTAAGCTTGGAAATGATCTAAAATGATGAGTTTATGCTTATGCTAGAATGAAAATGACATTATAACCTTGCTATTGAGTTTGAGAGTTGAAAGATGATTTGCCTTAGGAAGTGAGGGTATTTATAGGAAAAGGGAAGGGCTTGGTTTAAAAGGATGAGTCAGAGTTAGGGCTAAGGTTAGGGTTGAGTCAAGGACAAGTGTCCTGACAAGTGTCAAGGGAGGATTGAGTTGAAAGCTTGAGGGCATGTGCACAATTTGGTAAATGTGCCCAAGGCCAAGAGGTGGCAAGGAAGGGATAAGAAGGTCTTAAATGCATTTGAAGAGGTGGCCAAGAAGGCTTAAGAAACTTTTAAATGCATTTGAAGAGGTGGCCAAAGAGGTGTCCCTCTTTGTTGACCAAAAAGGATGACTAAGAGGAGGTTAGCATAAGTTTTGGTAAACCTTTTGCTAATGGAATGTGACAAGATTAGAAAGGGGATTAGGAGAAAGGGATGGGCAAGTGGCTTTTGGTGAGATTTAGATATTTATTAAAGGTAAATTTAATAAATATTAAATATCTAGGCTTAGGGTTTGAAGGGACTAGATTAGGGATTTGACCCATTTAGAGGAAGGTTTAGGACTTTCTAGAAGAGTTTAGTGCTCTTTAGAATTTTGGCCAACTTTGGGATAAAAAATAAATTAAAAATAAATTAATTTATTTTTGAAGTTTTTTAGTCAATTTATTAATTAAATAATTAATAAATTAGGGATAATGTCCAAATGATATTTTTAGGCTAGATTCCTTAATTAAAGATTTTTAATTAAGAGAGAGGGATTTAATGCCATAAAAATAAATTAATTAATTAAATAAATAATTAATTAATAAATGATGATGTCATCAAGGATTTTCAGAAAACAAAATAATTTATTTTCTGAAGGACTTTTCGGTGTCTACATTTTGCCCCTCTTTGATGTGATGCCGCAAGTGGCATGGCGTCAAAGACAAGAAAACAAGATGCCAAGGCTAGAATCAGAAGAAGAGGGTATGACGCGCGGGGGGATTGGAAAAAATAGGATACATGCCCCGGTGAGACAAAATCATGGAAGATGCACCCAATGGGACAAGGAGAAAGAGGGGTTACACCCTGGGACAGAGTGTGCCCAGCGGGACGAGGAAGGAAGAGGGATTACGCCCTGGGACAGTAAGAAGACAAAGAGTGCCCTGCTGGGACGAGGAAGGAAGGGCCTAGGAAGAAAGGGGAGATAAATAACCTCACTTCTATAAGCAAAAGGTGGATGAACGCAGAGTGAGATGAAAAATGCAAGATGCAAGATGCAGCTATAAGCAAAGATGCAAGATTAATCTATATGATAAATGCAAGGGACCAGATAGCTCCAAGTGCAAACGGGAGTGCACAACCTAGATTTAATATAGCTATGTTAGAGACCTGCCAAGGATACTGGGATCACGAGGCCTGTCAACAACATCACAGAGGACTGACGAGGAATGACACTAAACAAACACATAGGGTTGCCCCAACATCACACATGAAGCGCAGAGGCGACATGGTGGATCTGATGCTGAAGGAACCACAAACACACAACTGACTCACAGGCAGAAGTGAAAGATCAAAAGACCTTGCCCTAGATTATCCGCACACGCAGCACACCATGATATAAAGAATCATGGTGACCCTGGTGGGATAAAGAGAAGCCAAAAAGATTAACAAGACCCAAACGACAAAAATCCAAGATCAAAATGATAACTCCAAAAAGACATCCTTTGCCAAGGAGAGATTAGGTTTGATTGATGGTGGGAAGATTGGTCAGACAGGAGGAACAATATATCCTCAAGGACCAGGATGGAAGATTAGGTCAGACAGGAGGAATGATATATCCTTAAGGACCCATGGGTTGGTGAGAGAATAAGTGTAGTTGTTCACTGGCAAAAGCTGAAGTTCAAGGAATAATTAGGATGAGCAAGGATAAGTCGACAATTGATGTTGCTGAAGCACAAGGCCCGAGTGGGACTACAAGTTTTCTGAGGCTGGGGATGGGACAAGATATTTGATCAAATGCTGCTGTAGGATGGATAAAGGTTATGTACAACAAGGAGGAATGATATGCACAAGGGATATGTACAGAAGCTCAGGATTGGGGATAGGAAGATCACACTCGGCGGGACTCTCACTAGGACGGAGACAAGAAGGATAAATATAGGGAGGATTGCACTGTACAGGAAAGGGATAAGGATATGGTACAAGATATGGTACAAAGCTTTGGAATAGGATATGGATTGCAGATGGGTTGGAGGAAGATGGAAGTTGAATGCTTGGAGGATAGGGGAGATGGAACTGATGGGAGATCTGTTTAAGAGATTATGGATGGAGGAAAAGGACGGTAGCTGAAAGGACAACTGAATAGATAAATAGCTCAGTTTACTATGTTGACGCATGTTTGCTAGGTTTTCACCAACATACTTGTCCAAGGCGCTTGAATTACCAAGTTTTCACCATTGGATGATTATTTTCTCTTTCTCTTTTCTTTTTTTCTTTTGCTTTTTTGCTTTTTTTTGCTTTTTTACTTTTTTTGCTTTTTTGCTTTTTTGAATGTTTTTGGATTTTCTGATATATGCAGGATCAGGTTCAGGCATAGAACCTCTTCAGATGGATGATGTTGATAGGATCATTCAAGGGCTCACCTTCTGGTGTTGATAGCTGATAGGCTCCCGAGCCAAAAGATGCGGTGACAACATAGGGGCCCAGCCAAGTAGGCTCAAACTTGCCTTTCTTTTCTCTATTTGCTAGGACCTTCTGATTTTCTTTAAGGACCATGTCACCGACCTGGAATTGTCTAGGATGGACCTTTTTGTTATAACTCCTTTTGAGTCGATTTTGGTATGCAACCAGGTGATCGTAGGCTTGCTATCTTTTTTCATCTAGCAGATCTAGCTGTGTGAGCCGGGCCACACGATAGTCTTCATCAGTTGTATAGTTCTTCATGGAGAAGTGCAAGGATGGGAGCTCAACCTCAATCGATAGAACAGCTTCGGCACCATATACAAGGGAGTATGGGGTGGTGCCTGTGGGAGTGTGATAAGAAGTGCGATAAGCCTAGAGGGCGGGATTAATTTGGAGATGCCAGTCACGACCAGAATCATTAACAATCTTCTTGAGAAGTTTCAAAAGTGTTTTGTTAGTTGCTTCAGCTTGGCCATTTCCTTGAGGGAAATATGGACTGGAGAAACGGTGATGGATGTGGAGTCTGGCACATAGATCATCCACATGCTGGTTTTCAAAAGGTGTGCCATGGTCTATGAAAATGGTAGATGGTATGCCGAAGCGACAAATGATATGATAGAGGATGAACTTGGATATTTGGATGCCAGTAGTAAGGGTGAGCAGAATCACTTCAACCCATTTGGTAAAGTACTCTGTGGCTGTTATGATATACTTGTGTCCATCCGAAGAGAGGGGGGTGATCAAGCCAACGAGGTCGAGGCCCCAACATGAAAAAGGCCACGGTGGTGCAATAGGCTGTAGATCCTGTGCTGGTGCATGTATCAAATTGGCATGCTGTTGACATGGGAGACATTTCTTGACAAATTCACACGCATCATGTTCCATTGTTGGCCAATAATATCCAACTCTAAGCAGCTACTTTGCTAGAACCATGCCACTCGTGTGGGCACCGCAAATTCCAGCATGAACTTCTTGTAAGGCCAGGATGGCCTCGTTTGAGTCTAAACATCTAGATAGGACATTGTGATACCCACAACGATATAGGGTGTTGGCTACAAGAGTGTAGCGGGAAGCTCTACGAATAAGGTTTTGGCATTGGTTATTGGTGAGATGGGGAGATATGATACCATTTTTTAGATATGCATGGATGTCGTGGTACCATGGGGATTGGGGACCAACCAAGACACACACCATGTTTGCATCGGTGTTCTCATAAGCTGGCAAGTGTAGCTGCTCGACTAGAAATTCATATTATGTTGCATCACGTGGGATTTCCAATAAGGATCCGATGGTTGCCATTGCATCTGCTGCTTTGTTTTGAAGCCTTGGGATCTGATTGAATTGTAGATGTAGGAAATGCTCTTTCAGTTTATCCACCAGTTGCTTGTAGGGTAGCAATTTGTCATCCTTTGTCTGATACTCATCAAGGACTTGCTTGATAATGAGCTGTGAATCTCCAAAGACTTGTAGTTCTATGATGTTCCATTGGATAGCTATTTTGAGACCTAAGATGAGTGCCTCATATTCTACAATGTTATTGGTACAGGGGAATCCCAACTTGAATGATTTTGGGATGTAGTCACCTTGAGGTGTGACGAATAGGATTCCTGCCCCTGATCCATGTGATGTGTAGGAGCCATCAAAGTATAGTTTCCACATGGGCTGCTCTTCAATCATGCATAAGTGTCCATCGAGAAATTCCATGATTAGTGGATAGGCATCCACCAGTGGTGCTTCTGCTAGTTGATCGGCAATGACTTGCCCTTTGATTGCTTTGCGATCTACATACTGAATGTCAAATTCACTGAGTAACATGACCTATTTTTCCATACGGCCTATGAGGGTTGTCCTTGATAACAGATACTTAAGAGGGTCCACCTTTGATATGAGCTTGATTGTGTGGCTAAGCATGTAATGCCTAAGTTTTTGAGTGGCAAAGACCACTGCTAGGCATGCTTTCTCCATGGGTGAATAGTTAAGCTCATAGCCCACAAGAGTGCGATTGATATAGTAGATAGCTCATTCTCTGTTTTCATCATCATGCTGTGCTAGGAGTGCCCCTAGTGCTGTAGCTGTTGTTGAGATGTAAAGGATGAGTGGGCATCCTGGAACTGGTGGTACTAGGATTGGAGCATTAGCTAGATACTCTTTGAGCTTATCAAATCTTCTTTGACATATGGGATCCCATTTAAAGCTAGTGTCTTTGCATAAGAGATGTGAGAAGGGTTGACACTTATCTGCTAGCTGAGAGATGAATCGCCGAACTGATTGAAGTTTTCCCTGTAGGCTTCTGAGCTGTTTGAGATTTCTTGGTGGAGGCATCTCCGTTATTGCTTTTACCTTTTTAGGATCGATCTCTATCCCTCGTCGAGAGATGATGAAGCCTAGAAGCTTGCCAGATGTTACACCGAAGACACATTTCTTAGGATTTAACTTTAAGCCATAATGTTGCAGATGATCAAATACACGCTCTAGGATGTTGAGGTGCTCATCTCTTGTTTTGGATTTTGCAAGGATATCGTCCACATAGTCCTCAAGGATCTTGTGGATCATGTCATGAAAAATGGTTGTCATTGCTCTCTGATATGTGGCCCCTGCATTCTTTAGCCCAAATGGCATCATGTTGTAGCAGAAGGTACCCCAAGGGGTTGTGAATGCTGTTTTATGTTGATCTGCTTCCGCTATATGAATTTGGTTGTAGCCTGAAAAGCCATCCATTAATGATAACATCTCATGACCCACTGTGAGGTCTACAAGCATGTCTATGTTTGGCAATGGGAAGTCATCCTTAGGGCATGCCTTGTTCAAGTCCCTGAAATCAGTATAGATTCTGATGTTGCCAGAAGGCTTTGTGACTGGCACCATGTTAGAGATCCACTCTGAATAGTCAATTGCTCTGATGATCTTAGCTTGGAGGAGCTTCTCAAGCTCTATTTTGACAAGCAATGCTACCTTTGGATGCATTTTCCTTAGCTTCTACTTCACTGGCTTGACGTTTGGATCTACTGATAGATGATGAACAACAAGGTTTGGATCAAGCCCAGGCATGTGGGTGTATGACCATGCAAAGTTGATAACTGATTCCTTGAGCAAGGCACTGAGAGCCATTTCTTCTCCTTCTGTTAGGTTGACTGCAATGTAGGTGATCCTTGGATATTCTTTTGTTCCCAAGTTGATTGGCTTGGTCTCTTCTATGATGATCGGTGACTGCTCTGGTCTATAATCTTGGATAGGGGGAAGAGGCAAGGCTTCATCTTCTAGCACCTGAATTGCCAAGTTTTCAATAGAAGATACGCCCTTTGTTTTTACTATTTTGGAATCAGAATGTGCCCCAAGGGGGTTTTCACATAAAGACTCATGATGTTCTTTTGCTATTTCATTTTTGCGACTAAAGCTTGCCTCTTCCCCAAAATATCCTTCTGGGTGAAGCTGATAGACAGAGGTTGATGTTGGATCCTAATTGCTTGCTGGACCTGATGCCCCCATGAATTCTAAGAGTGCTTGTGTGCTTTGGAACTCATCGATGTGTGCGATGCTTGGTTGGTCCCAATCTATGAGGTCGGGGTTTGTGAGGGGAAGATCTATGAGGTTAATGGAGAGTTGTTGGAGAATAGAAGTCCCCAGGAGGGTGTCGTCGGCAAAGATATCATTGTAGGATCGGATGTCTTTCTCTTCGGGGATGTCTTCGATTTCCACAAGGTCATCCTAGCTATTCAAAAAGTTCACGTTGGTCATGTTAGTGCCCGCAGTTGCGGTATTGGGCTCTTGTTCAAGCAGGCGAGGGGTATTAAAGCCAAGTCCTTGTTGTTTTGGATTTTGGGATGGTATGATAGGAAACAAATTTTCATCCTCTTGTGGTCCTAGACCACCACCTTGATAGTTATAGTGTTCTGTGACATTTTTGTAGGGGATTGGGTATTTCTCTTTGAAGTACTCAAGAAGTTGTGTGTCACGTGATGGGGGATCTTTGTATAACCATTTGTTAATATCTAGATCCATTTCTTTGCTGTTGATGGTACCATGAGACTCAAAAGTCATGTTTCTAATTTGCTTGAGCTTATAATGTTCCTCAATAGGCTTGTTTTGACAACTTGGGTGCCCTTGAGTATGTGGATCACGTGGAAGAGCTCCTACAGCAAATGCATCACTGAGGCTGTATTCACCACAACCCTGGTTGTTGATCTTGACGGATGATAAGGTGGAAGAGAGGATGGTCTTTGGATCGTGATGGGATCGGGATGAGCTAGCAATAGAAGTACCAATATCGGTTCTAGGACAATGAGTAGAATGAGGGAAAGATGCTTCCATCGCACGGCAATATGCGAAGGGGTTAGGATCAGTGTGGATGGTAACCTCAGTGCCTTGATGTGGAAACTTGATGCACTGATGGTAAGTAGATGGTACAGCCTTAATGGAATGGATCCATGGATGACCGAGGAGGATATTGAACGGTAGGTCAAGATCAACAATGTGGCAGACAGTATCTTGCGTTGCTGGGCCTAGCTGGATAGACAAGGTGATAGTACCTTCGAAGGTACACTCCAAGTTGTCATATGCTTTGATAGTGATCATCTCATGTTGTATGTCAGCCTCCGCGAACCTGATCTTCTTGTTGAATTTTAATGTGCACAAGTTGAGGGCTGAGCCATTATCTACCAGAACTCGTTTGATGGTGAAATCTCTGACCATGACAGCAATGCGGAGAGGGAGAGTATGGTCAGGATCGACATCTAGTATATCAGATTCTTTGAAGGATAAGGCACATGCTGCTGATAGGTGTCCCACAAGAGTTTCAAACTAAGTTGTGTTAATGTCCGTGGGGACATGGCCTTCTTTTAGAGCTTTGTCCAGGATCTCCTGATGGATGGGTGATGTGCGGAGCAAATCCAAGATAGATATTTGGGCTGGCATGTTCCTAAGATGCTCTATGATATTGTATTGTGCACTTGGTGCATTATGCTATGTCGTGTGTGCACTTGATGCTGGCCTAGTGTTAGACTGTGCTATGGATGTAGTAGATGTTGGCCTTGGAGGAGCAGCTAACCTTGGAGGAGCACCGGCAACAATTATCCTACCACTACGGGTAGTTGCAGCACATTGTCGATCCGGACCTCTGACGTGGATGGTATTGATGGTGGGCTCATCTTGGATGGGCTCAACTTGAGTTATGCATCCGACATACTTGTCATAGTTGATGTAGGTTGCCATGTGATCTTCTTGCTTGCCTTTGCCATGATTTTGGGGTTGATTGGCGTTGGCTTGATTCTTCCCGGTATTGTGTTGAAGGAACACATTTTGATATATTTGCAAACCGGCATTGGGTGAAGCTTGAGCTAGTGCATCGACCTGGATCTCCTTGCGATCAATGAGATCCTGGATGTAGTTCTTAAGCCACATGCACTTCAATGTTGTGTGCCCCTTCACACGATGGTAATCACAGTATTCATGTTCTTTATACCAATCAGACTTTGATGCATTGTCATCCTTCTGTCGGATAGGCGGATATGTGATCATATTTGCCTTGGCTAGCCGATAAAAGATCTGATCCAGAGGCTCACCCAAAGGTGTGAAAGTCCTCTTTGGATTGTCCTGATTGTTGGGTTTGTTCTACCTTGGGGCAATGTTAACTGCGTTAACAGGATTGCCTTGACGTGCTGGTTGTTGCTGTTGGTATTGCTGCTGATACTATTGCACAGGTGGTTGATGAGCTTGAGGAGGCTGCTGATAAATAGGTGCTTGATATGTGGGAGCTAGTGGTTGCTGATAGATGGGCACTTGTGGCGGTTGGTATGTTTGAGCTGGTGTAGGACTAGCCACAATGAATTCTACATTCTTAGTGTCAGTGGCTCCATCTGTAACAACATTCTTGTTACGATTCCAGTAACGGGATTTATCATTGTTGGGTTTGTTCTTGGAATCATCCTTGAAGTGACGAATAGTGCCTTCGTCTAGGAGAGCTTTCTCGATGCCTATGCCTTTGCTCTTGATGTCTTGGTATGTCTGGAGATAGTTCATTCACATGTGATGGGATAGCTTTGGATGCAGGTTATCAATGAAGATCTTTGTTAGATGCTTCTCTGGCGGCTGATATGATAACCTGGTTGTAAGATTCTACCATCTTTGCAAGTATTTTGCAAGGCTTTCTCTATCTTTCTGCTTTGAGTTGCATAGGTCTACCAAGGACAACTCATTCTCCACATTATGGGCATAGTGTGTGATAAATTTTTTAGAGAGTTCAGCAAAGGTTTTTATTGTCCCATGTGGTATTTTGTAAAACCACTCAATAGCAGTGCCTCCCAAGCTTTTGGGAAACAGGCGCAGGAGATAGTTATCACTGTAAGCCACTTCTTGGCACGCCATGTAGAACTCTTTGATATGGTTTACTGGATCTCCTTTCCCCTGATACTTGTCAAACTTGGGCATCTCAAAATGCTTGGGGAAAGGGATAGTTGCTATGGACCGATCGAAGGGATATGAGCACACCTCTTCGAACTTGTATGTTTTATTCTTTGTTCCACTTTGTAGCTCCTTTAGAGCATTTTTCATTGCTTCTCACTCAGCATTGAGTGGCGAGGGAACTGGGACTTCTGCTTGTGATGGAAGCTGTGGAACTGGATATGGCACTTGCTGTGGATAAATGGGTTGGAACTGATTTTGGGGAAATGGTTGCTGGGGATATTGCTGGTGTGACATAGGGGGATATTGTGGTAAATGATATGGAACCACTTGATGTTGTTGGGCTGCTTGCTATTGTTGAACTGGCGGTTTTTGTGGGACTGCTTACTGATATTGGACATTTGGAACTTGTTGTTGTAACTGATGGGTGGGAACTTATTGTTGTTGGGGGATGATAGGGATTTGTTGCTGAGGCTGATAGCAAGGGACTTGCTATTGTTGAGGAATGATGGGTGTTTGCTGAAAGGGGACATGTGGTTGCTGTGGGGGAGGCTGTTGGAATGATGCTGCTTGCTGGTATGATGGTGGTAGTTGCTAAAGTTGGCTTTGGGTTTGGCTGATATAAGCTGGGTGCATGCCTGCATTACTTAGAGGTGGAATAGATGTGGGGAAGTTAGAAGCAAAGGGTGATGGGGTAAGATAGCTAGGGAAAGTTGGCTGTTGAGGTGGTGGAACTTGCTGGAAGGTATTTGGGATTTGGGACAAATAGCTTGAAGCCGGTGGTGTTTGGGGTAGTTGCTGCTGTGCTGCTTGGGTGAAGGCGGTTTGTTGACTTGCAACCATAGATGTAGGGGATTGAGATGGGATCCCCCATGCCTTCATTTCTTCTTGTGTAAGGCCCCACTAAGAGATTGTGTTAGGGTGCACTACAGTGGATGATGGAATGGTAGGAGCAACGGGAGCTTGGAACACGAATGATGGTTGAGAGAAAGGAGTTTGTTGAGGTTGTGGTTGAGCAGATGCTTGTGAGGAGGAAAATGAGGGAAACACCCAAGAGAAAGATGAGTTTGGAATGGGAAGTGATTGCGCTAACCCCAAAGAGGAAGGTATGGGTGCTTGGGGGGTGAAGGGTGACGGTGCTCCTTTGATGGTGAAAGGCATTGCTTGACTTGCGGATGGTGGCGAAGCTTTTGGTGTAAAAGCTTGCGTGAGAGGTGGAAGCTGACTTTGGGTTAAGCATTGGATTTGGGCTTGGGCAGCCATGGCGGATGATGAAGCAAAAAGGGAAGGAGCAGATGGTGCTGCAGCTTGTGTTGCGGGGCTGACAAGGCTTCCTTGCAAGAAAAGGGGAATGGTGGCAAGCTCTTGGGGTGTTTGCATGATAGGATCGGGGAATGATTGGACAAATGGAGAATATGCTTGTGTTGGAACTTGGATAGTTTTGATGGGGATGCATGGATAGAGAGATGGTGGGATGGAGGTACTTTCTGGCAGATAGTGGGCAAACGTGCTTTGCTGATGTTGTGGTACAAGGGCATTGGTCGCTGGTGGGCTTTTTGGAGGATTTGCGAGTGCTTGGATTGCCAACGGGGATGAAGGGATGTTTGGATCTTCACATGGGTTACTGGCTTGGATCTAGGGATTGTAGGTCATCATGGCATTGGTGAAAAGGTTGGGATCGGATGAGGTTGTTGGTGGATAAGGATTCATGTTTCTTCTTTTTAGAGATCTGGTCTCAACAGGCATGGAGATGCAAGTGCTAAATCGATGCAAGATGTTTGGCTAAAAGATGTTGATGGATGCAAAGTTGATGAACTTCTACAGATGATGACTTCTAAGATGAAAATGCAAAGACAGGGATCAAGATGGCGATGATGGAAGCTGGAACGGAACAGATATGGATCAAGACGGTGGAGGAAAGATAGGTTGCTGGTGGAAAGCTGGTGAAAGATTACTGAGTGGTCAACAAATGAGCTGTTGTTTTTTCCAAATGGAGGATCAGAGATATGATGGGGTCAACCTAAGATAGACTGATGATCTTCGGTCAAATGGTTTCTTATCAATACACTCCAATCTCTTGCTCGAGATGATGGCTATGCAAGGACAAGGTTTGATTTCTTTATGACAACACGTTGTGTCAAAAAGAGGATGATGGTCTCTGATCTTGGATAAGGGATAGGAACAACTCAAAAGGGTAGAACACTAAGTGTTGGTGGATCTCTAGATTTGGAACAAAGGATGATGGATCTGCCAAAAAGATATGGAAAGCTGATGGGGGGGGATGCTGGTGGAAAAGGTATTGAAGGGTGAAGGGACAATGCTCTATCTAAAGGGATAATGCAAATGACAAGGATTGATTCTAGAATGCTGGTAGGAAGATGAATGCACTTTATGATGTTCTGAAATGCAACTAAGGTTTTGATGCTGATGCAAAGGGTGAAACTAGGATGAAACTAAGATGCAAGGCTGTTTGAGACAAGATTTCAAGATCTGAAGATGGAACAAGACATGAAAAAGGATTTTGGCCAATCTTCTGGCTCAAGGTTGATAAAGTGATGGTTAACTCGGAAATGAAAGGTGAACTGTTTGATGCGGGCATTATGGGAAATGTTCTCAAGTCTGGTTTGGGACTTCTCCTCTGCTTGGGTTGCTTGGATAATGGCTTGATAGCTCTTGAGTTTCTTCTTGGCAACTTTTTGCTCTTGATAGGCTTGGGATTTGGGCAACTTGGCTTTAGGATGTTTGTTCTTGCTGGGCATCACTTGGAAAAGAGGCTTCTAATTTTGAGACAAAGGTTTCCAATGGCAAAAGTTAAAGTCAAAGCAATCTCCGCAAGGGACAAAGCAACCCTGCGGGATACAAACAAAGGCAACTGACTCTGATAAATCTCTAAAAAGTGTATGTTTCAACAAGTGTTTTCACGGAGTCTTTGACTGTCAAGCACTTCAAACAGATCTACCTAAGGAAGGTGAGTATCAAAATCGCTTGCCCACAGCTTGGTATCCCCCAGAAGGGAATACAAATGGTGAGTAATCTTGAGGCGACCCAGTAAACCCCTTGGAATCGGTCCTTGCAGAAAGATTTTGATACTTTCAAATGTAGATAGGGTAGCCTCTATTTTATCAAGTTTTTTAATAGTTCCGTGGAGTCTCCATACCCAGTTATGCTGATCATCCGTGACTCACTTAAGAGCCTTGCCAATAATGCTGGGGGAGAGGAATGTTTACCATCCCCAGACACGTGTTTGGCACGAACGCCCGGCGATTAGGAGATATAAGTGATTCTTTTGGACTTCACTTATTTGTATACCGGCCAGAGGGGATACCGGTTTGAGGTCATTCTCTGAGGAGGAAGCACTTCTCCTTGGACAGGCCTCGCTAAAAGCAGAATAGGTGAACTTTTCCAAGTTCAAATGTTCCACGTTGCTTACTCTAACAAGGATTATGCAAGAATTGAAAAACTCCTACATGCACATCAAGCAGATTTTGTTCATTTTCCCAAATTTGATTAAGTGATGTTTGAACTTTGAAATGAAGACACTCGTGATTAGATTTTGATTTGTTCCTTTCTCCAAAATGTAAATGATTTGAATGGTTGCAAGTTCTTTCCTTTTGTGCATTCAAGATTTGATTAGCGAGTTGATTTAAGAACTTTGAAAAAGCTTTGTTTTATCCCTTAGATCACTCAAGATTGAATTTGTTTTCTTGCTTTGGAATTTGAAAGGAGATAGGGAATAGAGTTATTTGTTTCCTTTAGTGCTTTCAAGATTGAGTTAGCTTTTCAAAATGACAATGACATTCTAGGACCTAAGTTCATTTCCTTAATGTCATTCAAGATTTTATTTTGACCTTTGCTATAATAAAAGAAATGAAAAACCAGTCCCAAGCAAATCAAGACAAAAAAAACAAAAAGCGACACTGTCCAGCTTATAGGCGATGCTGGAAAGTGCAGAAGTGACATTTCATTTTTACAGGTGACATTCTGTACCTTTATAGGCGACAGATAAATATGCAGAGGCATGATTTCTTTCATCAAAGGTGTGATTTCTTTACATGTAGGCGACAGAAGAGAATTCTGGGATGGAACAGAAGTTATCGATCATAGGAAAATCTTAGTTATGCAGGCGTGAAAATAGAGCTCATAGGCATCATTTCTTTCCTCAAAGGCGTGATTTCATTGCAAGAAGGTGTGACTGGATTGTATGTAGGCGACATTTCTTTTCATGAAGGCGACATTTCTTTGCTTGAAGGTGACATTTAATTGCTGTAGGTGACATTTAATTTCTTGAAGGTGACATTTAATTGCTTGAAGGCGACATTTCATTTGTTTCTTGCAAATACAAGCATATAAAGTATAATCTCATCAAAATGATTATAGTGAGAGTCCCACCGGGCATGCCAGAATGTATACTAGGATTTGAGTGTGCACCTAAACCTATTTTGAAGGCCAAAGATAAACAAACGTCATAGCATATAATCAAATCAAATTTAATGGTAAACAAACTAAAATCAAAGCCACCTCAGTTTAAGCCTAAAACAGATGCGCTCATGCACCATTTGATATGCTTGGATATAGATGGATGTGGGTGTGCAAATTCAAGCACTTGGAGCATGCAAATTAGGATGATTTGAGGATCAAGAAGACCCAAAATGACACAAAATAGGTATGAGGAACCTATTTTGCCTCAAAGGCCTCAAGAACACACAAATATGCAAAGCTAAATGAATGAATGAAGATTGATTAAACAAGAAATGAATCTATGTTAATCTAATTAAGCTAATTTAGATGTGATTTAAGCTTGGAAATGATCTAAAATGATGAGTTTATGCTTATGCTAGAATGAAAATGACATTATAACCTTGCTATTGAGTTTGAGAGTTGAAAGATGATTTGCCTTAGGAAGTGAGGGTATTTATAGGAAAAGGGAAGGGCTTGGTTTAAAAGGATGAGTCAGAGTTAGGGCTAAGGTTAGAGTTGAGTCAAGGACAAGTGTCCTGACAAGTGTCAAGGGAGGATTGAGTTGAAAGTTTGAGGGCATGTGCACAATTTGGTAAATGTGCCCAAGGCCAAGAGGTGGCAAGGAAGGGATAAGAAGGTCTTAAATGCATTTGAAGAGGTGGCCAAGAAGGCTTAAGAAACTCTTAAATGCATTTGAAGAGGTGGCCAAAGAGGTGTCCCTCTTTGTTGACCAAAAAGGATGACTAAGAGGAGGTTAGCATAAGTTTTGGTAAACCTTTTGCTAATGGAATGTGACAAGATTAGAAAGGGGATTAGGAGAAAGGGATGGGCAAGTGGCTTTTGGTGAGATTTAGATATTTATTAAAGGTAAATTTAATAAATATTAAATATCTAAGCTTAGGGTTTGAAGGGACTAGATTAGGGATTTGACCCATTTAGAGGAAGGTTTAGGACTTTCTAGAAGAGTTTAGTGCTCTTTAGAATTTTGGCCAACTTTGGAATAAAAAATAAATTAAAAATAAATTAATTTATTTTTGAAGTTTTTTAGTCAATTTATTAATTAAATAATTAATAAATTAGGGATAATGTCCAAATGACATTTTTAGGCTAGATTCCTTAATTAAAGATTTTTAATTAAGAGAGAGGGATTTAATGCCATAAAAATAAATTAATTAATTAAATAAATAATTAATTAATAAATGATGATGTCATCAAGGATTTTCAAAAAACAAAAATAATTTATTTTCTGAAGGACTTTTCGGTGTCTACAGAATGAAGATGGTATAGTAGTAAGAAACAAAGCAAGGTTAGTATGTAAAGGATATGTGCAAAGAGAAGGCATTGACTATTTAGACACATTTGCACCTATAAGTAGATTAGAAGCTATTAAGTTATTTTTAGCTTATGCTACAGTCAAAAACTTCAAAGTTTATCAGATGGATGTCAAGTCAGCATTCATGAATGGAGATTTAAAAGAAGTATACATTGAATAGCCAGAAGGATTCACCTTATCAGACAGACCTGATATGGTATGCAAATTGAAGAAGGCCCTCTATGGACTTAAGCAAGCCCCTAGAGCATGGTATGAAATATTAGATGGATACTTAACAAAGATTGGATTCAAGAAAGGAGCAACAGATTGTAATCTATTCATTAGAGAGACATCTGAAGGTTTAGTACTTGTAGCTATATTTGTTAATGACATTATCTTTGGAGGTAATGACAAACATAGTGTTGAATTTGCTAAGGAGATGCAAAATAAATTTGACATGAGTATGATTGGTCCTATTTAGTACTTTTTAGGATTGAATGTGCAGCAGACAGAGAAAGGTATTTTCATTAATCAGTCCAAGTATGTGAAGGAATTATTAAAGAAATTCAAGATGGATGATTGTAAGCCAGTAGGGACTCCTATGCTTACTGGATGAAAAATTAGAAAGGAAGATGACTCACTAGCAGTTGATACAACATTGTATAAGTCTATGATTGGAAAAATAATTTATCTTACTCAGACTAAACTTGATATTTCAAATGTAGTTGGTATAGTTGGAAGATTTGCAACAAAGCCTAAACAAAGTCACCTCATGGCAATAAAGAGGATATTCAGATACTTACAAGGCACTATAGACTATGGTCTATGGTATCCTAATTCAAAAAATGTTGAGTTTCATGTATACACTGATGCAGATTGGGTAGGATGTGTTGATGATAGGAAGAGTACATCAGGAGGAGCAATGTTTTTTGGTGATAGAGTTGTCACTTGGACAAGCAAGAAACAAAAATGTATTCCTCAATCAACAATAGAAGCAGAGTATGTTGCAGCAACCTTGAATTGTTCTAAATTTTTTTGGATCAAGTAGATGATAAAATATTTTGGAATTCATATTGATTATCCTATTGTTATTCACTATGATAACACTAGCACTATCAATATGTCAAAAAACCTTGTGATGCATGCAAAGACAAAGCACATTGAGATAAAGTATCACTTCTTAAGAGAGAAATTGGTAGAGAAAGAAGTCAAGCTAGACTATGTGAATACTAAAGATCAGTTGGTAGACATATTCACAAAGCCCTTGCCTAAAGATACTTTTGAGTATCCCTGGGAGAAGTTGGGAGTAATTCCCTTCCCTGATTCTGCTTAGAAGAAAGAAGGAAAGGCATCAGTCCTCAGGGACTGATGGAAGGTTGACTACTCTACCTCAGGAGTAGTACCAGTGCTTAAAATAAATGGTGCCCTTTGCCATTGATGTCAAAGCTAGAGTAATATACAGAGTCATGAAAAATAGAAGGATTAATATACTTAGGGGGGGCAGTATTTAGTTGTGACAGTAGTTCAGTTGAAGAAATGGAGAATGTTGGAAAATATTGCAGCAGATGAAGGATTCATCTTTGGGGGTGTTTTGAAGAGGAAATGGAGAATGTTATAAAATAAATGTTCATTTGGGTTGGTGGTGGTTTTTCATTCCACATGTTTCCATTAATGCCAAAGGGGGAGATTGTTGGAGATTTGTGAGCACCCCAGTACTGACTATATGTTTGTCACTATCACAACATATGGAAAGTAGCATGCGTGGAAGTCTTATGCAGTAAGCTTTTAGTATATGATGCATGAAAATTGATATTGGCATGATATCATGGGCATAGAGGTTAACTATTAGTACAGATAGTTATATAGCAGCTTGTGTCAGTAGTGTTCCTAAAAGAGTAACAAACAGTTTTTTGTGTATGGTTGTCTATACAGTTATCATGGAGCCTTGTGCACTTGGATATATGTTGAAGACATGTTAGTGATGTTAATTTAATGGATGCATGGTCTGATGATGAACACAAGTAAAGTTATGCAGTCGCTATTCACTAGTAGCAGTTTCCTATGTTTGTTCAACAAAGATGATAGAGATTTTATTGGTTATTGAGTTGAGCCTATCTTTAGGGTATGCACCCTTAGATTTAATCTTAGAGATGAGGTATTGATGTTTGGTTGAGAGTGCATGAGTTAATTCAGCTTGTGGAGAAAGATCCAATTGTTCTGGTAGAGCCGACAGTGTGTAGCATGCATCTACATTTATCTTATTAAGACAGGTCGCAGTATATGTTGTGTGCATAGTAGAGCTGATAGAATGTTTGTTGGAGTTTTTTATGGTTTCTCTATTATGATTTCAAGGTGGTTCTAACAGGCTGACTTGCTTATAGCATTTAGAGGAAAGATATTTATAGGCAGTCATTTGTGATTGCTTGAGTGTGGTTCATGGTTGATTAAGTAGAGCAGAGAAAAGTGTGCAAAATGTTGAACCATCAGAGGAAGGTCTATGTGACCAAGTAAAGTATTTTTGCTATAGATTGGAACTGATCTAGATAGCAAGTCAAAGTGCAGTTCACAAAGATCTAGATATAGTGTGTATCTGTTATTCAGAAGGTTGTAGCCTTCACCCCTTTGAGCAATGAGCTCTTGGATAGTGCATTCTCTCCCCTAATAGGGACAATTATAAAAGACTCCTAATAGGGTCTGACCCTTGACTAGGTCTGCTATACTTAATATATTGTAAAGCTACTCCTAACAAGGTAAAGGATCTTCTAACAAGGATCATTATACACTAGTACAGAATATTAGTGGGTATTAAGTCCCACTGGGGTTTTTATCTATTTGGGTTTCCCCATAACCAAAATATTGGTGTTGTGTTCATGTGTTCTTTCATTGTGTTTATTCTTTATGTTTAAGTATACTTAATTGGATAAAGAATTGAATCTTGTAGATAACTGATTCACCCCCCCTCTTAGTTATCTCCTGAGACTATTCCTAACAGAAAGATCTTCAAAAGGAATAATTGTCTTGCCTATCAGAATAGGTCTGATCATCAAAGATACTACATGTCAAGTTCTTGATATACCTTTGGCTTAAAAAATTCTTCTAGGGAGACCCTAGATACATGGAATGAGAGCTATTCCTTCCACATACCATTACTATGTGAAATTTCCTTATGAAGGAGTTGAGGTGATGATTCCAACTGACCTCTCTACAACTTTCAATACATTGAAAGAAAGCATTGATAAACTTGTGCCTAACAATAGAGAATCTTCTACTAAGCAGCTAGATGTTGCTTCAACATCCAAGATGGAAGACATTACTAAATAAGTCAACATCAAAGATAATGGAAGTGGGGAATACACAATAGAACCAGTCTTATCTCTCACATCTCTCCCATTATCACCAAAGTCTTATGGACAACCTTCAGATAAAGTGAAACCTAAGGTTAAAGAATCCTAGGTCATATTCAATGGAAGCTTTGTCCCAGAGCAAGTATCTAAACAAGATTTTGAGGAAGAAGAAGATGTTCTTGCATGGTTATATAAAGATGAATCTCATTCTCAGTCAGTCCAAAAATGTGACTCCACTTCAAATAAAATTCCTTAGAAGTCATATGGACCAGGGGAAAAATTGATCACAAAAATGGGATATACAGGAAAAGGACCTCTAGGACTAAAATGAAAAGGTCTTTTATCACCTCTTGACCATCATGGCTGAGCAAACAAGAATACAACAACTCTAGGATATAAAAAGAATCCTTTCTATCTTAACAAGAACTCCCTACATGTCTTAGAACAAATTGAACCAAAGGAGGAAACAATACAATAGTCTGATAGTGATGATTCAGACACCACTGAGGAGCTCATTCCTTATGAGCATTTTCTTAAAGAAATTAAAGACCTTCTTGAAGTGGAGGATGATTCAATCAAAAGGATTAATGTAGTAGACACACAAGAACCTATTATAGAACAAGAGACAGTTGCACCACAAGAACCAGCTGATCTTGAAGGAAATCAAATAGACAAAGAAGAAGGTGGTGGCTATTCTAAGATAGATTTTCATGAGTATGAATTCAAATCAGGATCTGAGGATAATCCTTCTTGGGGTATTTATCTTGACTTTACTCATGTTCTTAATTTTCCTAGAGGCATAGATGAGGAATCAAATGACTATGAATGGGGAGTCATTCCTAAGGAAGATGAGCTTATTATAGAGAAACATGCTGATGTTATTCACCAATATGCACCTAAACCCAACATAAGTGTAGAGAGAAATAATGAACCTAATGAGTCTAATCCAATGATGGCTGAAGTGGATTCCCACAATGACATTGGGCCTATTCATGAATTGAACATCTTAAATTGTAATATCACCTTTAAACTCAAGAGTTAGGTTAGGACTAATGATGAGAGATCCATATCTATAAACACTATCTCCCAATCCTTTCCCACTTTGACTATCCAACATCCCGAACTTCTTGACCAAACTTCCATGAATCTGAGCCATGGTATTTATACCTTTCCAAATGACTATGCCCTTGCTTGCTACCTAAATGCAGTTGAGCCTATGAAGACTTCCATTAGTGAACCAAGCATTAGCATGATGGAGTTAGACATCAAGTATCTTAGTCAAAAGAATAAGAATAAGAATAAAAAGAAAAAGAAAAGGAGTTTTGAGGGTGAAAACCACTTTGTGGCAGTCTCAGAACCTACAAAAGTAAAAATAAAAGATGTATCTGAAGGTGAAAACCTCTTTGAGGTGCCTAAGGATGAGATATTTGATGTTCTTCTAAGTCATTTATAGGATATATCTCCAGTTCTAATTGAGCCCACTCAATCTATCAACTTGGGAACATCAGAAGAACCATAGTTGATCCATGTAGAACAATCCTTATCAGAAGAAGAAAAGAAAAAATTTACTACATTCCTAATAGAGAAAAAGATCAAATTTGCATGGAAATATTCAGATATGCTAGGGTTGGATCCTGATCTTATAGTGCACCATCTATCTATTGCTCCAGGGGTCAAACCTGTTAAGCAAAAATTGAGAAAGATGCATCCTCATGTTGTGCTCTTGGTAAAAAATGAATTAGAGAAACTACTAAAATCTGGATTCATCTATGTTATTGACTATGCTGAATGGATCTCAAATATCGTACCTATTTCTAAACTAGATAAATCAATTAGAGTGTGCACAGATTTTAGAGATGTGAATAAGGCATGCCCAAAGGATGATTTTTCACTACCTAACATTGACATGATAGTGGACATGACTATGGGTTTCGAGATGTATTCCTTAGTGGATGGTTTCTCCAGATATAATCAAATAAAAATTGCTCTAGAGGATCAAGAGAAAACTGCTTTCACATGCACATGGGGTACCTTTTGTTGGAATGTCATGCCATTTGGGCTTAAGAATGCTGGTGCTACATATCAAAGAGCTATGACATCTATTTTTCATAACATGATCCATCGAACTATGGAGAATTATGTTGATCATACCTTAGCAAAGTCTATGATAAGAACTAAACATCTAAATGATTTGAGCAAAATATTAGACTGCATGGAAAATTTTAGTCTCAAATTAAACCCTAAGAAGTGTGCTTTTGGCATCTTTTTTGGAAAGCTCCTAGGATACATTGTTTCAAAGAAAGGTATTGAAGTTGATCCAACTAAAGTTAAAGCCATCATGGAGATGCAACCTCCCAAGAACATCAATCAAATGAGAACATTACAAGGGAGAGTACAATCTATCAGATGCTTCATATCACAACTTGTAGACATATCATAGCCTTTTACAAAAACATTACATAAAGGTGTGACTTTTGCATGGAGCAAGGAATGTGAGAAGAACTTTGCTCATATCAAGAAATATTTATCAAATCCTCCTATTTTGATGCCTCCTATTCAAGGAAAGCCGCTAATACTATATGTCTCCACAATAGATACATCACTGGGGACATTTCTAGCACAGCATGACGAGAACAAGAAGGAAAGATCTATATACTATATCAGTAGGACATTGGTAGAATATGAGAAGAACTATTCAATGATTGAGAAATCTTTTCTAGCTATGATCTTTGCATCATAGAAACTGAGACATTATATGTTAGCTCATACCACTCATTTGGTAGCTAAGATTGATCCACTAAAGTACCTACTAAGCAAAGCTGCCCTCATGGGTAGATTAGTTAAATGGGTCATGCTCTTAAGTGAATTTGACATTGAATATATTGTAAGAAAAGCTATAAAAAGATAGGTAATTGCTGGTCAATTAGTAATGCACCATTGTTTGATGATACACCAATGCAAATGGAATTCCCAGATTCCTCTATCATGAACTTATCTTCTAGATCATGGAAATTATTCTTCGACGGCTCCTATACACATAATGGATCTGGAGCAGGCATATTGTTCATCACACCTCAAGGATACTAAATCCCTAAAGCATTCAGAATCAAGTTTCCATGCACAACCAACTTTTCTGAATATGAAGCCCTTCTTAATGGCATGAAAATAGAAATTGAATGGAGAGTGACTGAATTACACATTGCTAGAGACTCACAACTTGTAATACACCAAGTCAATGATGTGTACCAAATGAAAGATGGAAAGCTAATCCCATACAAGAGAATGGTAGATGGTCTAAAGAAGTATTTCATATCTATCACATTTGAGTAAGTTCCTAGAATGGAGAACAAGGCTTCCAATGCAATGGCAACGCTATCTACTTTATTATAGCAACCTAAACATGAGCTACACTATGAGTTCCTGGTGGAAGCACTATCTTATCTTGCATATGATTCCCCTGAAACCCACATGATCTATACTATTGTTGGTCATGATTCATCCCAATACAAAAACCTTTTCTCCTATCTCCAAGACCAAATCATTCATTATACCTTCAATTTCCATGAGAAACAATACCTTATCCACAATGCATCCTGGTATGTCATCATTGGTAATGATCTGTACAAATGAGGTCTAGATGGTACAATACTTAGATGTTTAGAATGGGAAGAATCTCAACGTGCACTAGAGGAAGTCCACGAAGGTATATGTGTGTCACACTCGAATAGTTTAACACTAGCTTGAAAACTTATTAGGGTTGGATACTATTGGCCTGAAATGGAGAAAGATGCAATCAAGTTTTTTAAGAACTGTCAAAAGTGTCAAGTACATGGTAACTTAATTCATGCTCCAAGGAGAGATCTAGTTCCCTTTACTACACAATGGCCTTTCAACAATGGGTATTTGATCTTATAGGATCCATACATCCTCATTCTTCTAATGGACATACCCATATCATAATAGCTATAGACTATTTTATAAAATGGGTAGAAGCAGTCCCTTTGAATCAAGCAACTGACAAGTAAATTTCTATGTTCATTTTGAATTACATCATATGTCAGTATGGTATTCCACACTCTATAGTCACAGATAATGGTGGACAATTAAAAAATAGAGACTTGGATGAACTATGTGCCAAATTCAAGATTACACAACATTGGTCATCTATCTACTATCCTCAAGGAAATGGACAAGTAGAGGCTTCAAACAAGAATCTATTGAAAATCTTTCACCGTACAGTTAATAAAATAGGAAGAGACTGGCATCTCATGATCAATCCAGCTCTCTAGGCCTACAAAACAAGTATTAGAACACCCACTGGGGCTACACCATTTGCTTTATTTTATAGGTCTAAAGTGGTACTACCTATTGAGGTTGAAATCCCATCACTAAGGATCAAAATGCATGGTCTAGTAACTAGTGATGACTATAGAGTGTCTAGGTTGCAAGAACTTGAACTACTAGATGAGCGCAAACAAGCAGCGTATGATCATCTCAAAGTATATCAGAAAAGAATGTCTAGAGGCTAAAACAAGAAAGTCAGACATAGAGAATTTTTGGTTGGTGATCTAGTCTTGAGAGAGAATCCCAAAAATCAATCACATCGAGAGCGCAAGGGGAAGTTTGAACCCAACTAGCTGGGTCCCTTTATAATCATTGCTACTTTTTGCTCCGGTACGTATCAACTCTCAACAACTAAAGGAGAATAGCTCCGAGAACCAATCAACATTCTCCATATGAAGAAATTCTACACCTAAAGCATTCAGTATTCAAAATTGTCCTGAAAAAATTAGAAAAATTAGAAAAAGTCCTGAAATGAACATCTTGGTGAAAACCTAGCAATACGTGCCTTGATGATTCACAAAAAAAAAAAAGTACAAAAAAAATTGAAAAAATGAAAAATACAAAAAAATGAGAAAAACAAAAAGTGCCTTGGTGAAAACCTAGAAACAAGCACCTTGGTAGCAAAAAAAAGAATCTCTGCCAAGATGGTGAAAACCCAGCAAACAGGTGCCACTTGTTTCAAAATGCTCCATCTATCAGTGCAATCTTGGTCTTTCCCAACTTTTAGTCTTGCTTTAGTTTGTACATATTTCCCAGTTTGTTTCTGCATTCCTATTTTCAATAAAGTCGATCTGTACACCAATTAGCTCAAGCGTTTGTATCCTATCAAAGTTCAAACTTGGGGGCAATCAATGTCATATCTTATGGTCTCCAATATACCTTAGACATGTCATATCCAGTCAGAGTCCTTTGAAGCTTCATCTGAGTCAGTATGTATGTCTCCTCTCTAGAAAGGATTTTTCATCTACAACAATGCAATTAAACATCAACACAAACTGAAAACAATCTATGCTTCTTTATGCTTTTATCTCCTTGTATGCTTACTGATTCACATTGAGATTTTTGCATATTATGTCCCTTCGAGCTTTTCGATGATGTCCTTTACAGGATTTAGAGAGTGATGATTGGGGACATAATCTTTTCTATGTCTTCTACTTGTATGTGAAAATCTAACAACTTTGGAAATTCTGGATTGAAATGGTGTCCACTTGTAAGAGCCTCCATCTCGTATTGGATGGCCATGAGTACCTCGACCATTGATACTCAAAAAATTCAAGGAAGTTTGATCTAACTATTGTCTTTTTGAGTAAGTTCTTTCTTCTACTATGAAACATGATCTTGCCTAAGGAGGTGAATGATAAAGGGTCACTACAGGTAATTCACACTGGATTTGGAATGATCTCTCGACTATTTGATGTGTTTTTATTGCAAGGCTTATTCAGGTCATCATGATGTCTATGTTTTGATGCTTATACAAATTGCTATATCAAAATGGATATGATATTCAGGTCATCCTGGTATTTATGCCTTGGTGCTTATATCTAATCTGACATTCCAAAAATAAAATCAATATTCATATGTCCATGGTTGTCTAACCAGTGGGCGTTGTATTGATTCTTGCACATACAAATCGATATTCATATGTTCATAGTTTCCTAGCTAGTGGACATTGTATTGATTTATCCGGTTACCTAAAAATTCAATGATGAAAATGACTGACACATGATCAGTGACTAGGTCCTAGGTCTTAGGTTTGCATTTCATTTTGCATGTCATTTTTGCACTTTGCACAATTTCATGATTTCACAAATTGTTGACTACACTTAAAGACTTCAACGATTCTACAAAACTAAACTAAAACTTGACATGAAGAGATGAATCTCCCATGAAGGTTTCTTCACAGAACCACAAGTAGCCACCAACCTGAGCTAAACATCCTTTTTGACATAAGACCAAGTACTTGTCTTCATCAATACCTGCAAAACACATAATGTGTATCATTGCATTTACATGGCATTCCATAATCATTCCATCTATTGCATTACATTGCATACATGTGCATAATCAAAATCATATATTTCCATACATTTTTCATAATCATTACATTGCATGAATCCATACATACATTCTACACTACTCATAGCATTTACATCACATGATATCATCACAAATCAAAATGTAACAAGTACAAATGAAGTCAAAACCAAAATCTTGATCTCATATATATATGTGTGTGTATGTGTGTATGTGTGTGTAACTCAAAAAAGTCAAGGGTGCCCTATTGGCATGAAGTACAAAAGAATGAGCTCATGTGAGCTATCAAAGTCAGAGCAGTATATGTGAACAAAAGTAAAAAAATATCAGAATATCTAGACAGATATGTTGTCTACCTGATCCTTTGCATCTGGTGGAGGTGGTGGTGGTGCATCAGGCACTGCTTTGGCTCGGGGTGCCCTAGCTCCCTCTGACACTATCATATATTGAGAATATGTTGGTACTCTCTAACTAGCAAGAACAACAACATAATAAGCAGAAACATAGTAAGCAGCTTGAGAGGTCTGATGTGTCACCTCCTTTTGTAATCTCTTGTTCTCCTCTCAGAGCTCTAATCACTATCTATCTGCCTCTATAAATTGCTCCTCAAAATGAGCACTCCATACCTTTAGGTCCGTAACCTGTAATCTGAGCCATATGATAATCTCCTGAGGAGTCTGCGTTGCACTAGGATCTGCATCTGCTATGGGCATATCTGTATCTCTAGATGGCTGATCAATAGCCTCTACTCTCTATGCCTTATGATATCTCACCTCTGCACCAAGGTCAAAATTAGTATCATCTTGTATGGTATCAAGACTGGCACCAACATTCTACTTAGCATCTAGTACCTCATTAGTAGTACCAATACTACCTAAAGTACCACTCTCTCCTCTAGTCGATCTCCTCTGTAAAACTACAAGTCTGTCTATTGAAGCACTAGTGGGATGAGGTGGTCTCATGTGACCTGATGGTCTCTGTGGTGTCAAAAATGCTCTCAACCTTGGAGGTGTAGGATGGGGCATTGGAACCTATGCATCTCGGTGTCTCTTCCCTCTAGCCATCAGAGCACCTATCACATCTGTAGCCTCCTCCATAGAAGGTATCAACTTTGTAGATCTGATAACCTATATATAGGATGATCGGTGAGCCAAGAAATGTATCCATCTATAACTCTGGCATCTATGACATCTGGCCAGTAGTCCCAGTCTCTACCGACGATACCGCTATAGTCCTATGTACAAAGAGCATAAGACAATCGAGGACCCCATCCTAATCCAAGCTCTTTGAGTATTTGTGTATAAGCAGCATGATCTTGTGGTGCATCTAGATGATGCCATACTTCTACCACACTCTGGTGATAATAAATCTCTCAAGCACTGTGGTAGACTGCCTAATCAATACTTAGCTCTAGTAGAAATAACTAAACTTCTCCTATGCAGTAGGCCAAGCCTCTATCTATAGATATGGATGTCAAATCACAAAAGTACTATCATCCAGGCAATGTCTCCAATACTCTGTGTGACCCATTTGAACCTATGTAACATAACCAAAATATACATATATCACCGACTCATGCGGCTAATGTTGTGTCTAACAGACTGGTCTACATACTGGGATGTGCTCCTAGGCCCAAATTTGAAGTACTAATGCACCAGAAGAAAAGGGCTTTCTCTCCTAATACATGATCTCATGCATCTTAGAGAACATGTGAGTCAGCATACACTGACCCCAACCCAACTCAGAAGGAGTGGCCATCAATCGTGCAACCATTGGGGCCCAGCCCATCAAGAGATCATTCTGCTGACAGTCAAACATAATAATACCTCCTATCATACTAGCTATAATACACTCTAATATATGGGTCTACCCATAGCGCTACACTAGAGTCTCCTAGGAAATTGAACCAGTAAGTTGTGTATCATCTCCAAAAAATCAGCTGAAGGCATGTAATCCAAAGTTCCCTAAACTCACATAATCAGGGTGTGGATTGTGGAAAGGAATATAGAGTATCTGATAGACATCCTCCGGTGTGACAATGATCTCTCCTATAGAGAGGTGGAAGGTCTGGGTCTCTGAGTAAAACCTCTCATTCAATGTAGTAAGAAGTATATGGTTCACCCTAATCTCAGGCAATTGAATAAGATACTCAAAACCACATGCAGCAAGATGTACCCTCATCGAGTCGCACAGTGAAACACATAACCACTGCATCACTAGATGTGATATACAAACATGGATGTCAGGATATATGACCTATATAGCATAGGAATAGGGAATTCTATTAGTTACTTGGCTGAAAAATAGGCTAAAAGTACAGAAATTGAAAAGTTGACTATCTAAGAAGGTGCGTTAAATGCTCAGGAATTCACCTAAGAAATTAGAAAATGAAAATTTTTAACATAAAATGGTGTTTTTAGCTCACTATTTTCCATACAACAATACAGTTTGGCATCAAAACTCATACAAGTTTCAACAAGGTCTCATACGACAAACCATGGTTATACAATACTACATGTCTTCTCGTACGACTTTTGGGTCCCTCTCATACAAGATTCTAGGGGTTTTGGGATGACACTCTAAAGGAAATTGAAAATTCATACAAGTCCCTATGGACAGTCGTACGAGTTTCCATACATGTGAAAATTGAAAATTCTTAACGTACGAAAAAAGTCCTAAAAATGCTACAAACATGCAAAAATGGAATTTACGAAGAGGCACAAAGGTCCACTTACTGGATGTCCATACTGTGGGGGTCACCGATGCCTCTGGCTACACTCAAAATGGTGGGAAGAGACATGTACCTTCATCTTGGCCATTTTCTCACTCAGAGGGCTCCACAAAGGTTTCAAAACTCAAATGGAATAATGAAATGAAAATGACCTTTTTGGCCCTTATATAGATTTTGACCTAATTTTCAAAAGTGCTTTGTTTTCCACAAAAATTGCACCCCTAGCTAATTTCGAAGTTCTGAACCCATTTTCAGGATCAAAATTGAAATCTGAGATAATTTACTATGCCAAAATTATGATTTAAAATTTTTAGACCCAGGACGACCGGCTACTTGCATAATCAACCTTCTAATCTTCAAAGAAATCCAAAATTCAACTTAATTGATTATCTTACATCAAACTATCAAAATTTCAACTTGGTCAACCATGGTCAACTCATGGTCAAACCTAGTCAAACTTGGTCTTCTAGACCTCCAAACGATGCAAAATGTGTTCTTGGACATGTATAACCAATTCTCAAATCAATTAACATGCTTCTAAACCATTCAACGCTAACTTTTCTTGTCAGATTTCAATTTTAATCCCAAAGGGGGCATGGTATTGCATATCATTCAAGTCTGTAAATCTAATTCTATCAATCAAATTTCTTTCCTCAGTAATCAAGACAATAACCATGTCTAGTTGCTGATTCATCTAGAGCCTCACCGCTTGGGGCACATCGCTTGGGGCATATCAAATTCATCAAGATCCATATCAATCTGGTATCCTAATCTATCTTGTAAATTGTATCAACTTTTCATAACCATCGGTTCATTAGTGTTATTTCCTTGGTTCTTCATAACTAAAGGATTTAGATGTGATACCAATTGCGATTCCTTTTGAAAGTAAGGTCTAGAATTCGATCACTCACTTCTTCATAATCATAAGGTTTAGAATCAAGTGTTTTGACACTTCTTCATAATCACCAGTTCATTTTTTATATAGCTAGCATCATCTTGATTCTTTGGTCAATCGGGACCTAACATCTTCAAATATTTCAATCAGTTTCTATCTTAGAATCGGTTCATCTTGCAAATTAGTTTCAACATCATACACAGACAAATATTTCAACCACTACACTTCGCACAGTAATTCAAAGAGAGGCAAAATGTAATACCTCAAAAATGGGCTATAGGTTCATTAACCTCTTACATCTTCAAATCAAATGAAATCGACATCAAAGTCCTAACCTAAGGCACATCTGCACATTATCGAATCCTAATTGATTATCTTAATTCTACATCGGGGAATATTCCTTGAATATTCCTAATTTATCATAATTATCTTTAATTAAATATTATTTGGTGATAAATGTCACTATTTATCCTAAAGTTTGATTAATTGAGTATTCTACATATTTAATTAATCAGATTTAATACTGACACTTAATTTATTTAATTAAATTTATTCCTAAATTGTATTATTTAATTTTGACAATAAATCAAAAATCTTATGACTAATTGATTAAATTGTTATTTAATTAATCAATGTCAGTTGTCAATATTTAATAATATATTTTTTGAATAAAGTTTGATTTAATAATTGATTAACCCATAGATCAATTGTTTTAATTCAAAAATCAGTTAAGTTGAGAATAAATCACTTTATTTATTAAACTAATTTATAATTAAATCATGCACAATCAGAAAAGTAGTCAACTAGATATCAACAAATAATTTTAAATTGAAACTCAAACATCTGATGATGAGTTGAAATTTGATCTAAACTCTATTTTGAGTTAGACATTGTTTTTGCATGATTTTTGTGAGTTGATTATCCCTAATTTCTTGATAACTCAAAAATCAACCTAAGTTTATCAAGAGTGATTTATGGCTTTTCTCATGCATCCCTCAAGCCCTAGATTTCTATAAAATCAAGGCTCAACTCTTCATCTCATATCTCTCAAATTTTGATGTAGTCAAGGATGGAGAAGCCAATAAAGGATAGTCTAACCTTGCAGCCAAACACCAACATAGCGGAAAACACAAGAAAGTTGATCTGAAAGAAAATAGATGTCTTTACTTCATCAAATAACTAATTACATGCAATGTTTCAGGCTATAACGCCTTCCCAGTTATAGCCAATTACAATGCAATAAATAGTTCTACAAGATCACTTAGGATCCAACACACTTCTCCTCAGCTAGCCCAGGTCTGCAACACAATAGGATACTGGCAGGCACTCCAAGAAAGATCTAAACTTGTACCCATAGGTCACCAAGAAATCTTTCTGCTACCTGAGCCCGCAAGCTACTAAATCTAATAGATCTAATCTAAGCTCCAGATCGATGCCTAAACAACTACCCAAAATATCCCTTAAATACTAAACCCTAGCCACAAGTCGACTTTACAAACAATTGAATCCAAAAAGCCATTTGGCTCCCAAATATACAAATATTAAATGCCAAACATCAGTCGGCTCACAAATAACTTCCCAAATATGTAATTCACCAAGTTGGCCTCCAAATCCACATAGGATAATGCAACACACCAGATCTAGGTCCCCACATGTCCAACGGTCAATCCATAACTCGAGGAATGTGAACCAGATTAAATGCACCAGTCAACCAAGCCAAATCTCCAAGAACAACTGTCGGTAAGCCAAACTATCAAGCATTAGGAAATACACCGAGCATCCACACCAACCAAGCTCTCCAAGCATTAATGAGCACCAACAATGTCAAGTCTCCTTCAATGACCGAGCTCCCTTCAATGGCCGAGCCACTTCAAAAACTAAGCAATAGTCATAAGCACCGAGACCTCATCAATAACTGAGCATAAAGAAAAAAAACACCAAGTCACCAAGTGACCATCATCAATCGAGATCCACTAGAATTTCCAACTGAGAATCACCACCAAGACCACCGAGCTCCATTGGTGAAGCCTAACAAACTCTGACCAAGAATCACCATCAAAGACTGAGAAACACCAGTCTTCTACTGAGATTACCAGCCAAGTAATTGAACTCCACTAGACAGTTATGCAGACTGCTAGAATCTTTAGGCATCGAGCAATAAGCCAGGATGCCATTGCATCAGACTCCTGGGGTACAAAGAAAAGTGTGTCCCACACTTTCTCACCAAAGTGAACATCTAAAAAACACCAACTCCACTTCATCTTCACCAAAGGTTTCCATTCCATCCTAGGAAAGAGAACCAATCTACAACCCAACCAGCTAGTATGTCCAACATCCTGAACAAACTAAGCCTCCAACCCATCATCAAGGATCCAATCAGAATCTCATCTCAGAATCTCACCACCAGACTTATCATTGTCAACCAGCAACTCAAGTCTGCAACCAACAAATAACATCAACACCACAACAGTGAACATAAACAATTCGATAACACCAACATCACTGAGGTGTTCAATAGCAGGCAACTCCATACCAACAATAATCTGATCAAGCACAACCAGGTGCTCTACAATTTCCATGTCAGGCACAACCGACTGAACATGAAAACCAATCTTCTTACCAGCCTCAACAAGATCAACCACATCATCGGTAATCATAGGTAACTTAGTAACAAGCACAAGTTGCTCTACAGGTTTGATGTTAGACTCCACCAACTAAACATCAAAACCAATTTCACATACCTCTTCAACCTTCAAACTGTCACAAGAAACCTTGTCAAGATGTCTTCTCTCATGAACCAGTCTATGAACCAGCCAAACAACTTTCCTCTGGATCGGCATACTCCAACTCCAGTAAGCTTTACAAAGCTCAACAACACTTTCTCTCACAAGGTTCTTAACTTGGTTCTCCATGCGGTTTAGCAAATCCACTTCCAATCAAGAAAATCTCTCAAAAATCACATCACCAAGGTCCAATCCTCTAGCAGACATCTCCAAAGATCTTTGAAAACCTTCTACAACAAACCCTAATACCAACCACCTTATGACAACCTCCAAGTTGTATGCAAGTTAGATCACAACCTGCCACCTTGCATGAACAACTAGAGCATTATTTCACAAGTTCAATGTCACAGATCTACAACTCGGATCACTCACAATCTCTTTGCCAACAAGATCAACTTCACAAGATCAGCCTTGCTAGGTCAACCTTCTGCTTCAACAAGATCAAACCTCTCACTCTGATACCACCTGATGCAGTTAAGGATGGAAAATCTAATAAACGATGGTCTAACCTTGTAGCCAAACACCAACATAGCAGAAAACATAACAAGAAACCAGATCTAAAAGAAAATAGATGTCTTTACTTCATCAAATAACTGATTACATGCAATGTGTCAGGCTATAAGGCCTTCCCAGTTATGGCCAATTACAATGCAAGAAACAGTTCTATAAGATCACTTAGGATCCAACACACTTCTCCTTAGCTAGCATAGGTTTGCAACACAACAGGACACTGGTAGGCACTCCAAGAAAGATCTAAACTTGTACCCATAGGTCACCAAGCAATCTTTCTGCTACCTAAGCCTGCAAGCTACTAACTCTACTAGATCTAATCTAAGCTCCAGATCGATGCCTAAACAACTACCCAAAACATCCCTTAAATACTAAAACCCAACCACAAGTTGGCTTTACAAACAATTAAATCCAAAAAGCCAGTCGGCTCCCAAATATACAAATATTAAATGCCAAACATTAGTCAGCTCACAAATAACTTCCCAAATATGTAATTCACCAAGTTGGCCTCCAAATCCACATAGGATAATGCAACACACTAGATCTAGGTCCCCACACATCCAACGGTCAATCCATAACTCAAGGAACGTGACCCAGATTAAATGCACCAGTTGGCCAAGCCCAATCTCCAAGAACAACTATCGGTAAGCCAAACTACTAAGTGTTAGGAAATACAATGAGCATCCACACCAACCGAGCTCTCCAAGCATTACTAAGCACCAACAATGTCGAGTCTCCTTTAATGATTGAGCTCCCTTTAGTGATTGAGTCCTCTAGCAACCGAGCCACTTTAACAACTGAGCAACAGTCATAAGCATCGAGACCTCATCGGTAACCGAGCACCGAGAAAAAAAACACCAAGTCACCAAGTCACCAAGTCACCATCATCAACCAAAATCCACCATAATTTTCAACTGAGAATCACCACCAAGACCACTGAGCTCCATCGGTGAAGCCTAACAAACTCTAACCAAGAATCACCATCCAAGACTGAGAAATGCCAGTCTTCTACCGAGATTACTATCCAAGTAACCAAACTCCACTAGACAGTTACCAAGACCGCCAAAATCTGTAGGCACCAAGCAATAAGCCAGGATGCCACTGCATCAAATTTGCATAACTACTCTGGCAAATTTACTACCGAAGAACAAAGCTTGTGCGACATGCAATTTTGTGAGATCATTTCATAATTTTTCATAGCTTTTGCATACTTTTGCATTCATCTTCATATCATTCTTAGCTTAAATCTGCATATCATTCATTCAAGCTTGGATTCATACAATTTTTATCCTCATTTCATAAAAAATCCAAAAATATAGATTAAATCTGCATTCATATAGTTTTTCACTCTTTTGCATTCAAATCCTTCATTTAGGTGTTGCATTGTCACTGATCTCGGTCTAATCTGAGAATACATACTCACATCTACTAGAAGGCAGTAAATAGCCTGGTTAGCTTAGTTTCATTTATTTGTAGATTTCAATTTTGCTAACCTCTAATATTTTACTGAAGTGTTGTGTCCACATCTAGGTACAATTTTCACACACACACAAGTTATTTTGAGAAGGAGATGGATTTGTTGAAACAAAAGAATGGTGAGGATATGTCAGTCCAATTGTGGACCCTCATTATGACATGGGATAGGGAGGATAATAGTTTCATCAATTTTGATAGATGTTTTGCAACTAGGCTCAGTCTATTATTTGTCCATGACAACCCAAGAATCCCAATGGCCTTGGCTAAACTTGTCAAACCAAAATATTTTGGCAAGGACTTCAAAATTGTGCATAATTGGGGGGATTTCATTTTTTATCCTATTTCTATTATAATTAGACTATATGGTTTTAGACATTCACATTGCCATATGATGTAGGAGCATCCTGGGTGTAAGAGCAATCTTGCATCACCCAAAAAATATTTCTATTTTTGTATTCAATAAGGGCTATCTTGTGCAGAGCTGCTATTTATGGAAACTTGCTATTTTTAGTAAGTTGGTCTTATGATCTCGGAATGTTTTGATTTTACATGTGGAGGTTCATCTCAGTCATATAAGCCTACCAGCAAAGTTTCATGGTTAGATCAAGTCAAGTTTTGAAGATATTGAAGATTTTCGATATTAGCAGCAGGGTACAGAAACTTTGAACTCAGTTTTGAAGGCTTTAGAGGCCCTGAATGAGGTTGAAAATTTGGGTGACAAGCAATTGCATTGGTCGAGCCTATAGAGTGCTTCGTGGCATTTCCAAAATGAGGTTATAATAGTCAATCGGGTCAATTGGTGATGACCTATGGTCTCCAGAAGTCGGGCCACCTGAAATGGCAAAAAATAATTTTCCTTCAAAATTTCTGTTCGGGTTTCAAAAGTTATTTTGAGCCAACTTTGATGTAATAAATTGAAAAATAAAATAATTCTAAGTTTGGTCGGCCCTTAGGGTTAAATTTCTGGAACCTTCTAAGGCAGTGGAAATTGCCTATATAAAGAAGGCCCGTAGTGTTGTCTAGGGCAGTTCTAGGTAGTAGATCTAGGTATTGATTCGAGGCTTTGTCCTACAAAATATTGTAAGGGAATGCCCATGTGGCTTTGCATATTGTAATTTTGAAATTTTGAAATTTGACATTTGTGGAGATAATAAGAAGCCAATTTTCTGTTCTTGCATATTGTTGTTGTTTCTCTATTTCTGTTATGTGTTTTTGGTATTAAGGGGAGCACCCTTCATCAAGTGGTATCAAAGCAAGAGTTCCTGAGTGTGTAAACAAATCGCTGACTATGAGGCATTTTACACCAGGACCGTGGTTAGGGTTTCAGCGCGCATCGTGAAAATGCCTCCATGAAGGGAACATGGCAGAAGAGTTGGTATTGTAACACCTAAGATTAGAGCGCTCTAGAGACAAGTGTGAGCATTGCAAGAAGAGATTCATAGAGGAATGAATCTTAATGTCAGAGAGGAAAGTGAGGATGAAGCTGAAGAAGAAGATCAAGAAGGAGAAGTTGAAGTTGTGAACTCGAAGGAAGAAAGACTTTTTCGAGCCATTTCCAAAATCAGGAAGAGACCTAAGATTGAGGTTTCGACATTTTTTGGAAATCTTAACCCAGAGGAGTTGATCGACTGGATCAATGAATGTGAAGAATATTTTGAGTATGAAGATATTGAGGACCCTGATAGGGTCAAATTTGCGAAGGCCAGACTGAAAGGTCATGCAAAGATCTGGTGGCAAGAGATTCAATTAGAGTGAAATAGAAGAGGGAAAGATAAAATCACAAGATGGGATCGGATGGTGGATAAATTGAAGTGACAGTTCATCTTTGTTGATTATGAGCTTGACCTAATGAAGAAAATGCAAAGTTTGAAGCAAGTAGAAAAATCTATTCAAGAGTATATAGAGGATTTCTATCGAATCCTCATCAGAATACGCCATGCAGAAGCAGATAAGGAGAAAGTTGCTTGTTACCTTAATGGGTTGAGGCCGAGCATTCAGGAAGAGTTGAATCTGGTTCGTATGAACAGTATTGAAGAGGCATACCAGTTTTCCCTAAAAGTAGAGGAAAAGTTGAACAAGAAGTTCGAGAGAAAACAAAATGGAAGAGGTTGCGGTGGATGATCTGGTGGACGGTCATATGGAGGCCGAAATGAAGATCTAAAAAAGAAGGATGAGGCCAATAGTAGTCAAAATTAGAGAGGAAACAATTCCAATTGTTTCCAAGATCAGAACAATAGAGATCAGAGAGGACAAGGAAGAGGATAAGGTTCAGGAAGAGGAGGCTTCCGTGGAACATGTTTTCACTATGGAGAAGAAGGTCATAGGGCATTTGAATGTCCTCAATGCCAAGGAAGGATGGATAGGAGGAATGAAGGATAGGCTAGAGTTGCATATGTAGATAAAGATGCCAAATCCTCAAATTCTAAAGATGCTGAAAGAGGGGAAATGTTGATCAACAAAAGAGTCCTACTAAGTGGTGAGAATGAACCTGAACAAAGGAGGAGCCTGTTTCACACTAGATGCAAGTGTGAGGGTAAATGTTGTGATGTGATTATTGATAGTGGAAGCACTGAAAATTTGGTGTCAGAAGAGATGGTGACAAAGTTGAAGCTCAAGAGATAGAAACACCTACATCCATATCAGATTGCATGGGTGCAGGATGACCACAAGGTCATGGTCAGTGAATAGTGCCTAGTAAAGTTCAAGATTGGTGGGTACCATTATGAGGTACTATGTCATATCATACCTATGGATGCATGTCACATGTTGTTGGGTAGGCCATGGCAATTTGATAGATGTGTTGTACATGATGGTCGTGTGAATACCTATTCCCTGACAAATGATGGAGTGCGACATAAGCTAAAGCCATTGAAGGAGACTGAAGAAAAGGTATGTGGTAATGCAAGAATAACTTTTGTTGATGGAAGAAAATTTCTAGATGGTATGAGGCATGAGCATGTGTGTTTTTCTTTAATTCTAAAAGCTGGTAAAGAGGAAGTAGAGGATGTACCTGTAGAGGTTGCAAATTTGTTGAATGAGTTTTAGGATATTGTATCTGATAATGTACCCAATGGATTACCATCGGTAAGGAAGATTAGTCATCAGATGGATTTGATTCCAAGGGCTAGTTTTCCAAACAAGGCAGCACACAAAATGACACCAGCAAAAAGTGAAGAGTTGAACAGACAAGTACATGAGTTATTGTAGAAAGGGTTGATTCAAGAGAGTCTGAGTCCCTGTGTTGTACCAGCAGTATTAGCACCAAAGAAGAATGGAGAATGGAGGATGTGTACAGATTCTAGAGCAATAAACAAGATCACAATCAAGTATAGGTTTCCATTGCCATGAATGGATGATATTATGGATTGTTTGAGTGGAGCTGTGTATTTTTCAAAGATAGATCTGAAGAGTGGATATCACCAGATTCGGATCAGAGAAGGAGATGAATGGAAGACTACCTTCAAGACAAAGGAAGGACTGTATGATTGGTTAGTCATGCCTTTTGGGCTAACCAATGCACTGAGCACTTTCATGCGGCTCATGAATGAGGTTCTGAAAGAATTTTTGGATAAGTTTGTCATTGTGTACCTAGATGATATTTTGATCTTTAGTAAGACATTGGAAGAGCATATGATGCATATTCGTATGGTGTTTGAGAAGTTAAGAGATGAGAAATTGTTGATTAATTTGAAGAAGTGCAGTTTTGTGAAGAAAAAGTTAGTGTATTTGGGATTTTTAGTTTCAACAGAAGGTCTAAAAATGGACCCAGAGAAGGTACAGGCTATCCTTGAATGGCCTACTCCAAGGAATGCTACTGAGGTAAGATCTTTTCATTGTCTAGCTAGTTTTTATAGAAAGTTTATCAAAACTTTTAGCAGTATTTGTGGTCCCTTGACTGAAATAATGAGAGGGGATAGGAAAGAGTTTAAGTGGAATAATGGGGCAGAAAAAAGTTTTCAATTGTTGAAACAAAAAGTTATAGATTAACCTGTTTTAGCACTTCTAGATTTTAATAAGGTGTTTCAAGTAGACTGTGATGCTAGCGATACTGCAATAGGATCTGTTATGTGCCAAGAAGGAAAACCTATTGCTTATTTCAGTGAGAAGTTAAATGATGCCAAGTGAAAATATTCTATTTATGATCAGGAATTTTATGCTATAGTTCAGGCATTGAAAAAGTGGAGACACTATCTGCTTCCTAAGGAGTTTGTTTTCTATATTGATCATCAAGCTTTGCAATATTTGAATAGTCAAGGAAAGTTGAATCAAAGGTATTTGAAATGGGTTGAGTTTTTGCAGAGTTATACATTTGTTTTGAAACATAGAAGTGGAAAGTCTAACAGGGTTGTAGATGCGCTTAGCAGAAGGCAACTATTGCTGACAGAGATGCAGATTGAGGTGGTTGGGTTCAAGGAACTCAAGAATTTGTATCCAGAGGATTCTGATTTTGGTGAAGCTTGGAAAGCTTGTAAAGAACCTGTTACTCTAGATAGGATGAAATAGCTGGATTTTATCATCCAGGATGATATGCTATTTAGAGGGAGTCAGTTGTGCATTCCAAGAAGTTCTATGAGGGAGAATCTCATCAAGGAGAAGCATAGCGGAGGATTGGCTAGACATTTTGGTAGAGATAAAACCCTTGCTTTGGTTAGTGAAAATTATTATTGGCCACAATTGCAGCAAGATGTCAAGAAGTTTGTACAGAGTTGCAGAGTATGTCAGATGGCGAAGGGAGTGAAGTAGAATACAGGGTTGTATCAGCCATTACCTGTACCAGAGAAGCCTTGGGAGGATATCAGTATGGACTTTGTTCTTAGTTTACCAAGGACACAGCGGGGACATGATTCAATTTTTGTGGTGGTTGATAGATTTTCAAAGATGGCACATTTTATTCCCTGTAAGAAGACTAATGATGTTGTTCATGTAGCAGAATTGTTTTTCAGAGAAGTAGTGAGACTACATGGTTTGCCAAAGACCATAGTTTTAGATAGAGACACTAAGTTCATTGGATATTTCTAGCGTACATTATGGAAGAAGTTGAAGATAGATTTGAAGTTTAGTTCATCACATCATCCACAGACTAATGGACAGACAGAGGTGGTATATGGGAGTAGTCCCAGAAATGCATCAGAATTGAGAAAGATAGATAAAGGAGAAATAAGTAGTGTTGAAGCTAAGGATTTTGTAGAACACTTGAAGAACATCCATGAGGAGGTGAGGAAGCATATTACCAAGATGAATGTGTAGTATAAGGCTAAGGCAGATGTGAAAAGGAGGCATAAGGAATTTCAGGTTGGAGATGAGGTCATGGTTCATTTACGGAAGGAGCGGTTTCTAGTTGGTACATATAACAAGCTAAAAAATGAAGAATTTTGGGCCATGTAAGATACTGAAGAAGCATGATTCAAGAAATGCATATGAGGTAGAATTGCCTATTGAGCTGAATATTTCACCAGTTTTTAACATTTCAGATTTGATAGAGTATCATGAGGGAGGTGTTGAAGATGAGGTTACAGCAGCACAGTGGAGTAGTCCAACAATCAGTTCAAATATCAAGGAGATTGAAGACATACTGGATAGTCATGTTGGCAAAAGCACAAGGGATATGACATATGAAGAGTATTTGGTCAAATGGAAAGGATGACCTATTGAAGATTCATCATGGCTAGCAAAGGAGGAGGTTAACTATCTTGGTTTTCCTCTGCACACCTGAGTCGTGATGGGGTCACTTCTCAAATTACCCTAGGTGTCTGATGCAAGAGCATCCTGGGTGTAAGAGCAATCTTGCATCACCCAAAAAATATTTTTATTTTTGTATTCAATAAGGGATATCTTGTGCAAAGCTGCTATTTATGGAAACTTGCTATTTTTAATAAGTTGGTCTTACAATCTTGGAATGTTCTGATTTCACATGTGGAGGTTCATCTCAGTCATATAAGCCTGCCAGCAAAGTTTCATGGTTAGATTAGGTCCATTTTTTAAGATATTGAAGATTTTCAGTATTGGTAGCAGGGTACAGAAACTTTGAACTCAATTTTGAAGGCTTTAGAGGCCCTGGATGAGGTTGAAAATTTGGGTGACAAGTGCTTGCACTAGTTGAGCCTGTAGAGTGCTTCGTGGCATTTCCAAAATGGGGTTATAATAGTGAATCGGGTCAACTGGTGATGACCTATGGTCTCCGGAAGTCGGGCCACCTAAAATAGCAAAAAATAGTTTTCCTTCAAAATTTCTATTCGGGTTTCAAAAGTTATTTTGAGCCGACTTTGATGTAATAAATTGAAAAATAAAATAATTCTAAGTTTGGTCGGCCCTTAGGGTTAAATTTCTGGAACCTTCTCGGGCGGTGGAAATTGCCTATATAAAGAAGGCCCGTAGTGTTGTCGAGGGCAGTTCTGGGTAGTAGATCTAGGTATTGATTCGAGGCTTTTTCCTACAAAATATTGTAAGGGAATGCCCATGTGGCTTTTCATATTGTAATTCTAAAAGTTTGTAATTCCACATTTGTGGAGATAATAAGAAGCCAATTTTCTATTCTTGCATATTGTTGTTGTTTCTCTATTTTTGTTATGTGTTTTTGGTATTAAGGGGAGCACCCTTCATCACCATATCAAGTACCTCTCAAAATTAGTGTTGCAAAATTCATAAGGCAATTGGGGGAAATTGAAAAGAACACTCTCATAGGTAAAGCCAGAGGAACTTTGTTCCCAAATGTTACAATAGCCCACCAGTTTATAATTACAAAGGGTGGATGGCTTCATATGGATAAATTCCTGGCACCATATCACATGCCTACCTCAATTGCTAGGATAGTAGACCCAGAGGGTTTCTACAATGACATGTTCAAGAAGAAGGTTAGATTCTCACTCATAGATCATATTTTCAATTTCCTTGAGGATATCATAAGAAATATCCCTAATATACAAGAGCAAGAAATCAAAAAGGAAAAATGGTTAGTGTACAAGAAGACATTGGACTTTATCCAACAGTTTGAGAAGGGATATGATCCCCTAAAGAGCATAAATCATGTTGGAAAGAAGATAGACACTCTTATGGATCATTTTCAAGGTATTTTTCAAATCCTAAATGAGAAAAAGGACAAAGCCATGAAAGATGACCCAAATAAGGCTCAGTCAATATTGAGCAAACCTGCATTTACTAAAGTATTTCCCCTAGGTAAATACATGGTACAAAAGAAAACTGGTTATAATGTGGTGGTACCAAGACTTGACAAGCAAGAACAACCATAAAGAAAAGATGATATCCCTTCCACATCATAGTAGGTGGAAAAACACAAGGAGGTTGTAGAGATATCAGACTCACCTCAGGATCAACTAGCTCAAGATGTTCTTGATTCCCCACTATATCATCTTAAAATGGAAGCACTTCCATGTTAAGAGTGTTTAGCCCTCCGAGTTAGTGGTCTGGGTCATGTCAAGCACCTTGAATTAGCTCTTTTCTCAGATCATACATGTTCTCCTCATTTTGCTTCTATCTATCCCTGATTTTCACTCCAATTTGCATTTCCTAAGCATTTTGGGTCAGGATCCTAAGGTTTTTGACCATAAGATCAAAGTTGACCTTATGGGGTCAAAGTAAACCTTGACCCTAACTTGGTCAGGATCGACCTCAACCCTGACTTGGTCAGTTCTAAGCTTGTCCTTGACCCCCTATCCATATTTCAAATTTGCTTGATTTCTAGGTGTCGGGTTTCAAGAATATTTGTTTTCCCATCTCTAGATCGGCCATTTTGGGATTCAAAATGGTAAATCCTTAAATTGCATTTAATCTAGGTATATTTTCTAAAGGTTAGGACCTAATTGGGATTTAATTCTCTAAGGTGACCTCTCTAGAGGATTGTACCCTAGATCACTATAAAAAGAGGCCTTCCTCTCTCATTTTCTCCATCAAGCTTTGTGAGAGCATCTCTCAATCAAGTTTTGCAATCTCCTCTCTCAAGCTCTCAAGGTGATCAAGCAAGCATCCATTCAAGCATTCAAGTCTTCTTCTCCATCCAAGTTCTCCATTGAAGATCAAGGATCAAGGATTCAAGCCTTTGAAGGGATTTGGTTCAAGCATTCACGGTTCATCATTCAAACCCTAGATCTAGCCATCATGATGGTGTGATCTTCCTTCAAGATCCTCTTGTTCATCTTCAAGATCCATTCATTCTTCCCTCAAGGTGGATTCCAAGCATACAATCATGGAGGTTTGATTTACATTTGTTAGTGTTGATTCCAAGCTTTCATATTAACATACTTGATTACATTTCAAATACAATTTGCATATCTATTGAATATCATAGCTTCGTTGTTAGATCTACTTCTACTGCTTGCTAGCATTCTCCATTTCAATTTCAATATTAAGGTTGATTCCAAACTGGGGTTTGACCAAGGCAAACCTTCCCAAACAAACAACAAAACTATTTTTCTTGCAGGTATAGGTGCAGAATTTTAGATCTGAGAGTAGATTTGGATACCCTTTTGTCAAACTTCTGAGATCTATGAACAAGGTCAAAGTTGACCTTCAAAATAAAAATGTAGCCTTTGACCTTTTATGAGGGTCAAAGACTACCTGCTCTCATAAAGAGAAAAGATTTCTGGGTTTTCTTCGTCTCGGCATTTCCAGTCTGAAACAAGTTGTAGAATTGCTCAAAAGTACACACAGACACCAGAAATTGGCATTTTCTAGATTTTCCCTATTTTGAGGTTAGTATTTCCTTTCCAATTATTTCAAATTTCAAGCATAATTATCCATAGGGAAATATAGGATTTTTCTCTCTCTTTCATATTCTCCATAGATTGATTCAATTGTGCATTAACCTTTTGGTTGATCAAATTGGATCTTTCCTTTGGGAATTTGGATTTAGGAGTGGATCTCATATTTCCCCCATACATTACATTCAATAAAGGTGATTCCATTTTACCTATATTCATTTTGGTGAACCCGCGATAGACAACTCTTTCTTTTTGGTGTTAGATTTACATTTTCTGTTAGATCTTACAAAAGTAGGTTTATGCTCTTGCATTTATATTTCAAAAATACAAAAAAATTGCAAAATTTCTTTAGAAATACAAAAACATTTACATTTCTTTGAGGAATTAGATGCCCTATTGTGTTTGATTTCCTTTTCATGCTTATAAGTTTCATTTGAATGCATTGGGATATATCTAGATCTATTTTCTATGCATTTCTTTATTTGTTATCATGTTGCACAAGTTGTTTCAAATATTTTCCAAACATTCTTCTATAACTTTTGGGATTACACAACATTCTCCTCTTACCTTACCATTGCATGATGTTACACCTAGAAATACTTTATCTAGTGCGTGTGATGTTGCTTTTTCCTCTTTTGAATTTCCTTGTAAGGATATATTAGAGCAAGAAGATGACTTTAATCTATCTCTCCATCATATTTCTCTTTATGGAGATGAGTTGAGGATTGATGTTAATTATTCTCCTAATATATGTCTTTTCTATGAGCCTACTTTAGAATATAATTTACCTTCTTTTTCCTCTAGGGATCTTGAAATGTGCTTTATTGGTAGGGATGATAATCATCCTATTTGGGATGAACCTTTGGATTTGGATGTTGATTACTCTCTTCCTCATGAAACCATTGTGGATGATCCCTTGGATAATGACATTGATTTATCCCCTCCTCGCAAAGAAGATTTGATACAAGAGGGTGATTTATTAATGGATGACATATTCATACATGAAGATAACTCATTTTCTAAAACACATGTAGACATTTTAGTGAAAAAAGATGATAGTATAGATTCTTTACCTCCATTTGAGATTCCTTCTAGTGATGAGGCATTAGTGGAGAATAATATGAATTCCCTTAATGCTCTCCCTTTTAGTGATGATTCTTTGGAGAATCAAGATCTTACCTCATCTCCTCCTAGGATGTCCTCTTTTCTTCCTTCTTGTGAATATAGTTGTAGTGTTGAGACAACTAAAATGGTTTATCCTAAACCCTTGTTGACTATCAAAGGTTGTCCTCACATTACTATCAAAGGTAAACCAATGGATTCTTTCAATGATCAATATTCTATAGCTCACACATATTGTACAAGGAACAACCCTCAACCTAATCTGGTGGTTTCTACTTTGTTTCCACCTTCTCAACCTATTATTCCTCCTCCACCCCGTCTTCCTAGCAAGGATTATGATTTGATAAACCAATTGCAAAATACTCTTGCCAAGATTTCTTTATGGGAGCTTCTTCAAACTTCACCTACCTACTATGAAGCCTTGCAAAAAGCTCTAGAAACTCTTCCTACTCCACCTCCTAATCAAGATAACATCAATAACTTTTTACAATACATGCATGCTACCCTGGGTCCTCCTAACATTGTATTTACTCAAAAATATTTACCTTCTAAAGAAGTTCAGAATCAATATGATGCTCTTATGGTTGTTGTTTCTATCAATAAAAGTATCATTCATAGGACCTTGATTGATAATGGATCTGGGCTTAATTTTTGTAGCATGGACATGGTCAAAGCAATTAATGTTGATCTTTCAACTATTCAACTTGACAATGTTCCTATACATGGCTTTGATAACATTGCTAAGAATACTTTAAGAATCATTACCTTACCTATCAAAGTAGGACTGGTCATCCTGAATACACCTATTCATGTTATGCCTAGACCTCTCAATTATAACCTTCTTTTGGGTAGACCTTGGTTGCATGAGATGCATGTCATTCCTTCCACCCTTCACCGTAAAGTCAAGTTTATACATAACAACATGATGTATACACTTCATGTGGATGATGTGCCTAATCTGTGTCTTAATATTCAAACTCGTGCTACTCCTATTTCTAATGGTAATCCTAATTCCCCTAATGCTCTTCTTGGTGATGATTGGGGAACCTTGGATTTTACTCCTACCTTTATTGGAGAGTATAAGGTTAATGATCTTGATTTTATGAAGAAACAAAGAGAATTTGAACAACAAGTTTTTGCTTCTACTTCTAATACCCTTCATAATAACTTTGTTTCTAATTCTACCCATAATGAATCTATCAAATCTACTAAGGATGATATTGTAAATACTGAGGTTTCATTTACTCCTTCTGATATGGCTTCTTGTTATGGTCCTGGTTATCATATCCTAGTTAAATAAGGATTTCATGGTCAAGGATGTGGTAAGCATAAACAAGGAATTCAAATGCCCTTAAACACTACGGGGCATGAGCATTCTTATGGATTGGGATTTAGTCCTCAACAACAAATCAATGTTAACAACATCTCAAATAACACTTCAAAGCATGATGAAACTATGAAGGAATTTGACCAAGAAGTTCTTTTTCCTAAACTCCTTCGTACTAAGATGATTACTAGACCTAAACGCAAAAAGAAACGTAGTCCACACTTGAAGACTCTTCCTTTTTGTTTATATCATAGATTTCATGATCACTCTACTAATGAATGTCAAGCTTTACATTATAAGATTAGGCAGCTCATTGATATTAATGTTATTTATATATCATGTGGCAATGAGTTGTATTTCAATCCTATTTTCTCTAAATAACATTTATGTTCCTATTATAGAGCTTCACATTATGTAAACAATGGTAGCCTAATACTTGGGGGCTCATTGTCTTGCATAGTGTTGCGAGTGATATAATAGGTCCCCTTTCATCTTTGTTCCTACACTTGGGGGGCAAGGATGTCATCTCCTTCTTTTCTGTCTTTTCGGGATTCACCTATTTCCTTGGTTAAGCAGTATCTATCTATTATGTGATATCCAATTATACATGAACATTTTGGTTTGCATTGAGGATCTTTTTCCTTGATCACAACTGATTTCATTGTTTGACATTGGGTTTCCATGGTTGATATATATCTCACCCTAGAAATTGAACAGTGTGCTATCCCTCACAAGGGTTACTTTTTTACTTCTTGCATGATATCTCTTTGTATTCATCCCTTCCATGGCCTCATAGGAGTTGTGACCTTCTTGTCTTGGACTGGGTGTTGTTTGTGGATATTTTCTTGATGTTGAAGAAGGCTTTATTCTTGTTCTTTTCTTTCCTTAACATGTCAAAATAATATGTTTTTTCCATATTAAGGAGGGGGCATATATACGGCCTCCCTCATTCTATATTATGTATTTTTGTTCTAACCTTTTATTTTGTAGCATCCTAAATCTTGGAAGGTAACACACATAAGTTGCTAAATCTTGAAGAGACACACATTTCCAATTTCAAATATGCTAAATCTTAGAAGGTAATGCACATAAGTTGCTAAATCCTAAAGGGACACGCATTTCCAATATGCTAAATTTTCCAATGGTAATGCACATAAATTGCTAAATCCTAAGGATACACACATTCCATATTCATAGTGATACAAGAAGGTGGATCTATGGGTATTCTAGAAGCTATCAGAAGACACATTACAATTACAAGCATAGTTTATGGGTGAACCTATTGGGCTCTCCCTCTAGGGTGATTCATGGTAAGGTGAGCATCTTACTAGGTGAGGTAATCACTCTTTTCCCTTTCTCTCTTTTTTGCTTTCATGCTAGTAGGACAGGATCATGAAGCTATGTTATTTATAGTGTTTCTCTTGTCTTTCTTATATAATCATTTATGCTTTTATGATAGCTTTCCAAATATGATATTAGTATGAGAAATATTTCTTAGCAAGGTTTCTTATGCTAATTGATTTGGGTTGTTTAGTACTAACCCTTATTCTTTTGGCACCCTCATGCATGTATGTTGATTTAGAATCCTTAGTTTGGGGGCTTGTGTCCTTAGCTAAGAATTATTTTATCTCATTGTGAATCCACTTGGCTCTCCTCTTTCTTCTCCTTTACCAAGAGTTTGCATCGAATCCATACTCTTGCTAAAGTGGGGGCTTAATCTATCATCTTAAAATGGAAGCACTTCCATGTTAAGAGCATTTAGCCCTATGAGTGAGTGGTCTAGGTCATGTCAAGCACCTTGAATCAGCTCTTTTCTTAGATCATACTTGTTCTCCTCATTCTACTTCTATCTATCCCTGGTTTTCACTCCAATCTTCATTTTCTAGGCATTCTAGGTTAGCATCCTGAGGTTTTTGACCATAAGGTCAAATTCAACCTTATGGGGTCAAATTCAACCTCGACCCTAACTTGGTCAGTTCCAAGCTCATTCTTGACCCCCTATCTAGATTTCAAATTTCCTTGATTTTCGGGTGTCCGGTTTCGGGGATATTTGTTTTCCTGCCTCCGAATCAGCCATTTCAAGTTTCGGAATGGTAAATCCTTAAATTTAAATTAATCTAGGTATATTTTATAAAGTTTAGGACCTAATTGGGATTTAATTCTCCAAGGTGGCCCCTCTAGAGGATTGTGCCCTAGATCGCTATAAAAGGAGGCCTTCCTCTCTCATTTTCTCCATCAAGTTTTGTGAGAACATCTCTCAATCAAGTTTTGCAATCTCCTCTCTCAAGCTCTCAAGGTGATCAAGAAATCATCCATTCAAGCATTCAAGGCTTCTTCTCCATCCAAGTTCTCCATTGAAGATCAAGGATCAAGGATTCAAGCCTTTGAAGGGATTTGGTTCAAGCATTCAAGATTCATCATTCAAACCCTATATCTAGCCATCATGATGGTGTGATCTTCCTTCAAGATCCTCTTGTTCATCTTTAAGATCCATTCATTCTTCCCTCAAGGTGGATTCCAAGCATACAATCATGGAGGTTTGATTTACATTTGTTAGTGTTGATTCCAAGCTTTCATATTAACATACTTTATTACATTTCAAATATAATTTGCATATCTATTGAATATCATAGCTTCGTTGTTAGATCTACTTCTACTACTTTCTAGCATTCTCCATTTCAATTTCAATATTAAGGTTGATTCCAAACCGGGGTTTGACCAAGGCAAACCCCCCAAACAAACAACAAAACTATTTTTCTTGCAGGTACAGGTGTAGAATTTCAAATTTGAGAGTAGATTTGGATACCCTTTTCGCCAAACATTTGAGATTTGCGAGCAAGGTCAAAATTGACCTTCAAAATAAAAATGTAGCCTTTGACCTTTTATGAGGGTCAAAGACTACCTACTGTCAGAAAGAGAAAATATTTCTGGGTTTTCTTCATCTCGGCATTTCCAATTTGAAAGAGGTTGCAGAATTGCCTAAAAGTACACATAGACACCAGAAATTGGCATTTTCCAGATTTTCCCTATTTTGAGGTTAGTATTTCCTTTCCAATTATTTCAAATTTCAAGCATAATTCTCCATAGGGAAATATAGGATTTTTCTCTCTCTTTCATATTCTCCATAGATTGATTCGATTGTGCATTAACCTTTTGGTTGATCAAATTGAATCTTTCCTTTGGAAATTTGGATTTAGGAGTGGATCTCATATTTCCCCCATACATTACATTCAATAGAGGTGATTTCATTTTACCTCTATTCACCCACCTCCCTCAAAGAGACAAAAGCTAGAAGAGAGGCCTGAACATGTTGAAGGAGATTACTCTCCATCCCAATCACCTCTGAACATCATGGATGATCAAGAGGTCATAGAATAGGTACAACAGTTGAGAGCTCTAGGTCAAATTTTTATGACCTATGAGGAGATAAATGAGGGGGTTCTAGAGCCACTAAAGGAGCCTAAATTAGATTTACCAGTGGGAGAGATGGTAGGTACAGAGCTAGACCCAATAATAAAATAAACATGTGATGAGTTCTTAGTTGATGATGTCTTTGTAAAGGCTAGGGCCTTCATGCAAGTTTTATGGAAGTTACACATGAGTCAGTTTTGGGAGACATGTGAGAAAAGGTATGAGGAGAATCCAGATAACAATCTAAAGATCATAGAAAGTGAGGTAAGGAAGGAAATGACTGAAAGGTTTGAGAAGATCACTCCAGAATAGGGGAGAGACTTGGTGACAAATTCAGGAGTGCTTATCCTCCCATAGTGGGATATAGTTGATGTGTTGGTCTTAGATATAGTCAGGAAATAGACCACACCAATTCACAAGACCAAGGAGGAGGTAGAACATGATATTAAAGGGGTCACTTTTAGTGATGATCATCAAGCCTTGGTCATGTGGTCTTTGAAGAAAAATTAGAATAACAAACGAAAGCAGATTACCAAGGGTGATCTTACAGGTAGCCTTATAGTCAAAAGGGTCACTGACACCTCTCTAGTTGAGGCATCAGGCATGGTAGTAGCAATAGCCCAGCTCACAACAAGGGTGGCAGAGAAAAAGGTGAAGGAAAAAGAGGAACTCACACTAAGGTTGGAAACGGTGTTGAAGGCTTATGCAGAGTTAAAACAAGGGATATATGAAAAGGATATATTAATTGTAGACTTAAGGAAGAGGTTGGGTGAATAGGACCCAATTCAAGAATCGGGACAATTACATATTGCTTCTTCCCCTACTAGGCCTTCTTCTTCAAGCCCTATCATTGAGTACCCACTCTCCCCTCTCCCCCCTTCCATAGGTGATGAAGACATAGATGAAAGAGAGAAGAAAAGATATGAAAGAAGAATAAAGGATATAGTTCTAGATTTTGTTGCAAATATAAAGCCCAAAGAAACTTACAAGATAGGTAAGAAATTGTTTGACATTTTGATTACTTTTAGGAAAGAAAAGGTCATTGTTAGCCCAATTTTGGATAGTTGGATTGTTAGAGAAAATAAATTAAAGTCTTTCTTTTCTACCATTAAGAGTCAACATATTGTGGATGCACAACTGACAAATACTTGTGAATTCGTTAAGGACCTAATTAAATTTGAAATCAAAAGAGACAGTTTGAAAAGAAGGGCAAAGATCCTAAGGCCAAGGTATTTCCAGGATAATTTTCAAATGTTTCCTAGTTTTATCAAGGTAGATGGAACTAAGAAGGACATGGATAAATGGTTAGAACAAATTAATGGTGAGGTGTCAGCTAGAATTGATACTATTTTGAATACTGAAGATAATGCCCCTTTTGTATAATTAATTAAAATATTGCAGGATGTCATAATGCATTTCACTAATGTAAGGAATGAGATGCACCAAGTAGTTGTGGAGTGGGACAAATTACTGCCTAAAAGGGATGAAGTTCTCACCTTTCAATGGCCAAGTGAAGATATTTATGCATCTTGGGAAACAACATATCCTTCATAGATTACCAAACAAGAAGAAACATCCACTGAAGAGGCAACAGATAGCAGTTCCCCAACTCCTTAAAAGCAAGCAAACAGTGCAGAAGACTTCAAATACTTAAAGCAAGCATGAAGGTTATACCTGGCAGAAGTTGAACTACCCTTGGGAATTGTTGCAAATTTTGGTGCTCATATCTACAAACCATTTTGTAAAATTCTAACAAGAAGGTGTTATATTTACCTTCTTTGTCTTATGTGGTGGACACTTTTTTGTCTTTTCTAAAAAAGATCTGAAGCTTGTATGCAATCCTTATTTCTATAAAAGAATTACCAGGATCATTTTGTAAGGACCAAAACTTGGACATTCTTACTGACAAGTTTTGAGTCTAGGATACTGTAGACTATATTAGGTAAATTTTTGTAAAGAGCAATATTGCTAGTTCAAGTTAAATATCCAGACAGTTTCTATTTTGAAAAACATTTGGTATACATGATATTGATATAGCATTTGAATAAAATCCAAATTTTATATCTCTCCTTTGTGTATTTCTCTTTGAGTTATGAATTGATAAAATTCATTGCATGGATAATTTATGTGTATGTGTTTGTATTCTTTAGCTCTGATCCAGAATCAGTTTAAATAAGCTTTAGATATGACATAAATTCTTTAAAGTTTTACATAAGGATATAAGTAAGTAGTATGAATTTGGGATTCCTTTGATAAAATCCACCACGACATGATACCATTTTCAAAGGATAAGGTCACGAAAGTTCAATATATTGGTCTATGTATCACATTTTTATAGTGAAAGACTTACCCAATGGATGAGGCACTGGCTAGCAATGGAGCTATTTTATAGAGATCAGTGTTTGAAAATGTTCTATTTGTTTTCATAACATTTTGATAAATCTGTCAAGATTCTTTAAGTACAATGATTTGCAAAGTAATATTCCACCTAATGATAATGGAGAATCAATGAATGAATGGTCATCATTTCATATTTTGTTATCATTTATCTGTTGTTATTAAATCCAGTCTATTATTGTTGAAGTAAGGCTTGTTGTTACTGGGTTAGAAGTACCCTCCTTGGTTTTCCCCAAGCGAGGCTATAATGCATCAAGATATTAGGTGACTATAGTTATATTTAGGAAAAAAATCATTATAGTCGCTCGATCCCATAAATTACTAAAACCTATTTGCACACTTTCTGACTAAAAGCATTCCAGTAAGTCGCTTATATAGTATAGCTAACAAATTTTTAAAAACAACAACCCTGCCAAGAACTGAAAATAATTAATTTCGGATTTAGTAGCCATCAACAGCTAAATTCAGTATGCCAACAAAAACCATTTCATGGGTGACTGTACCCTTTTCTCATGATCTCCCAATGAAACTTCTAACCGCCAACAAATTGGGAGAATGCATGGCTAAGGCATTCTCCCATTCTCGAGATGTTTGGGACTTAACCGATTTAACTGGGATATTTCAAGACCAAGGTTATCTCTAGTTCTCCAAATGTGTTCTCTAACCGGTAGACTATTTCAAGATTCACCATCTAAACTCATCGCTAGATCTCTAAAGTTGTCCTTTACCACTATGTTCATCTACTGCACAGGCGATCAGGCACCATGTCACCAACTTTTTCCTTGTCACCTCGCCAGCTTCCTGCAAACTATAATAATCTAATGCCACACCAATAAATGGCTGACTCATCAACCTTGCAGAAAGTAAAAATGTATTTTATCGAATAATCATTAACATGTTGCATCATTGTTCAACTTTATATTATTGCCAATATTATAGTACAATTATTTTATTTGACATATCGGATTTACAATTTAATTACCTCAAAATCCGTAATGAAATAACATCAAATTTAGTAATTAGTACTTTCGAAACCTACTTTCATTTACTAGTGAAGAAGGAAAACACCTTAAAAATGCAAAGCTGGAATTAACAATGAGTAACATATAAATATGATGATGTTATCTATGTTCCTCTTCAAAAGGTCACATCTGATGGTTGTCTCTTAATCGCTTAATAAATATTTTGTCATTAAAAACCTGTGAAGAGTAACCGACTACCAGTAGATTAAGATTGTGTGGTTGAAATTGATCAGACATTTATTGAATTTTTCAAAGGTTTTGTTCAAAAAAATGATCATCGTCAAATTTAAATCCTGTGGCTAGCATAAGGTTGCTAGAAGAAATCAAAGTCTATTAAAATTTGCTGCAATTAAGATAATACTCTTTAGTCGCTAAATCTCTAGATTACCAAGAATGGGTAATGTCGACGAAAATTTGAAAAGTGAACAAAGATTTGGTGATTAAGAGACTCATAGGAGTCACTTAATCTCTCGTTGTATAATAAATATTCCAATGACAACAAAATGTACTATAGTTGCTGAGTCTCAATAGACAGTACATCAAAATGTTTACAAAATTGTTGCGATTAAAACAATACTCCATAGTCGCTAAATCTAAAAAATAACCAAGATCGGGTAATGTCCATGAAATTTAGAAAATTGAACAAAGTTTTGGCGATTAAGAGATTCTTAGTCACTGAATCGTTAGCAAAAATCATAAGAAGCTAAAATATTCAGCACCTCTATTTTCTTCCCACAGTCGCTGAGTCTCGAGATTAGTTTTAAAAGATTATATCATTTAGTGTCTGACAAGCTTTCTTTAGTCACTTAATCTCTGGAAATTATTAAAACAGAACAAGTATTTTAGTGCCTACAAGAAACTATGTAGTCGCTAAGTTGCTAGAAATTAAAATTAGCTTACCTGTCACTTTCTTCACTCTTGGGTAGTGAATTGAGTTTTGAGTGTGCCAAGTAATGATGGAAGTGACATCGATTATAGAGCTTCAGTAATAAACGGTGTAATGCATTCAATTCTTCAAGATAAATACAGCTAACTGTTAATAATTCTAAATTTGCCAAGCATTGAAAGAGCCAAAGCTAGGAAATTGTAAAATTAGGTGTTACTCATTCTAAATTTATCTTGCATTCAGAGAAGCAGAGCGAGGAAATTGTTAGATTATCTAAGTTTGCAATGATCTCAAAGTTGAGGAGTTTAGAATCCCTACAAATTTTTTTAACAGTTGATCAATATCAGTCAGCCAACAATAAGCGGAGCTTCTTCTAGTAAGGGAGCCAAAAATAAAGGGAAGGAGAGTTATTCAGATGAGTTTCTCAGTCTGCTCCCTAGGTCTACACAAAACAAAAAGGTCAGTGATGAAATTTTCACTAATGATCTAGCATTTTGTAGAGATGCAAAAAAACATGATGTATCTGGAATGTGTTTGTTTAGATATTTCTATAAAAATTCTGAAAGCCCGGTGCCCATATCAAACCCTTGGACCTCAGGATTGGCTAGATTGATAGTACTAGACATCTTTTTAGATATAGATTTGCTAATTGAATTGGCAAATAGATATGACCCTTTGTCAAAAATAATAAGGAAAGATGATCACTCAGCCCTGGTGACATTGGATAAAAATTCGTTCATGCAAGCTTTTGGGATAAATATCCCAATGGCTACTGAGATCAATTTACAGGCTCAAGCAAATAAATACATTAGGGATTCAACCCTAGTTGCAAGAGATATTCATCTTCATGTCCCTAGACCAAACAAAAATTACATTATGGCAACACCAAGGTCTGTGCCATACTTCTATAAGGACTTGAATTTTTATATCAAGTATATTGCATATGGATTGCGTAGAGTGTTGGGGGTGGATGGTGGTGCAGAGAGAATTTCATCTAATATTATAATGATGGTAGTGGATTTATAGAGTCCTCATGTAAATAGAGGTTATGACTATGTAGGATATGTAATAAGTAGGATGCATGAAGGTCTTGAGTCTATTCGAAAGAAGGAGCCATCTCCTAGGTTTATGCATTACTCTTTGTTAATGCATCTTATTTTGTATCACAATTATAATATCATGCATTTAGAATACCTTCAACCTAAGATGATGTGGAATGGTCAACCTAATCCAATCCAGTTTTGGATAAAGGCATGGAATTTTACTTCAAGAGAGTGTGATTTTTGTGCTTTTCACAATTGCATGGTACAACCAATCTTGTTGAGCTTAGGGTTAAATCTATCCAGACTATCAGTTAAGGTTTTGCAATAATTGTGGCCTTGTCAATTTGTTGAGAAGTGGACTAGAAATCACAATTGGGGAGATTTTTATTATGAAAGAACATTTACAATAATCAGAGTCTATGGTTGCCCCTAGCCACCTCATCTTCTCCCATTTTATATGCCACCAAGGATTACAGTGCTAGATTTCATTTGGCAACTAATGTTGATTGATAAGGAGCTCTTGGCTCCACACAGAAAGGGTACTTTTACCCCTAGACACTTCAAAGTTTCCAACTTCACAATTGGAAAGAATGCATTAAAAAAGTAAATGAGTGGTTAGGCCACTTTAAGATGAATGATGTGTTCTATAGATATGTAGATAGAGAAGATTTTATTGTTAATGCAAGGAAATTTTATACTCCCACCATTCCAATTAGCAATAGACATGAACAATGTCCTGAAGAGGATCTCATTAGGAATATCCTTGATGAAAATGAGATAGAAAGAAGGACACAACAATTATAGGAATTATTGTCCTTAGAAAAACACCTGAAGAAAAAGGGAATTCCATTTGGAGGCTTTTTCCCGGCATTGCCTTATTTGTAAAGCCTAGATCAAATGATGGAGAGATTAATTGATGATAAGGAGAGGGAAAATGAGAAGCATTCTTCTTCACAATATGAAGAAGATAGTGATGATGGTTACTCAGTGCATAGCCTTCCTCCCATGGAACAACCACTTCTTATTAAGCAAGAAGCGGATGAAAATATAGTTGTGAATTTGACAGAACTTCCAAATTATGAGGATACCGATGACCCTCCTTTTAAAAGGCCAAAAATGCAAACATGACAACCTTCACAAGTATGCACTACTAAGAATAGAAAAGATATATTTGGAACTCTAATTATTGGCACCAGGGCCTATGGTCACCAATTGAGGAAGAAGATCAGAGAGGATAGGAAAAACCAAAAAAATGTTGTAGAGGAAATTGAGTTGCCTCTAGCTCTGTGTGAAGATGAAAGATTGCTTCATCAAGAAGCTTTCTTAAAAGATGATGAATTCATAAAAATTGATGAATTAAAAAAATTCTTGTTATGGCATAAGCAACAATGGGTTGCTTCTACTACGTAGATAACACAAGAAGGCCAAGTGCCAGAAGAAGCCATTCAAGTTTTGAAGGATTATGATCCTCATTAGAAAGTAAAGTCCACCAAGATAACTAAGAGCGGGGGGTGAACCAATTATCTAATAATTATAAATTTTATCAACTTTAATATATTTTAACCATATAAGCAATGTAACCAACAACCATAGAAAGATACTCATACATAATAACACAATGACACAAGATATGTTGACTAGGGAACCTCTTGATCAAAGAGTAAACCTCGGTGGGAATGATGCCCACAAAAGATGCACTAATATGAATATTCCTTGTGAAAGGATGGACTCTATTAGGTTTCTTATGAAATACATTCAGTACATATGAGTCCCTATTAGGAGACTTTGAATCCCTGCTAAAAGATTCTAACCCTGTTAGGAGTTATGGAAGACAGAAGGACCCACTGCCCAAACAGCTTCAATGGAAAGATCACTGAACACACTATCCAATTGATCTCTAGATTATTCAATAGAATAATATCAAATTATTACTGATCTCAACAATATGTTACATCTTCTCTAACTGTTCCAAACCACACTCACTGCTACACTAGATCTCAAATTCAGATCTTTGTACCTTGCATATCTTCTTTCCACAAATTCCCTTTCACAATTTCATTCACTCTTACATTACTTACATTACAAAAAGGAAAACATTCCTTCCTTTATACCACACTCAAGTAATTACAAATGAGTCAGCATCCAAATTATAAAATAAAATTTTCCACACGTTACATCAAAATTACACAAAACTATCAGCTTCCAATTAGAATAACTCTTCACTCATGCGACCTCGAAGTCTACATTGTCATCCATGTCACTATCAACATGTCTTCAACTTCTCTCTAAGTATACATAACCAGATTCCATCCCGATTAGGAGATATCATGTAATTCCCTCCAACCCTATCAAGTCTTGGTTATGTTCACTTGAAATTAGGAAGGACTATATGTGAGAATGATCCTTCTTGTGATGGTTGCTTAAATCAAACCTCTTACAACTCACCATAACTTCATATTTTAATGTGGGAAATAATAATATTTACATAAGTATGTTCCTTTATATCTTCATGTGTTTCAATGATAGGATCACCTGATAGACTTATATGCTTCAATGTGAAATGCTCATTATTAATATTTATGTGTACATTAGGTTAATTGATTATAATCACGTAAGGGTTAGATGGGTTACCTTATCTAATAATGTTACTTGGGATTAGATATGATTAATACATTTAGGGTTATATGATATGTTTATCTTGATTTGATAAAGGGAAATTTTGAGTACATGCCTAATGGTTAAATGGGTTTGTGAAAGTTAATAGATGGTTTATATTTGTTATACAAATATGGAAAAGAGATTATTCTGGTACTAACCACACTAATCCAATTATTCTTTGTGGATTTCACTATCTGATGTGAGTGTAGGATGAGGGGAGGAAATCTTAGTTACTCCTACAAGAGGTCCACATGATATCGCACTCTCCCTCTTTGTTTTCCATTATTTGTTTAAATATGTATGTATACGTTTCAGTTGGTGTTGTAGGATGCAGGTACTAGACATTGACTCCACCTAGCTACATAGGTCTGAGCATGCCTTTAAAATCCTCAAACTATTTTTGTGTGGAGGTATTACCAAGATTACTCTCAAGGTTACCATGGACTTAGATTTCTGCTTAGGAGATTACCCTAGTTGGGGAATTTGAATGCACTATGTGATGTGGTCTTGTGAATTATGATTTGATGTCATTTTTTGATTTATGATGTGAGTTAGATTTATCCTAATTAGTATATGTATATATATTTATTATATATAAGTGTATATTGATTGTATGTTATATAGGTATGTGTATATGTGGGTGCACACACATATACCCGTGCTTATATAAATAATAATATTTGTATGTTTTTATTGATTGTGTAAATGGTATGTTATTTAAAGTGAATTCAATAAATGTATTAAATAAAAAAGTGAAAATAATATTAATAATAATAATTAATAAAAGAAATGCTCCTTGTAGTAAAACTAGCTATCTAGGAGGGAGTTGAACTCGAGACCTCCTAGAAGTTAGGCTAGTTGGTTTCCATGTGTGCTATGGTTTTTCTTGAAAGTTATTTGTTGAGTTTTCTTCTTATGATTTTATTTTGAGATTATTTTAATTAAATTTATTAAAACTTTGATTAAGTCTTTTACGGGAATGATTTAATGGCTATTCAACCAACTACAGAAGTTGGAGAAGTTGCTTCCCATAAAGCAACTCCTCTAACCACATAGTTTGATGATAAATATTTGCTTCTTTTGTGTGAAGGGAGGAGGAGAGTTTTTAGGAAAATTTGGGAGGATTTTTGCATTGATTTCTCTAGAAAATTTATTAGATTTTTTCTTCTATGAGTTTGAGAGTTCTTCAGTTTGGACGGGAAGCATGTGTGGATTGTTTGAAGTTTGAATGCTAGAGGAATATTTTTAGGAGAATATCTATTCAAGGCTGTAAATTTTACAAAGAGTCTCCAATCAAGGAAAGACGATTCTCCACAAGACCCCAGGTAGGGTCTAAACTGGGATGAATCTCCATTCTTCCCATGTGTATGATTATGTATATGAATGATATGTTACTTGATGAGAATATGATTGTTTACTTTTGTTTGAAAATGAGAACTATATTTATGTTTTATTTTTCTGTGTATTTGAAATATGTTTTTGGGAAGTAATTTTTATGAATGTTTGTATGTTCACTGTGGTGAAATCTTCCTGGGAGGATAGAAGTGGTTTTGATCATGTAGGATAGTGTATTAAATTGTTATTGAATGTATTATGGATGTTTAGGAAGGAAAGGGAAGGGTCATGAAGGTGTGGGATTGAGATGCAGTCCTTTTTCCTACTCTTTTCCTCTTGCAGGTTTCTTTGGGAATGGTTGTTTTTATTTTGATTAATTTAGTCTATAGGCTCCTTAGTATTCTCCTTTTTATCTCCTTTCTTTCCAAAATATTGATGAGTGTTTCCAAAATTTAGAACTATTATTTCAACCCTACTGGTCCATATCTGTTTGTGCAACACCTTTCTTCATCCAGATCTAGAATAGATTTGTTGGATAGATAGGATGGATTAATGGGCAACTTCCAAAGGGAAACTAGGAAACCTCAAATGGGTCATGCCCAGATTAGGCAACCATAGTCCCCATAATGCCTAGTTTAACCTGCAAGTCAAAGTTGATAGTCGTATTTTGTATTTTTTGGCAATCAGTTTAGTGTCAACCAAGCAAGGTTGGTTTAGTGGCAACCGAGCAAGGTTGGTATAGTGTTAACTTAGAAAGGTCGGTATAGTGTTAACTGAGCATGTTAGTGTGAACCAACCAAACTAGTGTTAATTGAGCATGTTAGTGTCAACTGATCGGAGCGGTGTCAACTGACCAAAGTAGTGGCAACTGACCAAACCAGTGTCAACCGACCAAAGTAGTGTCAGCTGACCAAACTAGTGTGAACCGAGGAAACAAGATTTATACAAGTATAAGTCACGGTACTTTAATTTCTTATACTTTAAGTTATACTTGTATAAAGGAATTAGGTACCTTTCGGGATGATTGAGATAGGTTTCAGCCTCATAGGAGTTAAGATGCAACTTCTAGATTTTGAATTTTCAATTTAAATCAAACTTAGCCAATTTTCAGGCTCGTGAGATTTCCATAGATGGATGTTGTTTTTATGCATGCAGAAGTTTGTATCATCCTTGTATGTTTGTTACTTTTTTTTTGAGGTTATATGGTTTACTTATGATGTGTTTGCACTTGCCATATTCTTGAGCTTAGTTTATGAGGCTAGGACTCGTCTCAGGTGGCCTATGTGCACGGGAGGGTTCCTTAGACCTATAAATTAGCCTTGGAAAGTTGTACTTATGAATGTGGAAATTTTTATGTTTTTCTTTGAGATGTCTTATGATAGACATTCTTCCAATGGTTCCTGTTATGTATATGGTTAAGTTAGGACTCGCTCTGAGGGCCTGAGTGTGCAAGGGAGTTTCCTAAACCTATGAATCAAGACATGGAAGTGTTATTTTGTGTCTTTGGATTGTGATGGGGTAAGGTAATAGGAACCCTATGTGAGTGGCTCACCATAGGTGTTGGAACCCTAAAGTGGTTGCCAGATGATCCTATGGGTGGGTTTATAAAAAGTGATAACCTTAAAAATTAACCTAGGAAGGGGGGATTCAAAAGATAATGAAATAAAATATAATAATGGCCATACAAACCTAATTGGAGTATCGGGACCAGGGATTACTTCCAAGATGGATCCCTATTCATAAAGGGGGGACCGAGGTTACATGGTTGCTAGGAAGGATCCCAATATACAGGTTGTGTGATGACACTCACTTAGGTGGTCTCCTAGAACCTTAACCTCGGTGTTATAATATGATGATATTTTTATGTGCCTTATTATTTTTATTTTAGTCTTGGTTTTATTGGTATTTGAGACTTAGATTGCCTTAAGGTCTTGAGAGTACCTTGGTTCTATCTCCTAGCACGGGGGGTGGAACTTTATTAGTTTCACATGGTTGGGTGGCAAATCTCTTTCGAGGTATTGTTCATGGTTCATGTCGCGGCTTGGATTCTGAGTTTTTCAATGGTGAAGATTATATTCTTGTATCATGTATCTCCATCTTTTGTTATCGAGATGTAAAGATGTATGGTGAGCTTTGGGAAAGTTGATGTAATAATCTTTCTATATGCCTTCGGGCAATGTGCAGTAGCTATAATTATGTTTGTAAAAGGAAATTGTAAGAAATAAGCTATGTATAAGGGAAGGGTAGAATTATGAATTTGAAAAGGGGATTGAATATGGTTAAATCAATGAGAAATTCCTACCTTATAGCTCTTGTGAATTTTAAATGAAATTGAAAGTAATGGTTCTATGCAAATCTTTGTAATGAAAGTACTTGTGGATGTAAACTTCTTTTGATATATGGTTAGTGAAAAGATATGCTAAGGGTTCAAGGGTATCTCCAGGTGAAATAATAAGGGAAAAAGAAACATGTATGTTATTGAAAGAAGTAATGGGATGTGATTTCTTAAATGTATATTTCAATGTGAGTGATGTCAGGTTATTCAAACTAGGTTTTAATATAAATCCTTTACTAGATGTTTACAAGGTTATAGTTGATAATTTGTGGAAGTTAAACTTGTGGCAAAAATATTCACTAAATGGTTTATGTTGGTTATCAATATATGGTTAAGTACTTTACACTCTTTCTATTATTATATTGAAAATAGAAAGTAAGGACTCTTAATGGAAAAGTTTAATTGAGTTTTGATGGTGCAATTGGGTTGAGCATAGATAATGTTAAGGAGTAAATAAATATGAAAGAATAAATATGCTTAGTGGATGTGATAAGTAATGTGTGCTTGTTTCACTTCTAAAGGTAAATTACGTGTTATTTGGTAAGGAAAATTAATTCCACTAGTTCATTAATGTAATTGGTTTTGACGTGAAATGGAATCAATGTAAATTGAAGTTCTAATGGAAATAGAATTTGTTAGATTAAGTAATAAAATGAAATACTTAATAATGGTAAATGAATTCATTAAGGGAACCTCAAGGAATGTACTTGTGAATAGTAATGATGGTATGTTAGAATGTAAAAATATATATATATAGTTGTAATTTTAGGTCATAGACCTGATTCCTTATGGGTTCCCTGGTGGGGACATTACATATCATCTGATTTCCACAAATCGCTACTTAGGAACACTACCTGAATACTGCTTCCACTAAAATGCTCATAACTTTCATGAATAAATGAATTACTATTTGCACTCTTAACCATGAACATATAACATAACATAGATTAAATCCTTAATATCGCATAGCTTGATCTCTGATAGCCTACGTGCGCTAATCCAAACTCTGTCTGCTCCTCAATTAATCTCAATAGATCATTGTGTTGACATCAATGACAATCATAGTCATGAATACAATAAAAACTGCTATAGAATGGCTGCTAATACTCCCATAGGATATATTTAGTATTCATTCCTATCAATCTCCCCCATTGGCATTGATGGCAACAGAGATGAAAAAAATCCAATGTTCCATAAATCCAACACTGCAACACTGTTGCTCTGAAAAATACTTCAACTCCTCTTCATCAATCAAATCTTGCTTCGTTATCCTATTCAATTCTCTCCAATAGATGGTACAAATGGTTTTTCATGTACACTTCTCCCCCATTGACATCAATGAAAAAAATTTCATCTTTATGTCAACAATAACTCCAATGTCAAAAGACACTGTTCAGAAAATACATTCACTAGAGTCATCATGACTCAGCTCAGATACACATACTCCCCCATAGAGGAAGTACCAACATCCAGTCCAAAACAAAGATAAGGCTCATAGACCACTGGATGGATACAACAATCTGCATCACTTCTCAAAAGTAGGCTGGGGCATAACCCCAATCATACCTCTCAGATACTCAAATGTATCCTTCGACAAAGGTTTTGTTAATATGTCTGCAATCTTCTCCTTTGTGCATATGTATTCAAGTCTAACTTCTTTATCAGCAACTTTCTCTCTTACTACATTATACTTAATCGCTATATGCTTTGTCTTAGAATGTAATATAGGGTTCTTAGACATACTAACTATGATGGTGTTGTCACAATGTATAACAATAGGCTCAATAAATTTTATTCCAATATCCTTCAGCATCTGCTTCATCCAAATTATCCAGTTACAATTGTTTATTGCTACTATGTACTTTGCTTCTATTGTGCTTTGTGAAATACAATTTTGCTTCTTGCTAAGCCAAGAAACCAATCTTCCTCCAAGGAAAAATGCTCCACCACTGGTGCTATTTTTATCATTAACATTGCCTCCCCAATCAGCATTTGTATATGCACATAGGGTAAAATCATCAGATTTTTCATACCACAATCCATAGTCCATTATGCCTCTTAAATATCTCAGTATCCTCTTCACTACTACATAATGTGATTCTCTAGGCTCAACTTGAAATATTGCTACAATTCCAACTAAATGTGCTATATCAAGTCTTGTATGTGTCAAGTACTACAATCCTTCAATCATAGATTTGTACTTCTTCTATTCAACTACAAGAGTCTCATATGTGCTAGATAATTTATGTCTAGTTACCATAGGTGTTCCAACTGGTTTACAATTATCCATTCCAAATCTTTTCAACAAATCATTCAAGTACTTTGTCTGACTTACAAAGATACAATCACTATTTTGTGTTATCTGCAAACCCAAAAAATATTTCATTTCACCAATCATACTCATTTCAAATTCAGTCTTCATTTCATCTGCAAACTTATCACTAGTTTCATCTTCTCCTCCAAAAATAATATTGTCAACAAAAATAACTACAACCAACAAACCATTATCAATTTCTTTTGTGTATAGGTTGCTATCAGTTGTTCCTTTTTTAAATCCCAATTTTATCAAATACTTGTCCAATCTTGCATACCAAGTTCTATGTGCTTGCTTCAGTCCATATAAAGATTTCTTCAGTTTACATACCATGTCTCCTTCTTGAGTTAAAGGAAAACATTCAGGCTGCTCAATGTAGACTTCTTCCAACTCTCCATTCAAAAATGTTGACTTTACATCCATCTGATATACTTTGAACTTCTTGTAAGCTACATAGGCCACAAGCATTCTTACTGCTTCAATTCTTGCTACTGGTACAAAATTTTCTTCATAGTCAATTCCTTTTTGCTATGAGTATCCTTTACATACCAATCTTTCTTTGTTCCTTACTACTTCTCCTTGTTCATTCATCTTGTTTCTGAATACCCATTTTGTTCCTATAAAATTCTTATTTTTAGGTCTAGGGACCAATTCCCATGTTTTATTCTTTTCAATCTGATCTAGTTCTTCTTTCATAGCTTTAATCCAATGTTCATCTTCACAAGCTTCACTAGTATATTTAGGTTCAATTTGAGAAATCAAACATAACAGTTCTTGTACCTTATTTTGAGTTAGAACTCCTCTTTCTATGCTTCCAATAATTTTCTCAACAGGATGATTCCTTGATAAATTCTTGTTAGGTGTCACTGTCTCAGATCTCACTTCAGGTGTCGGTTCTTCAATGATCTCACTATGGCTTTTGTTGAACAAATTGATGTTAGTTTCATAGAATAATTCAATAGTCCCAATGTTAGGTCTAGGATGAGTTCCTTCATCTGATTCATAATCAAACATTCTTTCTTGAATTTTGAACTTTTCATCAACATTAACATTTGCGCTCTCAAAAATAGTATTAGTTCTCTTATTGTAACATCTATAAGCTTTTCTCTTTGAAGAATATCCAAGAAATATACCTTCATCACTTCTAGGATCAAACTTTCCAATATCATCATCTCACTTTATATAACATTTGCTTCCCAAAATTCTAAAATACTTAACTGAGGGTGCATGTCCAAACCATAGTTCATAGGGTGTGTTGTTTGTGTCTTCTCTGATTTGTATTCTATTAATTGTATACACTGTTGTGTTCACTTCTTCTCTCTAGAATATCTTTGCCAAGTCATTCTCAAATAACATAGCTCTTGTTGCTTTAGTCACTGATCTATTTCTTCTTTCTGCAATACCATTTTGTTCAGGTGTCCTAGGGGTTGAAAACTATCTCTTAATACCATACACTTCACAAAAGGTGTTAAATTCTCTAGGAGTAAATTCTCCACCTTTATCAGATCTCAAATATTTAATCTTCATTCCAGATTCATTCTCAACTTTATTCTTAATGATCTTAAACTTATCAAATGCTTCAGACTTTTCTTTAAGAAATGCAATCCACATCATTCTTGTAAAATCATCAACAAGAATCATAAAGTACCTTTCTCCATAGGATCCTCTATTCCTTGTAGGACCGCTCAAGTCTATATAAACAATCTCCAACTTCTCTTCTGATGTAAACTTCTTACTGGGAAATGAGCTTCTCTTCTATTTAGCCATCATGCATTCCTTGCAAATCATGTTAGTAGGCTTCATAATTTTAGAAAAATCTCTTACTACAAGTGCAGTGCTCACTTTCACAATGTTATCAAAATTTATATGACAAAATCTTCTGTGCCATAACCAACTATTATCAATCTTAGTAATCAAACATGTCATCTCAGTAGGATTCAACTAAAATACATTACCTCTAGTTCAAGATCCAGTACCAATCAAATTTCCATCTTTGTCTTTTATCACACGAGTTTTCTCAATAAACCAAACTTGATATCCCTTATCAACTAACTATCCAACACTCAAAAGATTATGTTTCAAACCATCCACAAAGTAAACATCATCAGTATTAGTCTTTCCATCAAGATTAATAGATCTTATACCTTTAATCAAACAAGGTGCATTGTTTCCAACTCTAACAACTCCTCCATCATAATTGTTAAACTTTATAAGATTTCTCATGTCTCTAGTAATATGATGTGAACAACCATTGCCTATAATCCAATCATCTTTCTTTTCAGCTTGAGAAACTAGGGCTTTTTGTTCCTTAACCTCTATTTCAAGATATTCTTCTTTAATTGCTACAAATCCTATATCATCATTATTCTCAGTATCACTTTCACTTAAGGTTCTCTCTATACTAGCTTCAATTTCTTCATCATTAGCATAATAACATTCCTTAGGTCTTCTAGGCTTAAAATTATTTCTATACTTTTTAACTCTCTTAGGACATTTAGATGCAAAATGACCATATTCTTGACATGTCCAACATTTAAAAAATTTCTTATAGTCTGGTTCTCTCTTCACAAGCAAGGCAATACCTTCTTCAATCTTCATGTCTTTTTCATTTATAGATATGATGATGCTAGCATAATCTCCACTCACACTGATGCTTCTTGAAAAATTAGGGCAAACACTAAGAGCACTAAATGTTGTCTCCATTCTAGGAAAGTCTCCTGATAACCTCAGGTTCATCTCTACTGCTTCCAATCTTCCAAGAAGAGTCTCTCTTGTAAAGTTCAAAGTACAAGGTATAACTTGTTCAATCATCTATGTTGTCTGCTTAAATGTAGGAGTCAATTTCCTCAGAATTTTCCATATCACTTCATTCTCTATCTTTTTTCCTCCACAAGATTTTATACCTACAATAATTTCTGACATTCTACCAATATAGCTTCTAACAAATTCATCTTCCATAATTCGTATATCTTCAAATGCACATATCCAATTATGTAATCTAACTTTCTTGGCATGTTCATCACCTTCAAAAGTAGAGTGCAAAGCTATCCAAATTTCATGAGACATTTTCAAATATTTTACCTGACTGTATCCATTCTCCAGAAGAGCTGACAAAAGTGCTTCTCTGGCAAGTATGTTACACATGAATAGATCTCTCTCATAATTAGTACATGTTTCAATATTATCTTCATCAATGATAGTCTTTTCATTTTTAGTAATCAACCAATAACCTGGTCCTAAACATAGTAGGTGTGTCTTCATCTTTTCTTTCCAGCTGTCAAAATTTACTCCATCAAACTTAGGGCTTTCTTTCCTGAAATTCACCATGGATCTCCTTAAGCTATTAAACTTCTCTTTCAAGGACCTGCTGCTCTGATACCAATTGTTAGAAAGTAAAGTCCACCAATATAACTAAGAGGGGGGGGGGGTGAATTAGTTATTTGATAATTATAACTTTTATCAACTTTAATAGATTTTAACCATATAAGAAATGTAACCAACAACCATAGAAAGATACTCATACACAATAACACAATGACACAAGATAGGTGGACTAGGAAACCTCTTGATCAAAGAGTAAACCCCGGTGGGAATGATGCCCACAAAAGATGCACTAATATGAATATTCCTTGTGAAAGGATGGACTCTCTTAGGAGTCTTATGAAATACATTTAGTACATATGAGTCCCTGTTAGGAGACTTTGAATCCCTGCTAAAAGATTCTAACCCTATTAGGAGTTATGGAAGATAGAAGGACCCACTGCTAAAACAACTTCAATGGAAAGATCACTGAACGCACTGTCCAACTGATCTCTAGATTATTCAACAGAATAATATCAAATTATTACTGATCTCAACAATATGTTACCTCTTCTTTGACTGTGCCAAACCGCACTCACTACTACACTAGATCTCAAATTCAGATCTTTGTACCTCGCATATCTTCTTTCCACAAATTCACTTTCACAATTTCATTCAATATTATATTACTTACATTACAAAAAGGAAAATGTTCCTTCCTTTATACCACACTCAAGTAATTACAAATGAGTCGGCATCCAAATTACAAAATAAAAGTTTCCACACGTTACATCAAAATTACACAAAATTATCAGCTTCCAATTAGAATAACTCTTCACTCGTGTGACCTCAAAGTCTGCATTGTCATCCACATCACTATCAACATGTCTTCAACTACTCTCTAACTCTGCATAATTAGATTCCATCCCGATTAGGAGATATCATCTGATTTCCACAAACCACTACTCAGGAACACTACCTAAATACTGCTTCTACTAAAATGCTCATAATTTCCATGAATAAATGAATTACTGTCTCCGCTCTTAACCATGAATATATAACATAACATAGATTAAATCCTCAACATTGCATATCTTGATCTTCAATATCCCACGTGCGCTAATCCAAACACTTTCTGCTCCTCTGCTAATCTCAGGAGATCATTGTGTTAACATCAATGACAATCACAGTCATGAATGAAACAACAATTGCTATAGAATGACTACTAATACTCCCATAGGATATATTCAGCATTCATTCCTAACAATCCTGAATCAGAAACAATCACTCCTAAAGAAGCCAGGAGGTTAGTAAAGGCAAGAAAAATGTGACTTGTACTTGGTTGGGATCTTTCTTCTAAATTTATAATAGACCAAATAAGAAGGCAACCAGAAATTAATTTATGTTCAGAAACCCAAGTGGGGGATATAATCAAAGGATTTGGGTATAGCCCAAAAAATCAAGCATTGTCTATGTGGAGCCTGTATCCCAAGGGACAGAAGCCCTCTCTCTTAAATGTGCAAGAGAAGATGGACAGAGACAAAATAATATGGTCAATACACAACACTGGTGACCTTGAGATTTCTCAAGTGCTCACTCATTTTGAAAGATTAAATGAAGACAAATCAAAGAAGCTCTCAAATAGATATGAGAATCTGTTTAAAGATTACAGTGCAATTGTTAGAGATAGAGAGTTGCACATCATGAAAGAAAGGGCATTAGAGAAAATAGTGGAGGATTTGACTCAACAAATAATATACATGCATGTGATTGCCCCTCCACCCCCTGAACAATCTATGGCATCAGAGACCCAAAGTGTAGAGGGAGAAGAATAAGTTGTAGTGAGAGAGAAAATCAATATCAAGAAGAATGAGGCAGTACTGCAAGGCCTGAATAAAATTTTGGAACACAGAGTACAAGTTTTGAAGGAAAAAGAAGATATTGTTTACACTTCCTATAATAAATTTCTTGGATTACAAGTAGAGGTTAACAATTTTGTTACTATTTTGAATACCTATTTTGGAACTTGGTCAGCAAGGACCTCATTATTTGAAAGACTAGCAGTTGTGCAACACTTGAGGACAGATATTCCATAGATAGTTTTGCAAGTAAAGGAAGAGATTGATCAAATAGGAATAACATTATCCTTTTTTAAGGGTAAAGAAAATCAAATTGAGGTGAGGGCAATAATGTTTGCGCCTAATTCCAATAGGTTTATCCCACATATCAAGGTAGAAGATGGAGCAGTAAAGGATTTGAATATATGGAGATCATAATTTGATTCACTACTACCTAAGAAAGAGGTGTTTATTAATGATAGAAATGAATTAGATATGGACTACTTCAATTCAACTCTTGATGAAGTTATTAAGGCTGAAATGGACTTCATTAAGTTCATTACATATGTGAAACAAATTGCAGATGCAAGATGGGAGAGACAAAAGGTACAACTGTAGAGCATTCAAGAATTTTAGTGGCCCACAGAGGAGCAAATAGCTACATGGGATGCCCTTACAAAGCCCAAGAAGAAAAGGCCTCTACCAGTTGACCTCAACATTCTTGATGAAGAATGAAGAACTCATCTGGAAATCTAACACCTAACCTATGAATATAGGGATGGTAACTATTTATGAAGAATGGTGTAGGGTAGCCTAAAATGGAGGTCACCATATCTTGTAATAACTCAATGACGTTATCAAGAAAATCTTTAGAAAAAGGTGTCAGTTATCAATTAAGGAAGATCATATGAGTCAAAAAGTTTTTTGTCTTTCCATCACCTGAGAGCCTCAATTTTTTTTAATTTTTCTTGTTTTTAGGTTTAGGGATAAAAATATTTGAGGCTTGTTATATTCTTATTCTAAAAAGGATTCTAAGATGTTTTAACTATATATTTTTCAATTGTAATCTCTTATTGAGAAAGATCGAATGTTGAATATAATTTGTGCAGAACTAATTTCTTATCTCTGCCTAACAATGTAAACTTAAAATTTTGTATGCATAGAAACAAGCTTATTTTCAATAAAATACATTACAGTTTATGTCTTATTTTGTTATTTTGTCTTTACTTTTATATTATACTCTTCAATGGTTTTATGTTATACTCTTGTATGTTTATATTCAAACTGCAAGTAATCTACAAGGCATTTTACACTATATGTTTTGATTTCTTCCAGTGGATTTATATACAATAACCATCTACCCAATGGAATAGGCACTGGTTGGATGTGTGTTATGCAGTCATCTTTCAGTCATCAAACACAAAGTATATCACTAAAACACCTTTAGTTACTTAGTTCATGCATACATTAGAAAGGACTATATTTGAGCAAGTATAGTTCATATTCCTGATTCCTTGAAAAGAGAATAAAAAGGTTGGCCTGAAATGGCAGTCACCATATCTTGTAATAACTCAATGAAGTTATTGAGAATAGTTGTAGACAAAGGTGTTAGTTATAAATTAAGGAATATCAGATGAGTCCAAAAGTTTTTTGTGTTTCCATCGCATGAGAACCTCAATTGTTTTTTATTTTTTCATGTTTTTAGGTTTAGGACTAAAAATATTCGAAGCTTGTTGCATTCTTATTCTAAAAAGGATTCCAAGATGTTTTAACTATATATATTTGAATTGTAATTTCTTATTGAGAAAGGTTGAATGTTGAATATAAACAGGCTTAATTTCAATAAAATACATTACATTTTATGTCTTATTTTGTTATTTTGTCTTTACTTTTATATTATACTCTTCAAATAAATTGTATATTAATATTTACATTCAAACAAAATTGAAAACTTTTAATTATTTTCAAAACTTATAATTAAGTTGATAATTTTTTTACTATACGATATATCACATAAATTAACAGTGTCAAATTTCACATTAAACGACGTCGATATTATACATAAAATTAACTAAGAACAGTCAGAACAATTAAAGCACATTCGTGACAAATCTAAGAAACATTTTTTTAATTAATACTCTTCCAAATTGTAGACAAAGTCAAAAATTTGTTTTGAATGCAACATTTTTTATCATCAGATTTATATGCCAGTCACTACTAAATCCGACATTGACAAGTTATAATAAACAACAAAAGGTAGCCTTAAAGTTATAATAACAACAAAATACACCATAGGATCAACATGTAAATTATTCATTGTAGTCGTTGGTTATCATAAAAAGATTGTACAACAAAAAAGCAAAAAGCATATGCATTCCTTTTTGAATTTATTGGCATTTAATATCTATCAACAACCGTAAATAAAATATTACAATTAATATAATTGTATAGATTAAAAAAATATACATCTGGATTGATCTGAAGACACATTCCACTACAAGGTATTTACGGGCATATTCTCGCATAATGATTTATAATGCAGAAAAGAAAAATGAAAATTGATGAGATGATATTTTACAAACAGAAAATTAGATAGTTTTTATATCTCTGAATAATTACTTTTTTCGATATGTATGGTGATATTTGTTATGTTTAAATATAGAATACTTTTGGATATCAACATAGATAGCAGTTCGATGATTCAGAGCGACTATTTATTGCTACTCAATTACTACTCATCCTCGCTATTTTTGCAGTTTTTCCTTGTATAGCTGAGAGTTGTTGAATATGCATTAAATTGCATTCAATGTTAAATGGTTTGGTTGGTAATAGTTTTTCCTTTTCCTCTTCAACATGACCGCCATCATAGCCTATATAAGAACTATTCTACTAATAATTTACTGAACCAACAACATATTTTACATAAGCGTTTATATAGATTTCAATATATACATTCTCCTAAGCATCAAGACATTTCAAGTTCATCATTATGAAGGCATTGTTAACACAGGTTCTTTTAAGTTCTTTTTTTATAGTTGTGCATTTTCTTGAATTCTTAGATTCTATCAATTTACATTTTTTAAGTTTATATATATTTCCCTCAAACTTTCACATTTTATTACAGTTTAGATATTATTTTATAAAATGACAATTTTAAAAATAAACACTAAATAAGTAATTTATATGATTTCAACATTGGACAATTTATTTGTGTCAGAAAATGATCTATACATATTTATTTCATGAGTGCATCACTGAGAAATATAGTTTATATGTTTATGATATAGTTTTGATTACTGAGATCAAACTATCTGCCATTAAATAGGTAACAAAAATGGCCTTACTAACAACAGGAGCAATTAGTCAAATAATGGATGGTATTTCCATCAAGGAGCCATGTTTTAAAATTTTATCATTACATTCTATTGAACAACAACATACTACAAGTACAAAATATTGTCTAGAACTTTCCGATGGTGTGCATACACACTTTGCCCTTTTACTGGAACAATTTAACACACTTGTAGTGGAAAAGGCTTTAGTTAAAGGTTCCATTGTTTGCATCAAAGAATATTCATGCAAGAAACTCCATAATTATATGTATGCCAATTATATTACTATATTTTATTGTACTTATGAAAATTCCCTTATAAAACTTTATTAAATATGAATTTTCTTTCTACTTGCAGGGCTATCCTAATTCATAATTTGCATATAGTGTCAAATAATGGAGACATTATTGGATCTCCAATACCTATAGTACAAGGTACTAGATAGATAGCATCATCTAGCAGTCATGGAGTTTTAGATGCTTTTTCATGTAACATAATTCCCATAAAACTCTTGACCCCATACCACAAGTTATGGACTATTGAGGGTCATGCTTTACAAAAATCACCTATCCATTGTTACAAAAAAGTGTCTAAAGAGGGTAAAGTATTCGGATTTGACTTTATAGACAAACAAGGATCCGGTATACATATAACTTGTTTCAATGAATTGGTTGATAATTTCTATAATATTATTTAATCAAATAATCTTTATTTGATTTCTAATGGTTCTGTAAAAGTTGCAAATACAAAATTCAATAGTTCAGCCAATCCATATGAAATAGTTTTTCAAACTTCTTCAACAATCATACCTTCCACATGTGTTCAATCTGCAATTCCCGAATATGATTATCATATCAAAAGCATTGAATCTCTTGAAACTTTTCCTGTTAATTCACTAGTAGATGTGATTGGAATTGTTGTTTCTATCAATACCTCAAGTACCATTAGGAAAAAAAAATGGTATGAAAATTAAAAAAAATTAATACACGTATCAAAGATATCTCTGGCTACTCTATTGAAGTGACTCTATGGGGACATCATTGTGAGAATGAAGGACAACAAATTCTTAATTTGTTCAGGGAAAGTAAAACAATTATTCTTTTAATTAAATTTGGTTGTTTTCTTTCATGGTCTGGTAAGTCGTTGGATACTATTTTTTCAACCAATGTTCTTATCAATCCAAATTTAAATGAGGCTACTGCTCTGTTGACATGGTGTATAGGAATAGGAGAAGATCAATCTTCTATTTCTCTGACTAAAGAGCCAACAATACTTGCTAGATTTACAAATCCATAGACAATGTCTTCCATTTGCAAAAAAGACTTCCATTCCATGATTCATGTTTGCATAACAACACAAATTTGTAGACTTGATTTGGATAAATTTTATTATCTCCCATGTCCACGAATCGTGGATGGAAAACAATGTTAAAAAAAAGTTATTCTGAATCATACTGGGACATATGAATGTCCAAAATGTTGTCTTCATATTCCAATATGTGATTTCACCTACATGCTTAATATGGATTTGCAAAATCCATTAGGCAAACTTCATAATGTTACTACCTTTGAAGGCCCTACAAATGCTTTGTTGGGTGTGGATGCAGAAGATTTTCAGCTACTTCTTACTGAACCTAGTGCAGATAAACAACTTTTGGATAATCTATATGATTATGAGTTTGTATTTGATCTAAGTATCAAAACATCTTCTTTCACCAGCCAAGAAACTCAAAGCATAATCTACCTCCCCGAACTATAGAAAGTTGGGGGGGGGGGGGGCAGTCATGTTCAACTTTTTTTCAATTCACTGATGGTCTATTATAGCTGGGCCCTATCTACCCTATCCAAGTTGGGTCACCCAAAGATAACAACAGGAAATCATATGATCTAAAAAATTTTGAGTTGATCAGGAACAAACTAATTTTCCTGCTAATATATGGCCCACCCACCCGGAAGGATGCACAAGAAATCAGAGGGATGGACAGAAGCAAGCAAGGAAGCACACCAACCAATACTCGGAGGGTGGGTCAGTTAGGCATTAGGTGGAGCTGCTTAAGATAGTCAAGATTGTTATGGATTTGAAGCTGGCTTAAGATAGTAGTTTACTTGTAATATTGAACATATCTAATCACATATTTATGTATATATGTATATTCGACAATAAATTGTGTCATGTTGATGTTATGTTGTTTCACTTTTTGTGAAATATATAAATGTTTTTAGATCTTTTAAAACTATATAGTACTTGTATACTGAATTTCTTTAAATATTTATATAATTTACTTTAATATTAGTTTATGTTGACATTCTACATTATTATTCTATCTTGTCTAATAATTTGGCATTTACTTTATGTGAATACATAATGGATAGATCTTATAAAGAATCAATATTTCCAAATTTACCATGATTCTTTTTAGATTGCGTTTCCATATGTCAATATTGTTTTGAACTTTAAGATTTTCAATTATTATAGATATAAAAGACAATTATATATGCACTCCATAGATCTTATAAAGAACCAATATTTTCAAATTTACCATGATTCTTTTTTTATTACATTTCCATATCTCAATATTGTTTTTAACTTTATGATTTTCAATTATTACAAATATAAGAGATAATTATATATGCAGTCATGGATAATGCAAATAATGAAAGAGAAGCTAAGTGCAATCATAGAAATCGGATGCAGAGAGCTAGATATGATGCCAAAAAAATAGTTATTAACAAAAGAAGATGAGAAACCTCTCAAAATATTGAACATGCAATTTCTGCATCAGATATACATTGTTTGAACACATAACCTCAATTAGAACTAGTTGAACTTCCAAATTCATATCCTCTACCAAATTCTATTATTCAAAATCCTTCCTTGCTAGAGCTTCAAATACCTGACTATATTGAAGATCATACAACATCCATGAATACAACTGACCATATTGTTACTTCACCTTTCTTTGAAAATTATTACAATGCCAGAAAAGAATTTTGTAGAAAGATAGATGGTATTTCAAACTCTAGAAAGTGTTCTATTTTATGGAAAGATATCCTGGAATTAAAATGCGCATGTCAGATGAAATTTTAATATGCTACAAATGCAATTTAGAAAAAAATGGCCATCGGTTCTCCAAGTGGAACAATATGGATCCAGGTGAACAACCATTGTGTTTGAAAATCTTAACACAAATTGAACAAATGCTGATAGCGAAAATAAGTCCTATTTTGCAAGTTCCATATGCAAAAGGTGGTCAACTCAAATATAGTGGTCATACTATTTGTTTTCCTCAAAATATTTCTACTATCACAACATTATTGCCAAGATGAATAGATGCATTGGATATAATCATTGTTAACAAAGAGAGTATAAGAAATCAAAAATATAGTTTTTATGTTAGTAGATCTCATGTTTATGAAGCATTGAAATATAAAACATTGAATGATTCTTACTATAGGGATGTACAAATAGATGAAAATGCATTAGCATCATTGCCTTTACAATCTATTGATATTTCAGACCTCATTTTTAATGCAGTGGAAAATAGTCACCCTATTGAATATAACTCATCCATGTTAGATGAGATAGAAGAAAATGTGTTTGATGAGAGTCTAGAATTTAATAGCTCATTTTTTTGTAATCTACCTGCTTCACATAGAGAAATAGAAGAAATGTGTTCTTTCTTGCATTTAGGTGAAGGTTGAACAACAGAATCTATTGCATGGCCTCCTATCACGCCTTCTCCTATAAATGAATACATAACTAAAGGTTTATTTTTAATGGCATTTCCAAATTTGTTTCCCAACGGAATGTCTGCATTCAAACAACCACGTATCAAAGAAGTCAAACTCCATGATTATGCTCTTCACCTTCTACGGTACTATGATAACAAATTTGGGCAGCATTCAAGATTCTAGTACTTTATATTGAATATTATCATGCGTCATCAAAGCTAGGCCTCAACATATGTGTTTGTTTGCAAATAATTGGATGGATCTTTACCTGTAACAATTGTAGATCTTTGTCAAAAGTTACGATATGTCCCTAATGATAAATTGGCAAATCATCTGATGACATTTGGGTCTTCTGTACATGGAACTAGATCCTTTTGGAATCAATGAAGAGCAGAACTAATAGACATGGTTATTCAAATTGGTTGTCCTACACTTTTCTTTACCCTAAGTGTTGCAGATACCAAATGGCCTAATTTACACAATATCATGCCATCCAGCACACCAACAAATCCATCGATGGCTACAAGATGGTGAATACAAAATACAATTCAAAATCCTCATTTGACAGCTGTATATATGCATCATAGATTCACTGCATTTCGAGAGGAAGTCTTGGAGAAACTGTTTGGGGCAACTGACTATTGGTATAGGCAAGTTTCTAACATCATCTTCAGCCAAATTATATGATAACAATTTACAGAAACCCAATGCCCTAAATCTAAAAAATATCCAACCAAAACCACTTTTCATATGATTCCATCAATCATATACAGAGTACCAAGTTACCAAATAAATCTCGCAAAGAAGACCTAAAATACTATATTTTAGCTTCATAAATCATCAACAATTCATCAAAGTCAATATTTTGTAAACCAATAGAGGAGTCATTTAATGAAAACACTTCTCTGATCTCATCATTTATAATACTTATAAGATCTTCTCATATATATCACTAACAACTCTTCATACTGGATTATAGATCCTACCCACTTCTATAACAATATAATCATACATAAAAATACTTGGTCACTAACCATGACCTAAAGAATGGTACAAATACTAGATATACAACCTTCAATTTCTTTAACAAACATAAATTATCACTATCCAACTAGTTAGAACAAAAATTAAAAATTGGAATTTGGGCATGGTTGAAAAAAAGTTCTCAATTTTTATGAATTGTAGTTCGGTCAGTTTGTTGTGATCAAGTACATAGCTAAGTCTTATTGCAATGTTCAAATATTTGGAAAAATTGTTCTGTGAAAAATAGCAGTGCAGAAAATAAACATTGGTCAGATGAGGGACACCCTTGTACCAAAATGTGCAGTTTGAATCAACCAATAAGAAATAACTTAATGACTGTATAGAAAAACCTAGTTTTTTTGGTAAGCAAATGATTTGTCCAAAAAAATAGTCTATATTTGATTTCACGCCTATAAAGATTCAACAATGCTAGCCATTTTATTTGAATCTTCTCAGAATCTCTTCAAAATTGGGTCTGCTTCTTATTTCATAATTGTTATTAACAATGTTGATGTTATCAAGATATTGCTCATTTCTTGATACAAACTGCACATTTTCATACAAGAGTGTCTCTCATCTAACCAAACTTTTTTTTCTACACTGATAACTTTCAGATAATAAATTTTCCTAATATATGAACCTTCAAATAGAACTTATCTATGTACTTGATCATAACAAAATCACTCATTTGGAACTCATAGAAATTAATATATATTTCTCAACCATGCCCAAATTCCTATTTTTCATCAACACCCAATAATTCCACTTCCCATTGTTGCCCATTTCGGCCTAGCAACACCATATGTTCATCTTGGTTTGTTATAAACAGTGAAACAAATGAGATATGTCTTGCATTCATAGTTGTTGCAAGATCTCGATGAATACATGTTTGCTTTGTAGATTAACATCAACCATCTGATAAAAAGAAAATTGTTAGTCTTTTCCAAAAAATTAACTGACAACAGTCAGAATAATTAAAGCACATCTGTGACAAATCTAAGAAAGATTTTGTTAATTAATACTCTTCCAAATTGTATACAAAGTCAAATATTTGTATTCAATGCAAATTTTTGCATCATCGAATTTATATGCCAATGACTACTAAATCCATTGAGCAGGATCAGTGTGAATCTTGAATCTCTGAAGCAACCGAAAAACTTAAGACCAACTTAAAAATTAATCTTTCCTTTCGGTAATGAATATAAAATTAGACATATTTACTAATTTTTACTATAATCAAAACTTATTTTAAACTATAATTAATACATGTTATATTTTACCATTTTTTTACTCTAATTTATTATTATTTTATTAATAGTTATTAGATATATTTAACATCATTAATAATATATTTTATAAGTATTAAGTAAAATTATGCTATTCATGATTAAATTTTCTAATTGAATGCAATGTTTTAAATTATCAGATTTAGTTAGTGGCTTTTAAAAAATAAGAAATTGTAACATTTCCGCTGTGTGAAGCGACTGAAAAGCTATGAATTAACTCGCCAGCAACTGGAGTTAGGTCCACATTTACGAGACACATGTTTCTTATTTCTTCATTTCTATCTATTTTGCTTTCTACAGGGTTTACAAATTCATCACAAGTGGTACTTCCTTCCATTTTATTTTCTGCAACACTAACGAATTCGTCAGAAGTGAGAGAAGTATGAGGTAGTGGCAGTTTGACTGGGTTTTGATGACTCACCCATTTACAAATGTGGCATTAGATTATTATAGTTTGTAGGAAGATGGGGAGATGAGAAGGACAGAGTTGGCAATGTGGTGCCCGATCGCCTATGCGGTAGATGATAACAATGGTGAAGGACAACTTTAGAGATCTGGTGATGAGTTTAGTCAATGAATTTCAAAATAGTCTACTAGTTAGAGAACACATGTGGAGAACTCGAAGTAACCTTGGTCTCTCAATCTCCTAGTTAAATCGGTTAACTCCCAAATATCTCAAGAATGGGAGAATGCCTTACTCGCGCATTCTCCCAATACTTTGTTATATGGAACATCGAAATAATTTAAAGGTGCACCTTTTGGCTTTCACACATGGCATCGGAGATATGCTTCACATCTAAAGTAAATTTTTAAAAATCCATCTCAGTGTTAAAGGCTTCATCAAGAGTAACATTAAAGCTATCGTTACACATCATTTATTTAACCCATCGGTGATTTAATTCAACTCGGCGTAGTAGATAGATAATTATTGTAAGGGTGGCTCTGCAGAAGTCCATCACATCTCTTTAATGACATTCCTTGAAATATCATCTCTTGCAATTAATGTTATGAGTGCAAAGCACACTACAGCACCGCCATGTTCTTTTATAAAGAGTCAAATAATACTAACAATTAAAATACTTGCACAGAAATAGTTGATAGAACATCATAACAACATACAATAACAAGAAACTTGAAGAGAAGCCAACAATAGAAGAGAAGACAAAGGGAAGTCACAGCAATATTTGGTATTTAAACTAACTTATGGTATTTACATTCATTTTTTACCATTCTTAACTTCCTTCATTTCTTGCATATTTTGTTTATTTCAATACCCAAAACTATTTAAGAAAGTTCATTGGCAAAAAAAATCAGAATAATACAGATAGCTACCAATATGTTGAAATCGATTTGAACCAATATAATCTGAAGAAAATATCTTGCAGGCTAAAAATATATTGATTTGATAAATATTGAAATCTCACAATGATAGAATTTACTCAATAGTAAAATGATTTGATAAGTTGTCTTCAAAATTATGAAAAGGGCAAAATTAGGGTTATAAATCCAAAGCTCTACCTTTCCCAAAATTCTTAGTTTTTTTAACATACATAGAATACGCAATTGTTTCTCTAATAAAGAAGTACAAAAATAAAAAAAATTTCATTATAACTTAGATATTACTTCTACAAAATTTTCTTCTTTGTAAGGCATCGAAAAATGACCAAGAATCAGTTGGTTTTCATCTGCTTATTAATAATTTTTGAACTACATTGTAGAAATGTTGCGATAGAGAACAATTGTCATTAATGACTTCTTTCAACACATGGACATTCATAGAATACATGAAGAAGATAGAATTTCAGGATTGTTAGCGCAAAGGTTACTACAAGAAAAAAGACTAATAACATCTCATCTAGTATCACAAAGACATTTTTTCCACTTTTACAGAGATCCATATATTTTAGAATTGGAGTCTTGTGACACATGCAATCCAACACAGGTTCATCATGTCCCAAGTGAAATATGGTTTCAACTAGCATCAATAGCATCTAAAATTGAATACTCTTCTTTGATAAATGGCACAGGTCAATTATGGATAGAGAAACTACTTCGAACTCTACAAACCAATACAACTTCTTTACAGAACCTTTGCTATCATGGTCAAATCTATCACTTGCATTTTGCATCAAGGTCAGACACATTGTGGAACAAATAGGTCATACAAAGATGGGGACCACATGGCTATTACTTATGTATACCCATACGTGAACGTATAAAAAAGATTGTAAGGGAAGAAATGCCTACATGGACCCAAACCACTTGTAAACTCTACCCAACTATTAATGTTGATACACAGAACTGGGGTGTACTACATCAAACATCTAAACATCTTTACTGGTTTGATGATTTGAATCCCATAAATGGTCAACCCGTCGGTCCTAATGCAATGCTTTAAGACTGTAAGTTTTCTCAATTTGCAAAATACTAGATCTGTACTAGTTGTGTATAATGAGATCGATAGAGGTCTGCCTCCTTGAACAAATCCACCATATTTGTTTAGAATCGCAATGGATATGATTTTAATTTTCTATACAAAATCTAAAAAAATTTACAAATGTGGAAATACATTTCATTGTTTTAAATGGAAAATAGCTTTATCAAAAAATGTTAACGTTTTTCCCAATATTGTTAAATATCTTTTAATTTTAACATGTACAAATAAATGTCAAGTTGAATTTTTTCTTCGATTTATATGTTTCAAATATGCTTAATATTTCAGTCAAATATGCTTAATATTTCAATCAAATATACTATAATTGCAGTCAATTTGTACATATATCATTTCTCATATGTTTCTCTCTTGCTAATACTTTGAAGATGCAATTCATAATTTTTAGATAATTGAAAATCTATTTTATTCAATTCAATAACATATTGTATAATATTATTAGATATATAATACATAATATTAAAAATCTAATGATAAGACTATTATACAACAAAATAGATAATCTTTATATCTTTCAATAATTATTTATACATATATATATATATATATATATATATATATATATATATATATATATATATATATATATATATATATATATATATATATATATGCCACCATTTGTTATGTTTAAATATAAATGACTTTTGGTTATTGACTTAAGTTGCACTTCCATGATTCTAACGGAGTATTTTTAGCATATCAATTAATACTTGGAGACTGAGATACCTAATAGTTGTTCAATTATGTCAATGAAAGCTATCTTTGCAACTGGTGTTTAACTTTATAATCAAGATACCATCTAAACCCATAGCATATGTGTGCGTAGTATTTTCTAGCTATGCATGGATCATATATCAATACAGGCTTATATATCTTATAACCTGATTAAAATCACAACATACACATAATAATTTATAATATGTTGAAATGAAAAATCACATCATATCATTTAAATTTAACTGTGTATGGCTATACTTATAAAGTCCCATTGACATGTTATGATCATTATTACAGAACTTTATATATTTCTAAACAAACTGCTCGAGAACAAAATAATCCTTATGTAATCCAGGCATGAAGAAATAGTTCTCTTATAATGGACAAAGATCTAAACTAAATAATGGTATTCAATAATTCTCTCATTATAATTTAATATAAGGAGTCGTAAGAACTTAACCATCATTTTATAGAGTGTATATACATCGATACAATACCATAATAGAGTTTTTTTATTTATACAATTTCTCTTTCAGCATTGTTACATGAGTTTGTCTTTTACAATTTTGTGAAGGATATCAATGGCTGTCCTAAATGTGCCACATTGTGACTGTGATGAAGGACCTTGCCTTTTGAAAACCTCAAACACAAAGAAAAACCCTGAAAGAAAATTTTGGACATGTCCACTTAGCAAGAAGGTTGGTAATGGACATGTATTTTATGTTTATAAAAAATGTACATACTATACATTATACTATGTAGTAATGTAAAGTTGATATTGCAGGGAAACAACGGCTATAGTTACTTTAGGTGGCCAGATGATGTCTCAAATGCATATGTCAGACCATTTGCCCCACTTGTCAATGAAGCTCATCAATGTAGCTTGCGCTCTCAAGAGGCCGCTATGACTGAGATTGTGTCAATGGCAAAGGCTGAAATAATTCTTTTACGAGGACTTCACAACATTTTAATTGCATTTATTTGTATTTTAATTGTGTTTGTTTTGCTAGAACCATATAAAAGTATGAACTTTCAATGTATCCCAATTTATTTGAAATAAAATGTGGACATGTAACTCATTTTCAATGTACTATAATATAAGTGCTAACTTGCTTATAAATTTTTCATGTCAAAATTTATATATGTCACAACTTGTTTGTAACATTGTTATGTGAATTATTAAGTTTCTACTTCAATTTGACTATCAATTCAAAAATATAGAAAATAAAAAAAAAAGCAACAAAATTAATTATAATTTTAAAATTAAAATTTGTAACAAAATAATTATATTTTATAATCTTAATTTTTATAAATTAATAATACATAATTTTATTTCAAAAATAAAAACCTTTTTTCATGTGTAACCAATCTTAGTTTGGCAAGAACATTAGATTCAGACAGTTTTTGTTTGACTGCATATGTAGAAACATGTTGTTAGAGGTAAAGGACCTGCACATTTACATGAATGCCAATTATCTTGCTATATTCCATAGTCGCTGAATGTTTTCTTATTAAACCATTTTGTCTAAATATTGTGTGACCAAGGATCTAATATAGCAAATGCAAATAGAATTGAGCCAACATTTGAGGAAATATCTAAAGTGGTCCATTATGCAAGACTAAAAAAAAAATCAAATATTTCAAACGCATACCTGATTATGGACTATGATATAATTAATCACATGATCTCACACTATTTACGTACATTGATGCTTCTTGACAAATAAATACTTCCAGCCTAAGATAATGTGCAATGGTCAATCTAATCCACTCCAGTTTTGACTTAGACTTAAAACTGTCCAGGCTGCAAATTAAGCTTTAGCAATTATTAAAGCGTTCTCAATTAGTCGACAAGTGAATACATATAGAAAATATTTTTAGAAAACCTTTATCAAATGATACATATAAGTATTTGTAACATATGGTCATGGCACTATTTCATTATCTGGACCAAATGTTTGATGTTTCTTGCATGCCCAAATGTCTATAATTGAATTCAGTTACTCAGAAAACAAGGTACATACATTTAACATAGTTTTTTGACATTTGAGCCTATGGTAGATCTTATGTAGAAGATGGTCTCACATAAAGATATGTTTGTCATTAATGTCAATCGACAAGAGAATAAGAGCTGAAAAACTTTCTTTCAAATGTATGCTTTAATATCAATAGGAGATAAGAGTACAAGAAGATCATCCTATTTGGGAGAAATAGATATGGGTGTCATTTATTTTGTATGAATGTTTTAGAAAGGATAAAAACTATCCATACATGATATGGTTAACAGAATTATGTCACATTACAAGCATGTGCTAATTTTAAAATAGTGTGAACTGACATTTCAATTGTAATTGCGAGAAAAAAAAACTATTGCAATGCAACATATATTGTAAATCTTTAAATGGTCATATATTATAATTGTAAATTGGGAAATTCTCATGGACGACCCAAAAAAAATTTGTACGACATAAAATAAAGGAAACATAATTAGTTCAATGTACAGTATATGTGTGTGATATATGATAATATCCTTGCATTATAGCTATGTATGTGATCCACTGAACTTGAAAGATAATATCTATGCATCAAACAAAAATATTCACATAATAGTGCTATGTACTTATGTAATTTTGGAAATAATAAAGAGATCTTTTGCCCTAACCCTTCTAAAAATCTATCATGTAATAATAAAATGTACCTATCTAATATGATATGCTGATGAACTTATGAAGAAGTTAAGAAAAAATCATGTTCATCTGTGCATTTCATTTGATTAACTGTTACCAACCAAAACATGTAACATTGAATGCAATTTAATGCATATTGAATAACTATCAGGTGTACAAAGAAAAAATGCAAAAACATTGATGAGAAGTATAAATTGATATGCAACAATTACTTTTTCTGAATCATTGAACATATACTCAAGATGATATCCAAAAGATATTCATATTTTAACATAACAAACACTGTCATACATATCTGTTAAACTAATTAGCATGTCTATAAAAGTAATTATTATGATAAAGTTGAATATTCACGGATGTCCCTTATATTTTAAAATTCAAACTATGAAAAATTTAGTGTGAAAAAGTTAGGCAAAAGTGAAAGCAAAATAACTACAATAAGCAATGTAAAAACATCATAGATAAAAACTGTAAGAAAACTAGTAGTCTTTTAAATTACTTCGATTACATATTTATATGTATTTAGATTTGATACAATGATTTGACTTTCTAATAAATAAATAAAATATAGTAGTTAAATTCAAATATACATATAAACTTAAAGTATATAATAACAAAGTTTATGATACCCATGATCTCTATAATTGTGTTTGTTCCTCTCTTCGCTGACTGTTATATTGTTCCATTTCTCTGATTACATTAAGCATTTCTTGTTCCTGTGGTATGATAATATTGTCATTTCTTACCATCAAGTATTCATAATTTCTTTTAATTATTTTGATTTTTTCAGAAATCCTTCCCGTGTCTTCATATACAGTTGTTAATAAGCCTCCAATTGCAGTCAATTTGTATATATCTCCTTCCTCATATGCTTCTTTCCTGCTAATACTTTGAAGATGCAATTCATAATTTTTCTTCATCATTTCTATATCAAGAGCATCTTGAGCATTAACTACATCAATATTACAACCCATATCTGTAAAAATCTTTTCCATATGAGTAATGCTCGTATTGACTGTTTCAATCAAAATTTGTAGTTCTTCAATTACATCTGTGCTCATCTCTGATTTGAATTTGATTGAAAAAATCCACTTCTGTAAAGGTGTGTTAGTGGATTTGACAATTCTTACATTCAGAGCTTCTTCACTGTCCATATCTATTACTATTTACAGTAGCTTTTCTTGTCTACTATATATATTCTTTTCTATTCTTCAAGCAACTACAAATCTGCATAGATTATATCTTTTAGATCAATATATATTTTGTAATAACTGCCTATGCATTCAATGAGATGCACACCTCTTGAATTGAGATATTGTACCCATTCTCATGATAGTTGTGCCATATATCTGTCTTCATGCATCTGCTTGAGAATTTGTTCACTTGAATGAAGTGATGGATCAAAAATCTCTTCTGTCTGACTTGATGTTTGACAAGAGATATGACCTAACATTTTCTGGATATAATCAGATAGATGTTTGACAGTAGATTTTAGTATGTTCTTTTCATATCTCAATTTCTCCAACCTCTCTCTTACCTCTTGATGTGTAAATTCCCACATATCAACTGTACGATCATGGAAAGTGGGTCCTATGTCAATTTGATTTACATCAAAATCTGCTGCATTTAGATCAGAAAAATTACTGTCTTGTTTTGCTTCTGCAACTTCTAATATTACATGCCCTATTTCTTGATGTTTTTGAAGAGTAGCTAGTTTGCCTCTTTCCTTTTTTTTCTTTGAGCCAATAGTTTCACTTATGATTTGAGAAACTAAATCTTGAGTAGGAATTCTATCATCTTTTCTTTTTTCTTTTTCTTTGTATTGTTTCTTCTAACCATGAAGGAGTGCCTAGAATTTGTGAGGCAAAGGCTAAACTTTCAATATCAAACAATTTCTTGACTATTGTAGGGCTTTGTATTTCTTGACTTGAACTTTGAAATTTTTGTACTATATTTGGAGTACATGTTACACTAGGTTGAATTAAATTCATTATTTGATTTAGTGGTTCTTCTTCAACAGATTGCATTATTGCATTCTGTTGTGAAACATCTATTTCATCTTCTTATTCTATTTTTTCTGCTTCCTTTACACTGTCAATATTAATCAATGCAAGTGAACCACTGCCACAAGTGTTGCTTATAGCTTTGTCTTTATCCGGTGGTTGATCATCCCCTCCTGTGATTTGTTGAATGGATTGAACTGTTGTCTGCATTGTTGGTAAAGGTACAAGAACTGAAGCTGTTATTTGAGCTTCTATTGTTGATTGTCCTTTTGTGTTTGATGTGTCATTTGTTTTTTGCTTGTACTGAACCCATTATTTTGTTCTTTTCAATATCTGTTCCATTCTCTCTTCAAGATTGTCTAATTCGGGTTCTTTAAATTGTACAGGTTGCAAAGATGTCCCTTTTATTTTTCCCAAATAATGATTGGAAAATAATTTAGATTGATCATCGTATAATCATTTGACATAGATATATCAATATTATATAGTTGAATCTGCTCAACTGTGAGTTGGGACCATGATCTTTCTCTCATTTCAAAGTCATCTTTACAATTAGCCCAGAAATCTTCTAATGAAGGAATGTGATTAAAACTAGGGCCTAGTTGTAGGTTTTGTTTTATATAATTTGAAGGGTCAAAATGATGCCTAATAACATTATATTCATCAAATTTATATCCTTTTCTAGATGATTTGATGAGATTCATTGCAAAAGAGCTAGAAAATCATGTATAAGCTCCTATCAAAATTGGAAAATGAATGCCTGCTTTATGTCATTCGATGCATCTATTGTTGACCTCGATGATTTATCTGCATAACTCTATCAAAGCTATTTTATCATCTGAATATTTAGGCAATTTGTATGGAAACCCATCGAAAGCTCTAATCCTAATATATGTAAATGTAGGATATTGTGTATAATAGCTACCAAATTGCATTATTGTTTGTGTAGCTGCATCTGATAATCTACGTTCTGGACCACCCTGAATTTCACAACATAACTTCATTGAAAAAAAATCATTAACCTTTCTGAAATTTCCATAGTTGTTTTCGAGTTATATCCAAGGATAGAAATCATAAACCTGAATATTTTCATCATATTCAACAACACTAGGTAGGTCTTTCCCTATATGTTGACATGTTAGGGCATAGATAAGGTAAGATGACATTGCAAATTTGTATGAATGCTTTGTTGAGACAAGCATTTCAGTAAGTCTATCACTTATGAGTTGTGCCCAATCAATATAAATATTTTTTACACCTATCGATTGCACAAGAAAATACCACCATTCTTCAAAATTTAGGGCTTGTTCACTTCCTCTAATTCTATGTAGAAGTACTAGTATGTCAACAATCTCTTTTTTTAGATTTGTTCTGTATAGGGTTTTTGATAACTTTGAACTGGATACTTTGATGCTATCAAACCATTTATTTGAAATTACAGCTCGCCATCGTGACCTTTTCAAGTTAAAATTTGAAGCTGCCAAAGAGAAATTTCATTGTGAATATTGTTCTCTTGAAGGTAAACCAAAGAACTTCTGTATTGAATCTCTATTCAAACTGATGACTACTTCATTGTTTTATTTCTTTATTTCTCTAGTATGTGGATCAAATCTTTGAATGCATTCCATAATGAATTCTGGAACCTGAATAGCAATTGGAAATCCTACAGCTTGTATTAATCCACTATCAATCAGACTTTGAGTAATGGGATGTACTGGTTCTGATTTGATCCTTCTTTGTAGATAATCTAAATTGTAAAAATACAGGTTTGTATCTGTGATTTCTTTCCATGCATTTTCTATTCCATTGAGATGATCATAACTATTTATTTTGCTAGCCATTCTGTAAAGGGTTGTAGATTGGTAGCCATTTGGTCTTCAAGTTATACACAAGATATAAAAGATATAAATGGTAAAAGGAATTAATGTTCTTGTTGTTTTCAAGAAATATTATTTTCACTTGCAGATATGATTAGTATATGTATTCCATATAGGAAATATTAGTAAAGATGGTGCATAGAATGACGTATGGCTTTAATTTATTTTTTATCGATTACTATGTTTTTGGAAGTACTATCAGAACAATAAGTTTTTTGAGAATCGCTAATCAATATATTTGTCATGTCTACTAACAATTCTGGCAGAGACAAATAACTTTCAAAAAAAATTGGATTTAGAAGTCAGTAACAACTAAATCCAACAATCGAAAGTGTTGTGTTCATTTAAAAAATTGAGTCATTTGTATAATAATTCTCAGATTTAGTTGTTATTGACTTCTAAATCCAAATTTTCTACTAACTAGAACCCTGCTGAACAAAAAAAAATTCTTATTAAGCGACTACAGAGTATTCTCTTAATCACAGAAACATTAAATAGGCTTTGATTTCTTCTCGTGACTTCATGCCAGGCACACAATCTAAATCTGACACTGCTCTTTTTTGAAGCAAACCCTTTAAAAAATGTAATGGGTTAATAAAGATGATGTCATCCAACTACTGCGGAAATTAACGGACTACCGTTCGATTAAGATCATCTAGTCAAAAATTGATCTCACATATCTTTAATTTTTGTAAGATTTGGTTTCAAAAAAATAACACCGTCAGATTTACATCCTGTGCCTAGTGAGAAGTTACGACAAGAAATTAAATTTTATTAAGATTTGCAATGATTTAGAGAATACTCAGCAGTCGCTAAATCTCAAAATGACACACCTCGCATAAACTCAACAAAAACTTGAAAAGTTAAAAATTGTTTTGCGAGTAAGAAACTCCTTTCAGTCGCTAAGTATCTCAATAAAAAGTAAAGATAAAGAGACCTAAGGAAAATCGTTAGATTAAGATCTAACAGTAGTCACAAAGTCTCACAGTTAAGTCAGGTATTGACAAATCTTACAATGACTAGGAGATAGATTATAGTTGCTTCACTGAATAATTATAAAAACTCATAACAAGCTATAAAATTCAGCAATTGTCTTTTCTTCGTATACTCAATAAGTCTCTAAGATCAAAACTACTTGATGAGTGTCTGGATAAAATCATGAAAACCTAAAATATTGACCGATTGTCATTCAAACCTTAGTCGTTAAGTCACCAAATAAGTTTTCACTACTAAATTTATCACTAATTATAAGACACTTTCTTTATTCGCCAGATCGCTATACAAAATAAAAATATGACAACTCTTTCAGCGACTACTACAATCTATATAATCACTTGACAACCAAAAATAAAAATATTCATAATTTAAAGTAGACAATTTACTCAAATATATTTTCAATTATAATATTATTTTAAAAAATCATATGTAAAATCACAACAAAAAATTAAAGTATTCTTTCTTTTCAAGAAATTTAAATGTAACAATAAAAAAATATAAACCACATTTTAAACATATAACTCGGAGAATCAAAGTAAGTTAACATTTTTTTATAAATAGATAAATTAAAACATATTTTACAATATCTTAAAAAACATATTTGCTATATAATTAGCTATATTTCATTGAAAACACTAGATAGCATTTCCACATTTGTAAAAATATTTTGATTCTATATAAAAAGTCATATCCTCAAATGTATTTTCTTTTACAATATCATTTATGCAAAACAAAATGTAAACTAGATAATTTAACAAGAACATAGTTTACTGCAAATATGAACAACCAGCCATATAAAATTAAAATTCTTTCCTTCCGCTTATCTTAGTTTCCAAAAGTATATGCTTTTGCGTACCTGAATTAAAACATACAAAAAATAGATAAAAATGATAGAAATTAATGTTATGATTTTTTAAGTTTAATAAAATATAAATATTATAGTAAATACCTTAGTTTTTTATCAGCTTGCAAAATTTTCAACTACCTTTCATCTTTGTTGACGACATTTCGGATAGATGATTGGCATCCCTAATTAAACTTGATTTGTTGTAAAAGCTTGATTATTTCAATGTTTGTTTTTTATTTGTACACAAACATAACATTCATGTTGTGGAAAGACAACTAGAAATATTGATGCAGCTTCAATTTGTTTATATTGCCTGATTTGTTTACATAGATTTACCCATTGATTTTCGATATTCTTTTTGTAAAATACCTATCTTTTCAATGTCTTCTTTGTTTACAAAACACTTATTGTAGTCAAAACCTTGACCAGGTTGTGCATATTCTAGCAACAAATTAAGTCTATTAATCAAATCTTTAGGAAAAAGAGAGATCATGAGAAAATGAACAGTCTGAACATTTTCTCCTATTTCTAAACCCCAAGCCATTAACATAGCGGCAATATTAGTATTTACCTTCCATCAATGAGTAGCATTGTGAAATTCTTCACCTAATGTCCATTGAACTGCTTGCACAATAGAGTTAGTCTTGAAAAGTAATAAGCTTTTAAAATATGTATGTTGGACTCTCCCAAAGAAAGCTATTTGTTGTTTTCTTGTTTGAAAAGTAAATGTAGCTTCCATTGCTAATAGTTCATTTATAGTAATCTATATTATCTACTGTAATGATCTTTGCAACAAATTGATTTTGTTGTTCATCCTTTTATACAAACGTTAGCTTTAACAAATATATGCCTTTCTATAAGATTTAGAAGATTATTAATTAATGAAATCTTTACTAGATTTTCTACCGATGTGCTTTAATTGTTTTGATTGTTCTGAGTTAATTTCATTTCTTATATCGATGTCATGTTAAGTGAAATCTGAGACAATTAAGTTATGTCATATGTAAAACACTTAACGATTTAATATCAGATGTGAAATCTTGTAAAATTACAAAAACAATTTAATATCACTTTAAAAAAACATCATTATTAGATTTGTTACGGATGTACATTAAATGTTGTCACTATTGTCAGTTAATTTGATGTATAATATCAATGTCATCAAATGCAAATTCTGACACAGATAACTTATGTCATATCTTATATAATTCATAATTTAGTAAGATAATTATAAAATTTCAATATTTAATTATCCAAATGAAATAAAGCATTTTTATTTTCCAATTGTCGCTAAATCTCCTAAAAATATCAAATTCAAGATTCACATTATGACATACTGCGACTACGTTCATTTAGTAGTTACTGGCATATAAATATGATGATCAAAAACCTTGCATTGAATACAAATATTTTACTTTCTATACGATTTGAAAGAGTATTAATTAACAAAATCTTTCTTAGATTTATCACAAATGTGAATTATATGTTCTAACTATTGTCAACTAATATTATGTATAATATCGATGTCATCTAATGCGAAATCTACCACTCTTAATTTCTCTAATATATTGTACGCATATTAATCTAGTAAATTAATTATAAGATTTAAAATTAATTAGAACTTTTCAAATTTTTTTAATTTAAATAAATACATAGAATGTATTTTAACAAATAATCATTAACATGTTGCATCATTGTACAACTATATATTCTTGCAAATATTATAGTACAATGCTCTTAGTTGACATATCAAATTTACATGTTAATGACCACAAAATTCATAATTTAATAGAATTAGATTTAGTAATTAGTACCTTCCAAACCTGCTTTCATTTACTAGTCGACAACACAAACACCTTAAAAACATAATGTCTGAATTAGCAATGACTAACATATAAATCCAATGATGTTATCTGCGTTCCTCTTCAAACAGAAATTTACCTATGTGGCATTAGATTAATATATTTTGCAGGAAGCTAGCAAGATGACAAGGACAGAGTTGGACACGTGGTGCCCGATCGCATGTGTGTAAGCCAAATACGGTAACAAAGGACAAAATTAAAACTCAGGAGATGAGCTTAGTTTCCGAATCTCAAATTAGTCTGACGGTTAGAGAATAAATTTGGAGAACTGGACATTACCTTGGCACCTTAATTTTCAAGCATGAAATTTTGCATTTTTAAACAAAATGAGACATTTGCCAGCTGTTTTAAAACTTACAAAAAATTCTGCAAATACCCAGAAAAACCTTGCAAAATTACCAAATTTTTCATCTGGATCCAGGAAGCCCTAAAGAAAAAACCAAGCATGAAAAAACCCTAAGTGCCTTTTCTTTTAAGAGAAAACCCTAAGTTGCTCTTTTATATTCTATTTGACCATTACTTTTTACAAAGTCACTTAAGTTCCTAAAATGCATGTGTTTTAATTATGTCATCGAGCAGGGTCATATTCCTAACATTTCTTTTTACCTACGCCCCATTTAATTTTCATAAGTCTGAATCCCATAGATATTATTAAATTTTCCTAAGTCCTTAATACTTCACTCCCTAATGTTTTGGCATCTCATGTAAGCTTTGAATCTTATCTTGATCCAACGGTTATTGCAAGACCGCAAGGAATCTTTTTAGCCCTTGTGCTCATGCAAGAATCGTTGATCTTGTTGACAGGTCAGCACATGCACTCAGACTCCAAGGTTTCTGCAGTACTGACACACTGGAGAAAATCAACGGTTGTCATGTGTTCACAAGGAATCTTTTTAAACCTTGTGATCATGCGACAACCATCAATCTGACTATTTAATTTGAAGATTAAAAAAAATAATAAAGGTATTCGGTACAATGTCATATTTAGTAGTTACTGGCATACAAATCTGATGATCGAAAACCTTGCATTGAATACAAATACTTCACTTTCTATATGATTTGGAAGACTATTAATTAACAAAATCTTTCTTACATTTTTCACGTATATGCATTAAATGTTCTGACTATTCTCATTAAATTTTATATATAATATCGATCTCCTCTAATGCAAAATCTGCCACACTTAATTTCTATGATATATCGTATACTTATTAATTTAGTAACTTAATTATAAGATTTTAAATTAACTATAACTTTTCAAAAAAAATTAAATTTAAATATAGATATAGAATGTTTTTTTTCGAATAATCATTCAAATGTTACATCATTGTTCAACTTTATATTATTGCAAATATTATAGAAAATGCTTTTACTTGACATATCAGATTTAGATGTTAATGACCTCAAAATCTGATATTAAATAGTATCGGATTTAGTAATTAGTACCTTCGAAAACTATTTTCGTTTACTAGTCAGCAACGCAAACCCACGACAGTTAAAGACAAATTTAGAAATCTCGAGATTCACTTAGTCACCAAAACTCAAAATACTCTTGCGATTACAGAACAAATTTGGAGAACACGAGATAACTTTGGTCTCCAAATCACCAAATTCAATCGGTTAAATACCAAACATCTGCACAATGGAAAAATGCCTAACTCGCGCATTCTCCCAAATTCTTGAAGGTTAGAAGTTTCATTCGGAGATTGACCAACTATCGTTGGATTAAGATCGGGTGGTTGAAATTCAAATAGACTATTCTTGCTGACTATCAATAAAAAGTACATCAAAATGTATTAAAAATTGTTGTGATTAAAATAATGCTCTATAATCGCTACATCTCCACATTACCAAGGTTGGATAATCTCCATGGAATTTAGAAAAGTCAATAAAGTTTAGGCGATTAAGATAGTTGTTATAGTCGCTAAGTCTGTCAATAAAAAGTTAAGATGAAAATACTTAAGGAATACCATTAAATTAAGATCTAACAGTACTCGACAGTCTCAGATTTATATCACTAAATGAAAAATCATTCAGTGACAAGGAGAAAAATTTCAGTTGCTGACTCTCAACAAAAAAAAAGACTGTATTCAATTTGCATAAAAGAAAATATCAAGAAACTTAAAGGAGGTCGTTAGATTAAGTTGTAACGATACTAACTGAATCATTTGAAAAAGTTATAACAAGCTAAAGTATACAATCATGAAAAGAAATTTGACCGCTTCATCTTCAAAGCCATCCATCACTATCACTTAATTGGCAAATGCATTAAGGGTTCAGTAAGTAATATAATTTTACAGCTTTTACAAGACAAAATATTACAATTTTTTAAAAATGTTTACGAAAAAAAATTAATTATTATGTAACATAAATATTTTGTTGATGTTTGTAGCATCGCTCAGATAAATAATACTAATACTGACAATATGATTATTATGAGAAATGATTTATTATATATATACATATATATTGATATATTGATATTACTATATACATTGATATATATGTATATACAAGTTAGATTATAATTATTCTCATAATAACTAAAATTTGATAAAATATATTATTATTATTATGTAAATATTAGAGAAATTAATATAATACTCAAGAGATATTATATATATATATATATATATATATATATATATATATATATATATATATATATATATATATATATATATATATATATATATATATATATCTATGTATGTATGTATGTATGTATGTATGTATGTATGTATGATCATAATTGTCATTATGGTAATTACATAATAATGAATAAACATGTCCCATGAAAGGACATGTCTCTTCTTGGCTCATTCTTAATATAAATGCAAGAGATTGTTGCATTTGGAAAACACATACAATGAGATAGTGCTATTACATTTGCAATGATCCTAAAACTTTAACATATTTTACATATCGCTTAATCCGTATCAACTTAACAAAGCTCATGATAAAGATAGAAGAAACAAAAAATTTCAACCCAAACATCAAACATTGAATGCTCCAAAAAAAAGCTAGAATAAGATTTTAATTACAACAAAATAACCTATAATATGACTACAAAATAACCTATACTACATTTCAAACCCATAAAATCAAATTCAAATAAGCATTAAATGACATTTCTTACTGGTATAAAACAAAAAGAATATAATTGTATCTAGAAAAAGAAGGAAAAAAAATATAAATACACAAAGTTAAACAACATAACATCTACTCGACGTAACAATTGCATACCGAGTTGCAATTACTAATTGATAAATTCTATTGTCTTATAATTTAATCTCCTATCTATATAAGTTAAATAAGATACAAGTCAATATAAATATTAAAATTATTTTACAAATAAAGATTTCATTATGTATATTCTTTAATATACAAAGACTTTGACGAGTCTTAATAACATAACTATTAGAAAATAAAATAAAACTTATAATAAAAAAATTCAAAAATAAAATAAAATGATTCCTAATGTTTCTTTCTATTGGTAAAAAATTGTAATTTTGATTACTCTTCTTACACGGGATATAATTGTTGAGTTAACATGTCTTAAACAGTTGGACTTCTCTTATTTTGGTTGGAACCTTGCAATCTTTGTAGGGCCAAGACATGTTAGATCAGTCTCATTAAGCATTGATATGTCAGGATATTGAGTGCTATTGAGTGTCTACAGCTGTTTTTGTTAAAGTATTGTTCGTTCATGTTTAATAAACGATGAGACAATTATATATATATATATATATATATATATATATATATTATATTGAATAGAATATTAATATTATTGAATCGTATAAACTGTTATTAATATGATTATCACTGCTATATACAAACAATCACGATACTATCAGACTGTTAGTATATGACAGTCACGATAGTATCGTGACTGTCCAAGTGTATTAATTCCGCCAGGTCTTATGCATTATGTTTACCATATGGTTCAAAACGATAATCATTAGGTTAGTTAATATGAACAGTCATGACTTATCAATTAGTATGATAAGTCATGTCTTTTCATATTTATTTCTTCAGATTCAATATATATATATAGTCATTGTATTTTTTTTGTAGGATCAATCAATAACCAAGGCAATTGTATTCTACTGCATACATTCGGTTTACATCTTATGATCTATAATTACTTAACAGTTTTTGCTGCTCACAATTTATCATGTATCTTCTTTTATTGAACTATGTAATTTTTTTCAATTTCTTTTCCAATAAAAAATATATTGATATATCAGATTAATACCATATCAAATTTGTATGTATATCTTTACTAGGCCAGTCCATCCTCTTTTCATGTGTAGCAATGGCTATAAATAGAGATCATTTCTGTAACTATTTCATTCAATCCATCTTGATTTCATTTTAATACAGGTATGAAAATCAGGTGTTTTCCTCGTAAACCTTTTCTTACAACAATTATTTTCCCTTATCTATTCCTGCTCTTCTCTTCATTTTGAAGAATGGAATTTCATATCTATGAAGTTTGATCTTAGAACGCGGTTATCTCTGCAACGGTCATTCTATAAGGAGTTTGCAGAGTGGGTCTTTTATCACCAGTGCCGATTTGTGCAAAGGCCTACTTCGAGTTTATCAATATATTCAGATCGCACCTTAGCAATGCTCGATAATCAGAACCAACAACAACAGGTGATTGTTCCACAACATTTACCGAAGAAGAGAATCTTTTTCAAGAAAATGCTGTCGATCTAATACCTAATCAATTTAAGTGTGAATGCTCAACAGCTCCTACACCACATAATTTTCAGTTCAAAGATCAATGACAGAATAACTGGGAATGAAGCTCAAGACCCACGTGTATTTCAGATACAATCGACGGTGTGTGTTAACAGAAGTTTGAAGATTCGCAAGTGAATTATATCTTTCTACACCATTAGAGAAAACGTTGAAAAGATTTAGCTTTTGTTAGTTTGCAGTATTTGTAGCTTCTTATCGTGCAGAAGATCCGGAGAAGAGAGGCAGAATGAAAAAGCTGCGGTATGCTCCACTTCGAATCGCATGTTGAAGAAGAATATAAAAGGTTGAATTGGTCAATTCTCATGCCCGTGACGCAAACTATTCACAGGCGAAATCCAACAGCGAAAAGCGGTGACTCCAGACAATGAGATATTTAACTCTTTGACTCGCGTGAAGAAAAAATCTATGGCGAAAAACCGAAAAATGGTGAAAAGCGATGGATGGCTGTGATTCATACACGGTCTTGCTTACCCCTGCGAAATTCGGAGAAAATCAGGCCGATTGCGCTCATAAGCAACGCTTTCTGTGTAATAACAATAATTCGGAGAAAACCAGACCAATTGCTCTCATAAGCAACGCTTTATGTGTACTAACGATAATTCGGAGAAAATCAGCATGGCCCAGCAGACACAATCCAATGTCCCTTTGGTCTCTGGTGAGGCCAGTGTTTCTTCTGCAAATTGTGGGCACCAGCCGCCCTCGGGAAATAGTGATAATAATAACAGTAATTCAGGACAGCAGGCGGGTGTGAAGCGCAAGAGAAACCTTCCCGAAATGCCTGGTAAAACCCAAGCGGTTGTGAGTTTCAAAATGGGAGAATTTGTTTTGTAGTTTAAGGGTTTGGGGAGGTTAATTTGATTTGGGATTTGTATTGTGCAGACCCGGAGGCGGAGGTGATTGCGCTGTCGCCCAAGACTCTGATGGCGACGAACTGTTTCGTGTGCGAAATCTGTAATAAGCGTTTCAACCGGGAAATGAATCTGCAGTTGCATCTGCGAGGCGACAACCTGCCGTGGAAGCCGAGCGAGAAGAAGTGGAAGTGCGACAAGTGCTCCAAGGGTTACGCCCTGCAGTCCGACTGGAAAGCCCATTCCAAGACCTGCGGAACCATAGAATACCGCTGCGATTGCGGCACCCTTTTTAACAGGTAAGGGAATTGAAGGAACAGATTCGAGAGTCGTTCCGTATCGAGGTAGATTGGGGTTTCTAGGGTTTTCGTATGTGTGAAGTTTTTTATGGTGTCTGCCATTTGCGAGGTAGATTAGGGTTTCTTCCATTTCAGGGTGATGACGGCGTGGTGATATGATTTGCAGAAGGGATAGCTTTATAACTCACCGGGCCTTCTGCGACGCGCTTGCTGAAGAAAGTGCCCTGGTTACGGTTAATGCTCAACAGGGTGATTCCGCAGAGCCCGAGAAAATGGACAAACGACGAGAAGGATCCCCTCCTTACCTGGAATCTCCCTTTAGACCACTCTTCCGATTTGAGTCGGGCAAAACAGGGGTACCTCGAGATGATGGATCTGTTTTCCATGCGTCTTCGCTACCCTTCGCGGAACCCCATTCGCCTCTTGAACTTGAAGCTTCAGAATCTTTGCCGGAGCCTTTGCTGCTCGAATTGGACAAGTCTCAGCTCTCGCATACAGTCCCGTAAGCTATTGCCTCCTTACTTCACAATCTTTCAGATACAATTTTCACATTCTGGTTTTTGTTTGTTGCTCATTCTTATGAAACTATATCTATGAAACAGAAGCACTGGGAAGTCCCTGAAGAGGAAGGCTGAAAAATGTCCAAGGACTACCTTTAAAATGAGATCCAAAGTAGACATTTTGGAGGACGGTTACAAGTGGCGAAAGTATGGAAAGAAATCAATGAAGAGCGGCAATATTCGGTGCTTTGCACACTCTCCAATTGTCATTTTAGTGTTGTATTTTTTTTAATGGCCGACATTTCTCATTGTATTCGTTGATCGTATGCAGCCGTTATTACAAATGCTCTCATAGCAATTGTCTTGTTAGAAAAAGAGTGGAACGGGACGCAAAGGATACAGAAATGGTAATCACTACATATGACGGAAAACACAATCATGAGAGCTCAGTCGTGCCTTACATTGTAAATCATCCAATGTTAAAAGCACAGCGGGGTGCTTTGGAGGAGGACAAATCGGGATTTCCCAAGGACGACATTGATCAAATGAGCGGCTCGTCCGATATATTTGATGTCTCCCCCCCGCACTGTCCCATCTCTAGGGGTTTTACATACCCAGAAGCAGAAATCATTGACCTGTCTCCCACTAGTTTCATGGCTACAAACAGATCTGCAGAAAAATCTGCTGAGTTCTGCAACATAGGATTCCAGGCAAGACAAAACCTGCAGCTCCATAAAATACGACATAGTAAGTTTAGGCAAAGAACTACTAAAGATACTACTCAAAGTGAGGATATTAACGTTGCCAATTTAACCATCGGTAACTCCGCTGCATCCTCTGATAATTCTTCCCAACTCATTGATCAAATTTTAAACTCAAAAGCAAACAAGCCAGACTTCGATCTTAGCCAATTGGTTGCACAAATTGACGCTCTTCTCGTTAATTACGAAAATCAGCTGGTACAAACTATTCCGTTTTCATTTCATCTGAATTTTTCATATTTTTCAACTTAAAAATGTCATTCATGTATTTGTTCGCAGCGATCGAAAAACGCCACCCCCCAGAAGTTGCCTGACCTCCCCTCTGCATCAGAGGCTTCCAATTTCACAGATCAGGTGTCAAAACATGTGAAACTGATTGCCAATCAGGTACACAAATTGTCTTATTAATGGGTACATCATTTTCTTATTTTTAAATTTGATTGTGTGAAAATTTTTGAATCAATATTACTGATCATACTCATGAATTATCATCAGAATGAAGAAAAGAGAGTTCAAAGAGAAGTCATCATTCTGAAATGATTCATAGAATGTGGCCTCAAACATTGATTTAAAAATTCAAATTTAATTAAATTTAGAAACTAGAAATAATATTGATATAGAATAATAGATTATAGAAATCTGTTTATATTGATTAATATTTTCCTATTTTCCAACAATTTTTATTTTATAAATTATTGTCAGCAATATTGAATGAGAATTGTAAAAATATGATGAATATCCAGATATTCACATTTTTAACCATATAAAAGCATGTTTAAATAATAAAAGATTATTAAAAGATAATATTTTTATTTAGTAAATATGATTTTAAAGGTTTCTTATCTTATTTTGGCCATCTAATAGAAAAGAGACTTAAAAATAATTCAAATATATACAGAGCTCATTATATTGCTTAATTTTTTAAAAATTTAAAATTATTTCATGATATTTATAATACAAACAATTTTCATTTCATTTAAAATTTATATATATCTTAATATTTTGAATAATAAATTATAAGTTTTATTTTAATGTGCAACCTATTTTTTATGGATAGTCATTGCATATGTCAATAGACCATTTTTATTTGATATCTATCATGTAAGAGGCTATGTATCGGAGTTCGTTATACCGAAGGGGAAACGTTCATTCTTGGATTTTATTTTTTAAATTGTTGTTATTGATTTTTGCAGATAAGATTATATTCTGGAGACAAACATTATACAAGTATAGGAGTGTTAAATGCTATCGGAAACATTCATTGGACTGCAGTGGGGTTTTTATTGCTGGGTGCAGCTTTAGAAGATGTGCATACTATTAACAAGAACGAGGAAGAATGTTTAAGACTTTTTATGTCTATGACTGATTTGTCCAAAATAATTCTTCAACTTCAGGATCTTCCAGATTTAAAAATGAAATTGCATATTAAATTGAACGTGTCTATAAATTTGATAGTGATTGGAACCATCTTATCTGATCTGCAAAAACCACATAAAGATATTCGAAGGTGCTTAACTGTTTTACCTTTAAACAGTTGTTTTTTAAAATTTTAATTATTTATTTACAATTCTCTTGATTAGCTCTTAAAGCAACCACTGTTTTAATGTTCAATTTTTAACTCGAAGACATTCTGATTGTCTATTCATTATTTCTTTAAACAAGATCATAATGTCTTTCCATTTGACTGGCTCATGTAAAGCATGTTCGATGCTTCAAGGGATGGACAAGATCTTCAACAACTTACTAGGGATATAAATGACATGTGCAACTCGCTTATTTTACATGTAAGTGCCCCTACTAAAGAAGGCTTGCCAAGCAAAGCCTATCAGAATAATATGCCGACCACTGTTTATCCAGCCATGGATGCTCTGGCAGAACTGCCCAAAATGTCTGCTCTGCACATACTTTCCCTATGTTTTCCTGACACAACTTCACCTAGAACAGTTCTGAAACGTTCATCAACCGATGTTAAGCCGCATCGCCTTCTGTCATATCATAAAATGGCTAAGCTTCAAAGAATGGATGATGTTCAGAGAAGTTTCCAGATGCGACCTGAACTGTTTCGTTTTTCATCTGTTAATTTTGCCAATTTCAATTTAAATCGCGCACAGTTGGAACTTAGCAGACTTCAATGGCTGGTGCGACTGGATTTTAGTGGCTCAAACCTACTAGATAATCTCCTTTCTGGATCTAAGCTGCGCTTTGAAGCCAGTAATTCTACTCATTATCCACTAAATGCTCTCCCTCAACACCTAAAACATTTGCTGTCATTGCAGTACCTTGGTCTGGAAAGTACTTTAAGGCTTAGTAGCTCAGAGATAAATCATATATTTGATAGCTCAGTGGCCAATCAAAGGGCCAGTGGCTCAGTGATCGATCAAATCCCAAACTCAAAGAGTACCAGTAAATCAGTGAGAGATCAGATCATAGATCTGTTTGGAATCACTACTTTAGATATAGAACAGAATTTAAATGAGAATAGGTTCAATAGCTCAGTGGTACAGCAGATTTCAAATGAGGAAAAGGCCAATAGCTTAGTGGTAGATCAGATTTCAAACAAAAATAAGACTGGTAGCTCAGAGATAGAATTGCTAGAGATGATAGGTTCCAACTTTAGCTGGTCCATGGATTCTTCACAAGAGGTTCTCAACCTTAAAAACATTTTGTTTCTTCCACAAGAGATTGGAGATCTGCTGGGGGCGTCCGATCAAAACCTGCAAAGCACTTTCCACCTTCCTCAGATCGGAGATTTGTCCAAGTTGAAGGTTATCAATCTGCAAAATTTTATCTGTATTCGTCAACAGGTCGAGGATTTGTTGCCATTGAAGGTTTGCAAGCTGCAAATTAGTTTCTATTTGCCCCAGCATAGCAGAGGTTTATTGACTTTGAATGTCCTCAACCTGCAAACGACTTTTCTGGACATGTCATTTTCCAGCCTTGGCAAGCTTGAAAATCTACACCCTATTGGTTGCAATAAATATGACAATTTGGTGGGATTACCAGAAGGTCGAACATTTGTGGAATATAAACCTCAGTCAATGAAAGTACCTGTGCAGATGAAGAAGCACCGCATTTTTCTAATATGTTATGACTGGGATTCGATGAATACATTTGTTGACAAATTGGTTAAGTCTCTTAAAGCAGGAGGGGTCAAAGTCATTGTCATTGAGTTGTTCCACTGGGAAATGACTGATAAAAAAACTTTTAGTTCGGAGCAGGTTTCAGATGGGACAAATATTCACATCCCCATATTCTCCAAAAAGAACTATTTGTGGCATCTACAACAATGTCTGTGCATTTGCAGACCAAATAGTCTAATCAGGCCTTTGTTTTATGATGCAAATGAAGATATCAAATACCTATATGACAAAGCTTTGAATAAGGTGGCAAATACGAAGGGTTCTACCGATGGAATTTTCTCCTCTTTAAATGCTCCACCACACGCATCTTTTCTCTCTGGATGGTCTTCGTTGGATTACAGGTGAGTAAAACAACACGCAGGCTTTATGCAATCATCTTTTTCTTTTTCTCAAAGAATTTCATTTGTTAACAGTCCAGGTACTGTGCTGGTTTAGGACTGAATGGAGGCTCCTGAAGCGTGTCGTATTTGATATCCTTGAAATGTTAAATAATCTGCCATTGCATCTGCCATTACATGCTGTTGGGCTGGAGGAACGTATACAGGATCTGACTGACAAACTTGAGATGGAATCAGACGGACTAAAAATGGTAGTAGCTATTTGTGGTATGTGTGGAATTGGGAAGACCACCCTTGCCAAAGCTATTTTCAATAGCCTTGGTCCTAGGTTTCAGGCTCGTAGCTTTGTTTCTTCTGTTAAGGCAAAGGAGTTATGTGAATTGCAGGAACAGATTTTGAAAGATCTTTCAAGAAAAGACATTCTTGTGAAAAATATTGAGCATGGCAAGGCACTTATGAAAGCTCATCTGGGATCCATTAGGGCACTTGTTATCCTGGATGACGTTGATCATTCAATGCAATTGGAAGCCCTTAGTGTGGATTGGCTTGCGCCTGGGAGTAGACTCCTCCTAATATCCCGAGACACTGAGTTGCTTGCTTTTGCTCATCCAGACAAAATTTATGAGATGGACATACTAGAATTTGAGCAGAGTGTTGAGTTATTTAGCTGGCATGCATTTCTCAGAACATATCCTGATGATGGCTATGAAGTCAGATCTCAAAAGATTGTAGAAGCTTGCCAGGGAATTCCCTTTTTGCTTGAAGTAGTTGGGGCATCCTTATATGGCGGGGCAGAAACCAGATATTGGGATGAGTCAATCAGGCATTTAGAAAACACTATTGACCAGGACATCCACAGGCGCCTCTGTGTAAGTACACAAGTTCTTACCTATCATGAGATTGAAATATTTCTAGACATTGCCTGTTTTTTTGTTGGAAAAGAGAACCTGGAAACGGCATTGAGGTTCTGGGAAGCTATTGGCCACACTCCAAACAGAGCCGTAGAAAATCTAATTCAGAATTCACTTGTCTTGATAAATGACAAAAATCAATTTATAATGCATGATCTTTTACAAGACATGGGAAGGGCAATACTTGCAGATATGTCTCCAGACCTTGAGGGACGTAGTAGATTATGGAGACCGGAGGATGCACTCCAAGTAATAACTGAAGGCCTGGTAAGAATCCATCTATATTTGAGACCTGCAAGCTTTTTACTAGCAATTTAGTGTTTAGGAAGATGGGCATGTCAAACACTTTAACTTTTAAGCATTTTGAATCGGTACTCTTAATAACGACAATGGATTTTATATCTCAACAGGGAACTATGAGCATTCAAGGTATCTCTATATCCAAAGCGGAGAGAAGCAATATAGCATTTAAAGCAGAATCCTTTGCACCCATGGCAAATCTGCAATTGCTTTGGATTGATGGAGACCCTGTTGATGGGGACTTCCTAAATTTCTGTCCCGGTTTGAGATGGCTACGTTGGAATTCATGTCCATTAAGATTTTTTCCATCTGCATGGTCTGTAAAACATCTAATTGTATTGGATTTGAGTTCTGATGTAAGGGATTCTCCTAGTCAGTTACGGGAATTTTGGAGTGAGAGATCTCTTTACAAGGTAGATTTTCTCTTCTATGATAATAATTAGACCCCATCATTGGTAGGCATAGATGATTCTATGTTAACATTTCATAATATTCTGATCTGGTTTACTTTTGACAGGAATTCAAATATCTCAATGTGCTTCGTCTGAGATCTGCTCAATATCTAGAGATGCTTCCAGATTTCTCAATCTTCCCAGCCCTTATGGTGCTGGATCTGGAAGATTGTCCTAACTTGAAGAGTATACCAGAGTCTATTGGTATCCTAGACGGACTCAAGTGCTTAAATCTTTCCTGGTGCAGAAACTTAGTAGAGGTTCCATGCGGTATCTCTAAACTCTTATCACTTGAAAAGCTTTCACTAAGTCATTGCTCTTCACTTAAGAAGTTGCCATGGGCAATGGAAGAATTAACGGCTCTAAAAGAACTAGATATAGGATTTTCACGAAATATTGAGAATCTGCCTAATTTTGGCAAGCTCGTTAATTTGGAAAAGCTAATTTTAGCTGGTTGCTTGTCCATTAGAGTTCTGCCGAATTCAATTGGAGAGCTCAATAAGCTAAAAGAACTTGATATACAGTTTTTAGAGCTTATTCTGGAGTTACCTTTATTGGGAAAACTCTCGTGCTTGAAAAAATTAATCTTAAGTGGCTGTGAAAGTTTAAGAAATATACCTACATCAATTGGAGAACTCAGGTGTTTGCAGTATCTTGAAATGAACAAATGTAGTAGCATAGATTGTTTACCAGAGGAATTTGGAGAGCTTGTTCACCTGGAGGAACTGTATATGAATGACTGCCCCAGATTACTCAAGCTTCCCAATACTTTTGGAAATCTTGTAAACCTCAGAGTTTTGGAAATGAGGCATAATCCTAATTTAATGCAACTTCCTTCAAGTTTTTCTGAGCTTCCATCACTGGTGTGGTTTGATGCAAGTGGCTGCAATCTTTTAGATGGTCTCCATGAAGGGGTCGGAGATCTATTGCCACTGGGAATCCTCAACCTAGAAAATAACTTTTTCTGCCAATTGCCGCCAAGCATTTGTAAACTTACTAATTTAATGAAACTGAACTTGAATAATTGCCAATCTCTTGAAGAACTTCCTATTCTTCCCCAAGGAATTGTAGAGTTAGACGTTGGCAATTGTACACAATTGATAAGATTACCCAATATATCATATTTGAAAAGGTTGAAAAGTTTGATTCTATGCAACTGTGAAAACATAATAGATCTGCCAGAGCTAAGCTCATGTCAGTGCCTGGTAGTGCTTAACATATCGAGCTGTGTAAATATTAAAAGTCTGTCTGGAGTTGAAGGGTTGAAATCATTAGAAACGTTATACTTTGGGGGATCTGGTGCCTCTGTATTGGAGCTTAACCAATATATCAAGGTATGTGGGACTCTGTATTTTCTGTTCAAAATTCTTAATCTCTTGAGCACCATTAAAAATGATTTTGACATTTTTGTATGGTTGGCAGGATATGCCTCAGTTAGAAGAAGTCTGTATTCGTGCAAATGAAGTTCCATGGTGCTTGGAACTCAAAACAGGGTATCATTTTCTCAATGATGACAACTTCACAGATATACTAAATTATTCTGTAGGAAATAACACCAAATGTGGAGGTATTTTCCTTTGCTTCGTTGTAAATTTCATGCATGAGTACTACAACTTCGGATCCCCTTCTGGAAATTCCATGAAGCTGGCCATCATAGCAGATGATCAAGCAATCTGGGTTACAATTTTGAGCAACAGACAGAATGTTGACGGAGATCAGTTATACGTTTGTATGTATGGTGAAACACATTCACTTGTTAGAAGAATGCATGGTGCTCATAGTATTAGCGTGAAGGCAAAAGGGAGGAACATTCAAGTTAAAGAATGTGGAATGCAGCTGTTCTATAACAGGATTGGGGATGCAAATTTTGAGATATTGCTTAAAGACTTGAATTTATTGGCGGAGAGTTACACCTTAAAAACATCCCAAGAAGAAGTTGATGATATTGAAGATGATATTCCACAGAGAACCAGAGCTGAAACAGTACTTGATGGCGATCTGTATGATTATGGATATGCCACAAGTGAAGGCGAATATCAAACAGATGAAGAGTTAGCTAGATGCCAATAGCAAGGTAAGTTTGTTTACATCTATGCCATTTTCCTCTTTAATTGCCAACTGAAACTAATCTGATAAAGAGTTGTTTGCTAAGCCCTCCTGCAATCAAACTTGCAGGGGACAAAATTGCAGAGTTGCCTTGAATCTCACATGAGAGACTTCTTGAACAATGGTTATTAAATTAAAGTTTGTTTTTAACCCTTTCAGATGTAAAAGAAATCACATGTTTAGACTAAGATTAGTATTGATTTTAAGCCATGGTTATAAATCTTAAGCATTTTCGACCTATGCTGTCAGGGAAAATGAAAAAGGTGTGATATAATAAGCATGCAGAGCTAAGGAAAGAAATCTTTTTCTACCCAAGGGATTGAATGCAGTGTGATACATTATCGAGTTGTATAAATGTATTTTCTTTATGATATTTAACTTTCTACACAAGGATTACCTACTAGTAGATGCAGAAAGCATACTCAACAAAGGGCATAATTTAGCGGTCGTATGGACTGTGTATAGTCAAATTATTTGTGCAGGTGTCATTATTATATTTCAGAAAGGTTTTGCATGAAAGTGGTTCTATGGTATATGAATTGGCGATGGAAGTCTCGTGACCAGGCAACTTTTTTTAAAATTAATTAATTAAATTAAACCTAGCAAAATTGTGTCGGCTGGATAGATTTCGATATGAAGTTGAACTTTTTGATCTTTGTTCCTATAGTTTAATTTTTTATTAATAGCTATTACCAATAGTTTTTTTTTGTTTTTTAAGCATATCTATATATATATATAGTGAGATCAACTTTTCTAAATCATTAGGTTCAAGTTTTATGGGGGCGATTATATTTAAGATAAAAATGGCATGCCATACGATGCCTCATACATGAAAATGGACGAAAACGACCATATCATGCATGTAATGGCTATCAACGGTGATGTTAGGTCACATATGTCAGCCCACTGGAATAGGCCACTAGAATAGTAGTAACTATGGCAGGATATTTACCAAAACTTACTAACTTACCTCAATAATCTCCTTATAAAACAATAAGCAAGTAATGAACCTAACCAGCAACACATAAACACTCAAATTTTATATATGGAAAACCCAAATTGGGAAAAACTAGGGTGAGCACTTGCCGACAAAGAATAATTCACTGATGTATAGATCTGATTACAAAATATGGTAGGAACTCACTATTCTGAACTTGCAACTAGAGGCTCACTACCAATACAACAATGAATACAAATAGGAGCTCACTGCTTTAGACTCGCAAACAAAGGCTCATTGCCAAAGTAGCAAGATACAACAACAAACTTGTGTACTCAAGACTCCTATCTCAAGAACAAGGAACATTTAACTCTTTGTAATGTAGTTGATCTACACAACACTGTTAAACTTAGCAGCACACTATTACTACCTTTCCTTCATTGCAATTGTCATTGAACTATGCTCTTCTCTATAGATCTTCACAAGTTCACACATTGCTCACTTGTTTCAAACCTTACATTTTGCAAAGAATAAACTATACTTATATACATGATACTTCATTAGAGATTATAACAAAGTCTGCCATGCCAAAGGGATATTACAATTTAAGCTACAAATTGGCCAAGGCAATAACAAAAGAATAAACTATACTTATATACATGATACTTCATTAGAGATTAGAACAAAGTCGGCCATGCCAAAGGGATATTACAATTTAAGCTACAAATTGGCCAAGGCAATAACAAAATGTAACAAGGTCTTCTCCAAGAAGCATTCAGACCAAAACATAGAGTAAACACAAATGGATAAGAGAAAAACATTAAATGCATGGATCACATAGAAAGAACTCATTTGGATAATAGATGATTATTAAATGCAATACTCCTTACCCTAATCAAGAAACATGATCCACTCCAGGAGAGAGAGGGACCATGAACATGCTACACATAGTCGAATGCCAAATATGAAATCACCAGAACAACTAAAGCTATCTCAAAGGTTTAGAAATACGTTGGCCAAAGAGCCACTTAGCTTGCCGACTAAATCCAAACCTCCACATGCCATGGTGAGATCCATATGCCACATCAGAAACACTAGCTCATGCTAGCAATCTACATCAGAAGTTGTTACAACATATCTCTAGACCAGAACAACAACTGAACAAAATTGCAAAGTTGAATAACATAGTTTCTAGATCATCGAGAATAATTTTCAAATCACTAGAGAACACTACAACCAAGACCAAAACCTGAATCCATGTACATAAGTATCAGCACATCTTCAAGCTTGATTTCCAAAGAAGAAACCTATTGAAAAACACAAAACTAAACCTTGTTAACTACAACAGAAAAAAAGTGACACTAATCACTAAACCACAAACATCCAAACCACATAAATTTCTAGGTATAAGAGTGTAACACTGAAGCACTGTGAAACATTATCTTCACAAGATACATAATTGTCTTTTACTGTCCTAAAGGTATAATTGTCTTCCACTACACTATAATGTTGGCAAGAGACACTACATTGAATGTTTTGTATATTGTCATTGATGGCAACTATATTCATCACTTATGGCCACTTCTCGGTTTTTGGATTTACCAAAAGACATAATGGAACATCGGCTAAGTATGGAAGAACATGAACAATATATAGGTTTGGTAAAGGATCGGTATAGATAGGTATGGAAGTATTTTGTGTTGCGCAACTAGGAGCTTCTACAAATCATATCCTACTTATATCCATGATTGCACCTATTTATGTTTTAATTTGCACAAGTTATGAGGATCTGAGTATCAGGTTGACAATAGTTCATGGGGAGCAGTGACAATTACTTGTTGGATCGATCAACGATCCTAACAGATTGATGATCTGATCGCTTTGATAATTCTTGTTGGTAGAATTGACATGGTAGACATTACCTATGCTTTGGTAAAGGTTAGCATGAAGATTTGATAGTTGATTTAGTCGACTTACTACACATTTCATTTATGCTCTTAAAGTTGACAAGTTAACTTATTTTGTTTTGTTATTGGGTATATATGCTCGAGTTTTTGTGATGATTAGTTGTAGCAATTTGAAGAGGATATTATGCAAAAGTCAGAGATGATATATTGATATTTAGTAAATACATAGAACTCGATTGCAAAGGTTAGGTTGATGTATATGTGTTGTACTTGAATGGAACTATGTAGGCATTGTTGATGGTACTTCTCAATTCACCATTTTGGATTTTTGTTCATATATTTTTGTATGGCAATAAGCCTCTATATGTATTCTAATATGAGAAGTGAGCTCTAGGCAGTGAGCTTGAATGCAAGGTGCATTCTCTTTTGTACTATTTCTCTTAACCGGGTCTTTATTATTTTTGCAAAGATAATTGTGGGTTCCATCCCCACCATCGTTTTCCCCTTAACCAGGTTTCCACACAAAAATCACGACATCATGAGTTTATGGATGATTTCTTTATGTGGCTTTTTTTACTTGTTATTGCATTCAGTTTATGGTTAAAGAATCAAATCGGTAAAGCTAGAAATTTTAGAACACTGATTCACCCCTCCACTCTCAGTGTTCCTCAATACCAACATATAATTGTCTTCCACTACACTATAGCCGTCTTCCATTGCATTGTAGCACTATTCTGAATACATACTATTTTGTAGCTCTGAATGCATACATATCTTCCACTATTCTGAAGGTTCAACATAGAACCTTATACATCCAAGAATAGCTAACTTCTAGACCATAGTGTGTGAGAAACCAAAAACACCTCCAAAATATAATGTTTGACATCAATGACAACAGACAAATAAACCTATATTTTCAACAATTTCCCCTTTGTCATTGATGGCAAACAACTGCCAAAAATATTTTTAAAAAACCTTTCTCCCCCTTTTCCATCAAGGACAAAGGCAAAAAACATTTTCCATTGCACTTTATTGATAACCAAGCACTTGCATCAGTCTAGAATAAAAATAAGAAAGCTCCCCCTGGTCAAATGCATCATACTAATGCACTAAGTTAGACAAAAGAGGGGCAACAACCCCCAAGAACTTCCTAGAGAAACTCTAAAGAATTATGACCATATGATGGAACATGTATCTAGTAGACTTTAACATAGTAGAAATATTTTCATTTGACATACAAACATCATCTGAAGGGACAAAAGAAGTAACTTCTCCTCAACAATAGAAGCCAGAATATTAACATCATTTTTTTCAACTTCTTTATTGTTTCTAGACTTTGTCTTCTTTGTATGAAAACAACCCTTACTATCCTTAAACCAGTTAGTAGCCCTAGAGGAAGAACTATCCCACAAACTTATCAAGAGAACTTCTACAAATTATAGAATTGTTATCCAAATTATTCAAATAAATCTTAATTTGAGAACCAATAGATATACCATATCTCTGGAACTCACATTTGAACATAACTCAAAAGAAAAAAATTCTAATACAACCAAACATATATTACACTATTTAAAAAACCAAGAAGACATATTTTCAAATCATAGAACACAAATCTTACCTCTGAAAAAGTATTCATGTGTTATTGCCATGCTGAAAGGATGCCTAGCATCTAGCCTTGAGGGGGAAAAAAGATTCATATGAAAACTCCCCCTCAAACCCTACAATCTAAGTCATTTAACAAAGGAGGAAACAACATCTGGAATGTATGTCGAACTACCATCAGAAGTATCTTTTGTGTTCCACATTAAAAATATTATATTTCTTTCTCTTGAACCTTTTGAAATTATCGAACAATCATCTTGTTCTTGCATATTTTATCATAATTTTGCAATGTGTCATGTCATGTTATATTTATAGAAAACCAAACTATCCTTACAGAACCTTGCAATATGTCCTATCATGTTACATTTATAGCACACTAGACCATCTTTTTTCATTTTAGTAGTTTCATTATTTCTGACATTAATATTTATATTGCATTCAACCTTTATGTGACCATATCCATTGCAACTATAGTAGTGTCTATTGAAGTTTTTGACATCTTTTTTTAGATTCACATATCATGCTTGATTTTTTCAATCTAAAACAACATCAAGGTGAATCCTTTGTGCTCTTTCTCCAGTGATGGAAAAATCTATACTTGCGCTATCCCCAGCAAATTCCTGAGACTAAAAAGATTGATATATTTATCAACTCTTTGATTCTTGATATGAATTATGTATTACATATGCAAACTCATTCTTCATTCAATAAACTAGTTGAAACATCTATCTGCATAGAGGATGTCCTTATTTGTGAGGGCGATATTACACTTCAATCCAAATCCTCCTTGAACAACCAGTCAAACAAAGACAAAAAAAAATTCTGGAACAAAACTAAGGATGTTGTCAATGATGAAATCATGGCTTCAACTTCATAATCTACCAAGGAACCAACATTCAATCTCTCTACTACTGTGAATGCTAAAATTGATAAACCTGCCTAAAAGAAATTTTACTCCTCTTGGAGAATCACTTGAGAATGCTTTGAAGAATCCTCTCACTAACAACATCATTACTTTGTTAGATAATTCACGACCTTATGATCCTAAAATCAAACCTAAATAGTTGAACGAAAACCACTATTGTGACTATCATTGCAACAATGGCCATAAAACCAATGAGTGCATGAAACTCAAAAATCTCATTCAAGACCTAATTGAAAAAAGATACTATTGTGGTTGACCCCCCACAAGAAAACAATGATCATAAGGCTTTCAAGGAGCCTTTCCCTAAATTTGAAAAAGGGGAATCTTCTAAAGAAAAGGATAAGAAAGTTTCCTACACTTATTTTAACAACGACAATGTGATTAACATGATTGAATCTTTTGATCATGCTAAAGGAAAAGCTAAAGTTGAATCACCCAACATGGCAACTAACTCTCAAGCTTCTTCAGGAGAAGGAACATCTTCCTCCTCTACTTCTAAGAAGATTTCAACTCAACCAACTACCCTATCGACTACAGCTCACATTTCAGTGCTTGAGCTTCTTGAAACCTCTCCTATTCACAAGGAGATCCTTAATCAAACCCTTTTTGCAGCAAACGTCCCTAGGGACCTAGACATTAACAAGTTCTAGTCCATGGTTGGACACCTCACTTCACCTCCTTCTCTCACTTTCTTAGAAAAATATGACACCTATATCAATCATCCTCACACTCAACCCCTTCACATAGAAGTCTCCATTCAAAAATTTAGAGTCAATCATGTTTTTACAGATGGAGGTGCAGGTTTAAATATTTGCACTTTTAAGCTAGTTAAAGCTCTTGGGTTTTCTGAACATGTTGTCGATCCTAGATGAAAAATAAAAAATCAAAGAATATGACGAAGAGGAATGCTCTTCCAAAGGCATGGTAGTTGATGAGCCTATAATCTGTCATGTTTATTTGATTTTTTATAACACTTTACATCATCTTTATAATACTTTTCCAAGTCATTTCCATACATTACCTTGATTTATGAAGCATTAACTATGATTAATGATTTATTGATTAGCATTTGTATGTCTAGCTAGTTAATGCTAAATTTTGATGATTTATTATGATAAATGGTTATTATTAAATAATCAATGTTTTGAGATTATTAACATTTTGTTTGTGAGATATTTAAGTTGTTCATGTAGCTGGAAAGAAGGAGAAACAAGTTAACACTTGTCAATATTCAGCAGTTGCAGGAAATGCAGAAAAAGTAAAAAACCAGTTTTGGTAAAACGGGCATATATCACTCAATTCTTAATAAAATTTGGATTTTCTTAATGATTTGGAAAGATGAAAAAGAGGAAAAAAATGTGTTAAAAGGGTTTTGATTCTATTCGAAATAGTTCATGAGAAACACTTATCTGAAGTTGACTAAGTAAAAATAGCTAAGTTTGAAGGCAACCAAAACCCAGTCTTGGTAAAATGATCATATCTTCCACATTTCTTAATGAAATACAAATTTTCAAAATGATATGGAAAGATAAGGAGGAGCATAATCAGGTAAAACAATTTGAGATAACTTGCAATTATAAGTGAGAACTATTCATTTTAATTCAGCTGCAGGAAAAGTGGAACAACAAATTAGCAGACTTAGTCAAACTTCTTCTATTTATTGTATTTTGAATTATAAATTCAAAAGAGTTTGGATATGATTTGTATTATATTTATGAACACAAACAAATATCCAAAAAAACATATTTTTCATAAAAGAGTGCAAACAAACTCTTTTCCCAATCAGTCAAGAAGACAAGTTGTAATAGGACTTGCTTATTAGTCATTGTTTTAGAATAAGTCTCTTCCTTGTTTAAAAGAATGATGAGACACATGTTAGATGGTTGTTAGGGAGTAAATAAGCTTATATATTTGATATTGTAATCAAGAAAAGGAAGGAGAAAGTGGTATTTTCTCATTATCTTTAGCGATTCATCATTTTGTAGAAGGAAATTTGTAATAGCAACAATAATTTTAATAGAAGTTGTATATTGCATTTTCATGGAAGCATGTTACTTGTGTATGATGTTTTATGTCATGCCCAGGTTTCTGCTGGACATGAACACAATTTTTTTTTGAAATGTTTTTAGTTAAACTCACTAAGTCTCTTTACTCTTCCATACAAATGTTACAACAGCAATATACATGACTAAAATCTTCTTTATTTTTAAGTTAGAGTACATGCATAGATAGGTTTTCTTAAAAGATATTAATCATAAAGAAAAGTTACAACTACAAACAAAAGTGAAACCATCCATACAATGTCTTTTTTCTTTAAGGACTATAATATATATATATTTGGTTAAAGATACAAAAATCGGAAAACACATCATTTCTTCCACACATTTGCATCACATGGGATTCCATAATTTCTAGCATGCCTTCAAGACATTAAGACACCAAAACCTGCATATCCAAAAAAAATCAGCATAACCATGGGTGCTCTCCACCCTACCATATGGCATCATGAGGCCTTTTGTATGCCCTAGCCAACCCCCGAGCCCGGGGAACCATGCTAAGGTAAGAAACATACATAGGACATAGGGAACATACACTCAAACATATATATTTCATCACATATGAATACACAACTTACCCAAAACATATTTCACCACAACCATCTTCACAAGATCACAAAACACTACATGGGGAAGGAAAAAGTTGTCAACCCATGAACATACACAAACACATATATATGAAAATGAACATAGTTAGATCACCAACCTCTCCTCCAAGCCTGCATAAAATGAAGCTCTTCCCTCCCTCTCTCTCTAGCCATTCCTCCTACTTAGTTTCCAAACTTTTTGTCTCCCAAAGATGGAGAGTGGGTGAACAACCCCAAAGTCTCTCCATACTCTCCTCTAATCTGGTCTCCCCTCACAAACCCCCAAAATTCCTAGGGGAAGAGGCCCTATCCTATTGGCTGACCTTCCCAAGACTTTTTTTCTTTTTTCTTTTTTTTTGAGAAGAGGAAATGTTACTTTCCTCTTTCCCCAAATTCGTCACACTCTTCCCAAGCATTTTTGGAAGCTGAAAAATCAGTTTGAAAGGCTCAAGGTGGCCTAGAAATACCCCCAACCCCATAGTATACCTTTGGGGCAAGTCAAATCTAGCCTAAACTACTCCCTAGGGTCAATTTTAACCCTCCAAAAGCCCACTACAAGGTGACTCACGAAAATGAGTGATGGGACTACTCACAAGACATCCAAACCAAGGAAACTCACCTAGGGATTCTTAAAGGTCACTCATGGTTACAATAACTCAACCCCAAACCACATTGACATGCCATGTCACATCACTAGTGTCAAGTGACACCACACAAAGAGTACATCACAACACAACACTTGTCATGCCAACAAGGAAATAACATATAACATCACAATTTAGAACATAAATAACAATTAAAACACTTTTACATTCAAGGTTATTCCCTTCTTAGGGTTGACCTTGGTTCCACAAGGGTTCTTACAACAATTCCTTAGCAATGGTTCTCCGCAGTGTCCATGGTTACCCACCTGCACACTTGTAAAAGTATCCGTAGTCCAAGATAGGTTATACATGTAATCCAATTAAAACATCATATAAATCAACCTCTAAATTTAGAGAAAATAGATCAACATATTGCAACATCTCATAATAACCTTCACATATTTAAATCCACATCTTCCATATTTGAAATAGATCAATCATCATGTATCTAGTAATTAAACATATATCCTATCTCATTACATTACTCAGATCCACATAATCCATATTACTTATTATATCCTCTATCCTTAATGCATAGCATAATTCATTATTTTAAATTTACCGCAAATCAAGTCACATATATCAGAATATGATTTGGGTTCTCGATTTTATATATCTTTTCATTTAAATCATAACCAGAGGTAAGTAAAACATAACCCAATATTATTTGATATCAACACACTTAAGACTTTCATACAAACATGCAAGAATGTATCCTATTACAATAACATTATCTAAGTTTAACACAAAGTACACAACTAAAATATTCTATCCAAGAATACACTAATCTAGCTTATACCAAGATGGTCCTTGGACTCTATTAATCATCAATCCTAATATCAAATTACTATTATACCACTATGCAATTCCCACATAATGAAATCTGTCATAGGTTCTTCTTCTATTAAGTCAGAGTATAATTCAAGAAGACAAGACACAAGGATGGTCATCTCATAGCTATATTTGATTCATCCAATATTTAATTGTGTGGTCCTATTAGATCTTTAAATTTTTACAATCTCACTAATTCATAAACGAATCCAATTGATTACTTGTGTATCCATGTTCAACTAAATAGGTTTATTCACATCCTTAAGATTATCTTAATCTTGTTTATGTTAGTGTACTCAACCATTAGCACTATATTGTTGTACAATCAATTATTTTCCATTATTTTGATGACTATATAGCATTTCTAGAAATCATTATATTTACCTACTAACTTCATACATCCAACATGCCTTACTTTCAGATATTTAGTATGTGGTGGTTTACATAATCATTTTTTTATGTGAATTATCAACAAGAATCATCTACGAATCATGCATCATCCCATCCTGAGTCAAATCGTCATAACATATAACAGTGCCAAGTAACTTATAGATTCTATTAGGTTGTTCTTTTCTACACACTTGTTTAATTACCATTGATCATTTTTTTTTACTTTAAAATGGGTCTTAAAACTATGTATGCTAAATTGCCAAATTCTATTATTCATTAGGGAAAATTCTAATCCTCTAAGGCTTCCTAATTATAATTTAGATGTTTGTGTCAACATTTTCCAAGCATCCTAGAATATCATTAATACCATCATGTAAATGCATGTAAACATCTTCATGATCTAATACTATGATAGTTTTCCAAAAGTAATATTACTTCAAAACTGTCTTAAATTACATATTCCATGAATTTACTTGAAAATGGAATCTATTTAATTAAGATGACAATTATAGCTAAGATTCCTAAGAATTCCATTTGCAATCTAAGGATTATTTTTTTTGTAAGAAATATTAATGTTGCTTACCGAAGTGCTTCTTACCAAGATGAGAAACAGAGGGGTCCTACATTTTAATGACATATATCTGAGTTTAAATTATCTAAGAAAGGTCGAGTTATGATAGTTTTTACCTTTGGTACTTATAGAAGTAGAACACATAGCAAACTGTTGTATATTACACAGTTTCCTGCAACCATTATTGTGCAGTTAGATTAATTTCTAACATTGTTATACTTTTAGTTTTGCAACGATATAATAACTTAGATAATCTCATAGTGCATATACTTTGCAAACCTGTTTCAAGTATACGTCCTCAGGTTGATAATTTAAATGTGCTTTCATAATGATGAGACAACTACTTAGTATGGATGTCCAATCCCTAAGTTATGGTTCTAAAGCCTAGTTATTAAAACCATTATAGGAGTCTAACATTTTTGGCGCCGTTGTCGGGGATGGGTTAAGCTATGAGAGTCTTTGAGTTTTTAGAATCTCTTTATCATTTTTGTAGTATCATAGTTTCCATTCAAAGCACTTAGGATTAGAAAAGTTTGCAAAAGTACCACAAGCAGCATACAAAAAATATGGATGTTTGATCCATGAAGAATACCAACCAAGGGCCAATCGTATTTACAACAAGTTTGAAAATCAATGAAGACATGTTCTCTAGCATCATAAAGGAGTTTTTTTTTATATATTGATGATAAGATGTTGATTTATGAGGAGGCAAATGAAGACAACCTTGATTTGGAAAATGAAGAAATCACAATACACAAAGTTGTGCTCAAGATGAATGTGATGTTAAATTAGAGCTCATACTTCAAGAAGAGAGCTGCAATAAGGTGAAAATTAGTCCTCTCATACAGAAAAGTAAAGAAGATATTGAAGAAGACCAATTTTTGGATGATTTAAAGGAATTTTTCTTAACCTTAGATGCTAAACCAGCATATTTTGTTGTACAAAACTATGAGCATCATGAAGATGGTGCAAAAATTTCTATGCTTCTATCAAATGAGTCACACAAAGTAGTCTTTAGGAATCAAGAGGAGGATAAAGAAGCAAGCCATCTACACAAAGAAAACAAGGAGGGTTCAAAATTTGTTCTTTTACGAGGGTGTCCTATTAGACATCTCATTCATATGGAGGCAAATAAAGCATCACATGTTATGTTTGCAGCAAAGAAAAAAGCTACAATTGAAGATGAAGCTAAATATGCATTTGCACCTAAAGGAGAAATGTTTCAGAGTACTTATGTACTTCAATACAACAATATGTATTGTCAGCATGAAGTGATAAATAAGTTTGTTAATGTCTTTCCAAAAGTGTTGTTTTTTTATATTAAGTTTCTATTGATATTGCATCTATTCCTAATTGCTCATAAGCATGTAAAGCATTGGAAGTGGTTGAGAAGAAGATATTTCAAAAAACCAGTTAATGGTTTTGTTTGATAATGAAATTTTTGTTGGTTAGTGTATGTTAGGATAGGTTAGGATATAGTCTTTTCCTTTAATAAGTGTTGTTACACAATGTCTTAGAGTTAGTAGTTATCTAGTCTTGTTTGTTTTCTAGTTCTTCTTGTCTAAATGAGTATTTTGGAGGAGTTTACAACTGGTTGGTTTCTCATATTTCAAATCATTTTTAAGGGTTTGATTGAGTCAAGTCTCTAATTCTGGAAGAGAGTCTTTGCATATATTTTCAAAAAGTTACATTAAGTAGTTTGGTCTTCATGATGTCAAGAATGTCTATTCAATGATGGTGTCTAATTGGTCTAATCATGTTTTGTTTAATGGGGAATGAACATCTAAAGTTGTATTATAAGTCATTGGATAGAGATTAAAAAAAAGTGTAGGTTGCATGCAACAACTGTTGTCTGATTTAAAAGTCAGTCCTGCAACCACTATTGTGTGACTAAACAATCAGTCCTGCGGCCACTACTATATGACTGAATAGTCATCCTGCAGCAACTACTATGTGATTCAAAAGGTAGCTTGCACTAAGTATGAGGAAATCTAGAACTACTGATATTAAATATGCTACACTCTCAAAGGGAACTGAATATTCAACAATGATGGGACCTGTACTTTCAGCTATTTTCCAAGTTTGAAGCTTCTCAAAACAACACAAATGGTACTACATTTATGATTTCCATTTATTCATAATATTTACTATTTTTATTAATTGATTATCTATGCATTGCACTATGTTTTTCAATTATCATTATTATAATTATATGCTTCAAAATTGATTTATTTTCCTACCCTCATACATACATTGTCATTTGAGGACAAATGACCTTTCAACTGCGGGGAACACGTGTATACCTTGTGTTGTTGTCATAGACCATAGGGGGATGAACTTTCTTGTACATTTTTATACTACCTCTTATATTTATGGTTATTGATGCAAAAAAAAATGATAAATTGAAGAAAATGGAATGTCTTGTGAAGAGATAACAAAGGGAAGAAAGTATGACAATGTGAGTGTTGGAGATTATATAAAGTAATGATAGGAAGACTTAAGGATACAATCAATAGAGAAGATGAAAATGAGCCAATTTCATGTTAATAGCCTTCATGTCTATATAATGTCTATCCCTTGATTGATGACAAACAAGATTTTAGCTGGGGGTAATGATGAGCCTATAATTTGTCATCTTTATTTAATTTTTTAAAACACTTTACATCATCTTTATAATACTTTTCCAAGTCATTTCATTACATTACCTTGATTTATGAAGCATTAACTATGATTAATGATTTATTGATTAGCATTTGTATGTCTAGCTAGTTAATGCTAAATTATGATGATTTATTATGATAAATGGTTATTATTAAATAATAAATATTTTGAGATTATTAACATGTTATTTTTGAGATATTTGAGTCATTCATGCAATTGGAAAGAAGGAGAAACAAGTTGACACTTGTCAATATTTAGCAGTTGCAGGAAATGCAGAAAAAGTCAAAAGCCAGTTTCAGCAAAATGGGCATAGCTCACTCAATTCTTAATAAAATTAAGATTTTCTTAATGATTTGGAAAGATTAAAAAGAGGATAAAATATTATTAAAAGGGTTTGATCCAATTCGTAATAGTTAATGAGAACCACTTATCTGAAGTTGACTGAGTAAAAATAGCTGAGTTTGAAGGCAGCCAAAACCCAGTCTAGGTAAAATGATCATATCTTCCACGTTTCTTAATGAAATCCAGATTTTCAAAATGATATGGGAAGATAAGGAGGAGGATCATAATCTAGTAAAAGAGTTTGAGATAATTCACAATAATAAGCAATAACCATTCATTTTAATCTAGCTACAAGAAAAGTGGAACAACAAATCAACAAACTTAGTCAAACTTATTCTATTTATTGTAATTTGAATTATAAATTCAAAGAAGGTTGGATATGATTTTTATTGTATTTATGAACACAAAAAAATATCCATAAAATTATATTTTCATAAAAGAGTGCAAACAAACTCTTTTCTCAATCAATCAAGAAGACAAGTTGTATTAGGACTCTGCTTCTTAGTCATTGTTTTAGAATAAGTCTCTTCATTGTTTAAAAGAATGATGAAACATGTTAGATGGTTGTTAGGGAGTCAATAAGATTATATATTTGATATTGTAATCAAGAAAAGGAAGGAGCAAGTGGTATTTGTTCATTAGCTTTAGAGATTCATCATTTTGTAGAAGCAAATTTGTAATAGCGGCAATAATTTTTAAAGAAGTTGTAGATTGATTTTCGTGGAAGCATGCTACTTGTGTATGATGTTTTAATGACATATATCAGAATTTAAATTATCTAAGAAAGGCCCACTTATGATATTTTTTACATTTGGTACTTATAGAAGTAGAACACATAGCAAATTGTTGTGTATTACACAGTTTCCTGCAGCCATTACTGTGCAGTTAGATTAATTTCCAGCATTGTTATACTTTTAGTTTTGCAACGATAGAATAACTTAGAGAATCCTATAGTGCATATACTTTGAAAACCTATTTCAAGTATACATCCTCAGGTTGATAATTTAAATGTGCTTTCATAATGATGAAATAACTACTTAGTATGGATGTTCAATCCCTAAGTTATGGTTCTAAAGCCTAGTTATTAAAACCATTATAGGAGTCCAACAGTAGTCTTACCAATCAAAGTAGGTCCTATTCAGCAAGATATTATCTACCAAGTCTTGGATATTCCTTTCGCTTACAACATACTCTTGGGTCATCCTTGGATCCATTTTATGCAAGAAGTTCCTTCAACATACCATCGTTGCATCAAATTTCCTCATGATGGAATTGAAATCGCTATTCCCGTAGACTTAGCATGTGCTCCAAATAGTCCTAAATAATCAAATTGTATGATTCCCCATAACAAAGAATGATCATCACCTAAAATAGAATCCATATCAGATCATGGAAAAAGAATACTTATTAGACCTACTAGCATGGGAACCTATCGGGTGGACACTTTCCAAAAATCACATAGAAGATCATCTCCATCAACTTCAACACTTGTTATTCATAAGGGTACTAGGATGATCAAGTCTACAATTCCCCTAGAATTGGAAAGGGATGAAAGTACTACCTCACTCTTCACAAACAAAGAATCTGAACTGAAAGATAAACATGATGAAATCTCACCTCAAAAATATGGTATGGGATATCATCTTATGCAAAAGATGGGACATGATGGAAAGAGTTCCCTTGGGAAAGGAAAAAGGTCTTGTTGAACCTATACACACTAAATTCAAAGATCCTAAGGGAAAAACTAGTGTTGGTTATCACAAACACAAACTTAGTAAACCTAGCAGTAGTACCAATGCATATGAGGACTCAGATGATGAGGATGAAGCAAAAATCCAACCACCAACTTATGAAAGGCTCCTATACATTCATAATTCTAATCTGAATTATCAAGGAGAGCCTTATCTACCTACTTAGGTATCTCAAGAATAAAACCCTGGTCCTACAAAGGTAAATCTCATTCCCACTACTGAACAACCTACTGCTACTGATTCTAATTGGGTGCAACTAGCTGACATCTCCCACATCTTGTATATGCCTCGAGGTATGTATATTCTAAACTACTCTACTACTCCTGCTATTGAACAAGCTCCTACCACTGAGAATGCTCCTTCCATAACAAATGACAGTGATGAAGAGAACTTACCTCCTACTATGTCTCTAATTGACTACATTAGATAGTATTGCAACAACGAGATAGACTCAAATGAATACAAGTGAGATTCCTTATCAGATGCTACTACATAAATTTCAATTGATGTTATATATAGATATGCTTCTCCTACCAAATTTAAAAGAGGAGAAAGTTCTAATTCTTGAGATCAAAAAGTTGATGATGATCTTTTCCACCCTTCTATGGAAATCATTTCTATGGCTCCTAAGCTACCTACTCAAAGAAACACTGCAATTGCTTTGACAAATCATGGGTACATAAGACCCCATCTGGTCACAACTTCATGGAATATAGGAAGATCAGAATTGAAATGTTTCCTATTCATGCACTCTTACCACTTGAAGAAGGACCCAGTTCTCAGAATAGACCATCTAGATTAGACTCACGTAATACTCCATTAAACTCACCTAACTCTTCGAGGACAGCTCACAATCAACAATGTTCCATGGAAGATAACTTTCTTGATCTATCTGATTCGTTCATGAATAATGAGGATGATATTGGTATCTTTGTACTTGATCCCATTGATCTCTTATCTCCCTCCTCTCCTGAACCAAGTGGCTTACCCACTTCTCATTCACCTCTCCATATAAATTAGTCATATCAACCTCATTCATCTATAATTTCCAAATCTTCTGGAAGTAACTTGGATGTGCAACAAAAAAAACAAAATCCACTCATATCTAAAATTCATCATGTTCCATCTAATCGACATGTGACTATAAAGAAAAAAGTAACTTTCAAAAGACCACAAAGGTCCTCAAAGAGAAAAAGAAAATCAAAGAAAAAATAGTTCTCAAATCCATCATAAAAGAATTATCAAAAGTGCTCCAAAGCAAAGAAAAATCAAAAGCTATGTGGATTCCCAAGCTAAAAGACTTGGATAAAAAAGAAAAATCAAAGTTACCATTAAAGCTTCCAAATTCTCCTACCTCACTCCATTCCACCATCATTGTCTCTCATACTTCACACTCTTCACTCCATTTTGCCTTTCCAAAAAGTGCATATCAATATCTCCCCATTGCTAATGACATGACTAAGAGAAATCTAGGATGCACTATCCCTAAGCATTTAGAACATGGGAAATCTGACAAAGAGTTAAGACAAGTCCATGGGGATATTGGTGGATCTCACCTAGATGATCTTTCCTTGACTATGGGACTCCCAACAAATGGACACTACTGGTTGGATCCTCCGATCAATACTACAGCATCTGGTTCTTCTTCTAAAACTTCTCAGTTGGTTAGTACTACCCATGGTAGTGTTCTCAAAGAGCCTTTCAACGCACTTCTTCTACAATGGTTCTGCAACTAAGCACTTTTTCTCATGTATATAAATTTATGATCCTGAAAAAAATCTCTAAAAAGCATATAATGTCCTAAAAAAATACAAAAAAAATCAAATATCCAAATTCAAATAATTAGAAAAGAAAAAAAAATCATCCCAAGTAGTGAAACCTTGTAATCAACACCTCATCTATCAATGTGTGGCTAAGCTCTAGTATCCTTCCATCCATCTCACTTTATGTTCCCTCATGTCATCTTGGACTGGAACTTGTCTTTGTCTTGTCCTCTGTTATTATTCATCATCTAGGGTACATATATCTGAGCTACTTGTGCTTTACCTCTTGTGCTTAACTTGAGTCAATTATCAGTCCTTCCTGCTGGACATTTTCTCACTTACATTACTTTGTGTTTTTCAACACCCCAATCCTTCAAGTATTTCTTAACACTACCAACCTAGGCTTCACTATGTTTCTTAAAACATATCAAATCTTGCACTATTCACTTCATGCTTGAAATTTGGCACTAGCAAAAAGGTATTTCCTTAACACCCCGCACCAACTTACATCCTAGAAAACTAAAAATGATTGAGCTATGCTAAACTCTTTTCTTGTGTGTTGTCTATTATTATTGATTTTTTCTTGCTATGTCTTCTAGGGTCGCTCGATGATGTCTACTTGACTAGAGATTCACGACTGGGGGTCATAACATATTTTCTTTGATTTCTACTAGTGGTGTGATTTCAATGGTCCTATGTTGTCTAATAAACCAAGTGTTTGTGATAAGATCCTCCATCATGATTGGAATGCCACACATACCTCGACCCTCTTTATTTGGGCACTTAGGTGAGGTTGGAATTATCTTCTTGTCTATTGCTTGTGCCATCTTACAAACATTAACTTGGAAACCATGTTTAGGTCATCATGACGTCTATGTCTTGATGCTTACATGTGTTTCCTACATCTCATCCAATACCACCGTATCATATCTTCATGGTCACTTTCACACCAGTGACAGTTGTACTGACCTTTGATGTCGCAAATGCTCAAATGATGAAAACCTATGGTCTATAGGATTGGTGACTTGATTACTCCAAAAGTATTAGGCTGCATTCTTAGGCTGCATTTCATTCGAGAGCTACATTTAGATTTGCATTCCTGGTTCTCTTGAGCTATGTTTTCTTTTCACTTCTTCCTTCCTCTCCACCGAGGTATTTGACTGCAAATCTTTATCTTCGATCCCATCTTTGGGATCAAAATTGAAATTCTAAATCTTCTAATGCATTTGATTACTGATGCTACCACTTATTTCTTTCTTCATTCTTTCTTTCTGGATCTTTTGAGGCTTATCTTCACCCCTTATACTCCATTTTCATTTTGATTCTAACGGGCATGACAATATAGCATATCTTTTCATCAATCAAATATCCTAATCTGAAAATTTAGTAATTGAACCAAATCTTAAATTGATGAAGTCAATCAAGACCAAACATCATCGCTTGGAGCATCTCAACTTCATCGTTTCATATCAAGTTGATATTCTCCATATCTTCTTTTTGAAAGAGTGTTCTCATCTCTTTAGACTAGTTCAATTAGACAGACATCTCCTTTGATCTCTTGGGTTATATCAGGTTCATCAGTACCCATATCAATCTAGTATTGTCTCTTATATGATTAGCTAACTCAATCTCCTTGGATAGATATTCAGTCTCATTGCTTTATATCAGGCTGGATACTCTCGTCTTTCTCACTGGTCTTTGTTCAATCAAGTTCAGAGTCTAATCTCTATCAACTATTCTTGACATCATCATTCTTTGACTCAATGTATTCTTAGATCCCTCACACATTAGTCAAAGAGGGGCAAATGTAATCACCTAAAAATGGTCTAGTAGAACTTGAGCCCCTTTTGATCAAATTGTCTCTTTACTAGACATAATTGTACAGAGTAACCCTTAAAAATCCCCTTCGCATAATTAAATAAAAAATCTTATATCAATCTTATACTATGGTCTAATTTCTAGAGCTTGCATATTTATTTAATTGCTAGAATCTTACTTTTAATATAAAGTTCCTACACTTTTATTAAAAGAACACATTCACATGTGTGCACCCACTTAATCTTGATTAATTAGTAATTAAAAGGGATTTGTGCTTTCAAATGCTATTTTGTCTTATTCTACCTAACATTTCCATTTTGCCTCTTAATCCTCACCACTCATTATTTTTCCTCTTAATCTCCACCTTTCATTCTTGAGGTAATTTCTTTATTAGGAATCTCTTCCTTGGCTTAAGGGTTGCATCTTGATCATTGTTTAAATCTTAATCTTAGAATCTTATCATCTTAAGCTCTTGCATTCTAGCTCTCTTGCATTCTTACTTTTGAATTTTTATCTTAGCTTCATTTCTATCTTAATCTTGCATTGTTGATCTAGTTTCCATTCTTGCATTGCTTCATATATTTAGCTCTTTCTTTCTCATTCTTAGATCAATAATTGTTTGTATACATTCTTAGCTTAATCTCTCATTATTAGCTTGTATTCTTGCATTCTTAGATTCATCCTTGCATGTTGAATCTTCTATTTTGGAGTAGTCAAGTCACTAATCTTTCATACCAATTTTATGAGCATCATGAGAATGACTAAACTTGCTTCAACTAGGAAGCTATGAGCCACTTCTTTGGGTATCCTCTTCCATGGATTTCTCTCAAGAGTACTAGTTCATGGAAGTGCATCATACTTTTGATCACATAGTCTTGTGTCATCTTAATTGAATCTTTACACTCTTATTCATTCCAGTAACAACTAGATACCAAATTGATCAAGGAAAGCAACCACCAATCAGCTTTGATGAATTACCCTTTCCCACTAGGCATCAGCATCATCATGACAAAGAATCTCAAGTTATCTTTAACAAGGAAGAAGAGAATGCCGAGATCTAGTTTGACCCTTTCGAAAGTACTTTTGATAGCACTTGTGAGACACCTATTGCCTCATAAAAATCTAAAAATAGTTTATCTTTCACCATGCATAGAGAATACCATAACAAGTGGCTCAATGATCTTTTTGAGAAAAATGAAAGATTAAGACGAATGGAATTAGAAAGAAAAGCCTATATGGAAGAACAAAAAGCCCGATTGGCTCAACAATTTAACAAAATTTATACAATAGAAATAATAGAAATAGTTCACCACAAAGATCACCTCCAAGGTCTCGACATAATGGATATGATTCACCTCCAAGATCTTTGCATTCTAGAATAGGAAATGGTAACAATACAGATTAGGAAATTACTGAAGAAGAGATCCTGAATTTTCAACAACATGATCATTACCAAAAGCTTATGTTGAAGACATTGGAACAAAATGGTGACCAATACTTTTTACACTTCGCTTCTAGAGGATTGAATCTTCCACATGACTTTGATGTTGAGGGATTAATTCAAAAAAGAGAACTCTCCAATTTAGACGTTACTAGGAAAGAAATACAAAGTTTGAGATATGAAATATCAAACTTAGGAAAGGAAGCAGAAAAAACATAAATCATCATTCTTAGTAGAATCTATACGTGCATTACCTTTCAACAAGACTTTGTACATGATGCCTTTCCCAAGGGAGATTGAGGTGCCTAAATTTGACAAATACGATGGTAATGGAGATCCACATGACCATGTCAGAAAATTTTATGCCCTAAGTATGGATTTCATGCACAATGATACCTATCTTATGTGATTCTTCCCTAGGAGTCTAAGTGGCCAAGCCATGGAATGGTTCACAAATATTACACCTCCACTTAAGTCTTTTGATGAGCTTTTGCAAAGATTCATACGATAGTATTCTTACAATATTCAACATCCAGTGACTATGTTTGACTTATGCAATATCAAGAAAAATCAAGGTGAACCCTTTGTGACATTATTGCAAAGATGGAGAGAGTTGTACTCAAGATATCCATGGAAACTTCCTAAAAATGAAAATATTGACATCTTTGTCACTAATATTTTTCCTGAATTTCACTATGACCTTAGAAAGCAAGTCTTCTTCACTTTTAATGACATGATCGAAAGTGCCTATCGAATAGAAGTTGTCTTAGTCAAAAAGGGTGAAATCACTTTGAGCAAAGATAAATCTGACACCAATAATGGATACAACAAAGATAATGGCAAGCCTTGGAACAAGAACAAGCATATGGTTTACGATGGAATTATTGATGAAACCAAGCCTAAGGATCCCATTGTTAACTTGGCCAATGCCATCTTGACAACTCGACATCAAGAGGCTACAAAGTCTAGTGACTCTAACAAGACTAGACCTCCATGGGCACCTAAGCCTAAAATAGATTTTACACCTTTGGGAGATTCATATGAGGTGATACTTAAGACATTTCTCTCAAACAATATTATCACATTGCCAAAATATACTAAGCCTTATGAACCTGAGGTGAAACCCAAATGGTGGAATGATAAGCATTACAATGAATATTATAAGAACAAAGGGCATAAGAATGACAACTGCATAAGGCTAAAACATGTTATTCAGGATCTTATCAAGAATGGAAAAGTTGGAGTAGATGGTCTTGTCAAGAATTCTGACCACAAAGCTTTTAAGGATCCCCTCCCTAACTACAAAAAAGGGGAGGCATCAACATCCAAAAAATAAGAAGGGGCTAAGATTAATTATACCTACACAAACAATGACAATGTCATCAATATGCTCAAACCAATGGATGAAAGCATTAACATGGAGAGAGATGATGGACCCAACTATGATTCATATTTTGATGAGGTACCTAAGGTCATCTTGAGAAGTGAGAATTCTTCCATGCAACCTCGACCTTCTAATGAGTCTAACCATACAATAATGATTAGAGGTGTTGATTCCACTTTGCCTAGGTAAAGTCTTAATGTTGTTACCATAAGTCAGCCCAAAGTTATGCTCAGAGTTCCAAACTCTTCAAAAAAATAAAATCCCAAGAAACTAACTTCTTCTAAGAAAATCTCTACTTCTAATAAGTCTAGCTACAGTCTAGTAGATCAACTACAATGAACTCCAACTCAGATTTCTATATTTAACTTACTAGAACTATCACCTGCACATAGGGAGATCTTGAAAAAAGCTTTGCATACAACTAGTGTCCCTAAGAACATTGACATTGATCAGTTCCAAACTATGGTTAACCATATCACTGCTTCACATTACCTTTCCTTTTAGGAGGAAGATGATAAATCCTTAAGTCATCCACACAATCTTGCCTTACACATTGAGATTCAAATCTTATCAAACCCGAGCCAAACGTGTGCTGATAGATAATGGTGTTGGGTTGAATATTTGTTCTTTCAGTGTAATCAAGCAGTTGGGATCATCAGAGTTTACTATTGATTCAAGGAAAAAGATCATTGTTAAGGCATATGATGATGTTGAGAGGTCCTCTAAGGGACTGATTGTGTTACCCATTCGGGTTGGTCCAATTGAAAAAGAGGTGATGTTCCAAGTTCTTGATATCCCTCTTGCCTATAACATACTGCTAGGGAAACCTTGGATTCATGTCATGAAAGCGGTCTCCTCTACTTATCATTAGTGCATAAAATTCCCTTTCAATGGGACTAAGATCTCTACCCTAGGAGATAATTCCATGTCTATTAATGCACTTACTATTGAGTCCTTGGTACCAAACAACAAGGTTGTTGATGAAAATAGGACCACTTTTTTTGATTATGATATAAAATTAAAAATGTTGAATCTTGCAATGGGAGAATATCAAATTGACTCTATTGCTACACTCCTAGTTTCCCCTCACTCTTATGGGAAACCTTCAGAAAATAAAAAACCTTCATCTTCTGCCACAACATGCTATGGTACTTTTGTTCCATCCTTAGTACCTTTAGAAGATGAAAGATAAGAACAAGTTGTTAGGGAATGGATCTATAGAGGAAAATAACCTAAAGAGGTTGTGCTCACTAGTACAGTGTCTCCTAAGAAATATGGGAGAGGATATGAATTCTTAGCTAAAATGTGTTATCCTGGTCATGGCCCTCTAAGTGATAAGAAACATTCTCCTTTTGAGCCTATGAGCCATACTAGTGGGAGAAAATATAGGGATAAAACAAGACAAGGATTTTCCAACACACAACCAGTTTTTGACCCATCTCCTGAAAAATAGTGAATTTGAAGAAGAACCTTTGTCTATTCCTATTTTTGATCAAGATGGAGACAACTTTGTTCCTTCTACTACTATCTTTTGGAATGAAGAAGGACCCTCACTTGAACATGATGATGAAATTTATACATCCACCACAATGAAGAATCATAAGTTAAGGATCCTAATAGGAAGCCCATCCGCAAAACCATGACATGACTACTACAGAGAGATAGAGATACTGACTTAAAAGAACCTGAATGGGATTATCTCTTAGCTAAATCAATGAAATTGGGGATAGATGTGATTCATACAAATGCTAACCAAACTGAGGTAGTAGATGAGTCACCCATAAGGAATGATGAGTCAAACTTACATGTTTCTCTCATTGATCAAGTTGACCACACTAGGAATCAGATCAATCTAGGTACTTTCAAAGGATACCTTATAAGCTATGAATACCTTGTCCCTGGAGATGATTCCCCCATATAAATTCTTTGGATCCCATCCCTTCCCTCCCATTGGCATACCCCGATGACCCAGAGCTCTCCCCTATCTAGGCAACTCGGTAAATGGTGAGACCTTCGGTGTTACTCCAAACCCGAAATGGGCATAGGAGAGTGCTCTACACCTTTAGAATATCCTAAAACAAACTTACTTCCACTATCCTCACTAGAGGATCCAGTGTCTTCAACTGGTTTGAACTCCCTCAGGCTTTACTGATGCTTGGTTGATATCTGGTCAACACTCGATCAGTGCTCAGTACCTATGTTAACCGAGTGGGCTCGGTAGATTTACCGAGTAGTTTCCTGATGCTCTATAATGCTTACCACAAAAATGCCTTACTAACTTATCTTTCATATGGGAACCTATAGATTTGGTAAGGGAATGGAAAGGTTCCATACACAAACAAAATGTCTACTATGGGAGTGATTTCCACAAACATGACAGGATTTAAATATCAAGTTCAAGAGTTTAGACCTTGCCGGACTTGTAGCCTTCGAAGCAAGGGTCTAGGGTTCTAATTCAAAATTCTTACAAGAATTCAATGGAAACAAAATATGTTTAGACACCCTTTAATGACTTGTAACAAACCTCCAGATCCTAAGATCCTAAACATGAAGAACAACACTTAACAACTCCTGGTCTATTAGTCCTAATAAGGCTAATTGACTCGGTAGATGAAGGAAAACTTCACCAATTGGTTGTTCAAGGTTGACTACCAAGTGCAATGGTGTTGGGAATCCAAAAGAGACAAAAATATGTCTTTAGATTTCTTTTATCCACCCCCAAAGTGCTTCTGTCACTTCACTTCTTCATTTCCTAAATCAAGCACATAGAGATGCTTGGTCTAGAATCTGCAAACAGACTTCTCCAACCAATCCCCCTTCTTTTTCACTTTTGAGGAATTAAATTACATTTCCCCTACTTGCATTTCCCAACTTCGCATGGCAATCCCACAAAGGAAATGCAACTTAGGGCATTTTTGACCAAAACCCTGGTCCAGGAGGGTTTCCTGAAAACTCAGAACTTATTCCTTCTACTTTTCAACTCTGATCTTCAAACTAATCCAAAACTAAGAGCAATGGAGTCCTATTTCATGATATGTGTCAGATCGATCAATATTCTTCCTCGTAGTTTCATACAAATCCATACACGAAATGTTTCAATCCAAAATTAGAGAAAGATAGGGATCTTTTTATTGATTGAATGCAAATTTTACATAGAGTTTCCTTACTATGCAACACCTGTCATCTTCCACCCACCTAAAAGGGCTATATGAAGACTTTCCTCAATGGATCCAACCATTTTTCAAAGGTTGTGACCATTGGGCGGTTGTTTCACAGGTTAGTAGCAACTTTCCAAAGAAGTTGCTGACAACATTTCTTGTATTTTGCAACTTTAACAAAATGTTGCATTCTTGCTCTTAGTGAGCCTATAGGCCTAAGCCTTGTTATTTAAATAACTTAAAAAGACACCTAGGAAACCTAACATCCTAAATGGACCTTTGGACCATAGTCAAAACCCATGGTTTATAACCACACCGAGAGTGACTAGGTCTTACAAGTTGGCTTATTAAAACTTAACCTATCAGTCTAAAAGTTGTGAGGAGTGGGGAGTGTTCCTTGGTTGCTCCTGCACCACCCAACCTTATTGATTAGTCAAAACAAAACCAACAACCTACATTACCTACCTTTCAGAATGACTATGAAATTGCATGTTACCTTAATGTCATCAAACATGTGGTTTCTTCCACCATTGAACCAGCAACAAACATGACTAAGATAGATATCGAGTACCTTAGTCACAAAATAAAATGAAAAATGAAAAAGAATATGTGTTCTGATGGTGAAACCCACTTTGTCGCAGTGTTAGAACCAAAAAAGGTAAAAACAAAAGATGTATCTGAGGGTGAAAATCTCTTTGAGGCGCTTAAATATGAGGTACTTGGTAGTCTGCCCAACTATTTTTAGGAAAGATCTTCAGTCGTAATAGAACCCACACAATGTATAAATCTTGGGACAACTAAAGCACCTCAACTTATACATCTAGCTCAATCCTTGTCAGCAGATTAGAAACAACAATTCACTGAATTCTTCAAAGAAAAGAAGATAAACTTTGCTTGGACATATTTAGACATGTTGGGGCTTGAGACTAATCTTATTATGAATCATCTATCCATAGATCCTAGTATCAAACTAGTAAAAAAAAATTTGTGAAAAATGCATCCACATATAGCTCTTTTGGTTAAAGAAAAATTGGAAAAACTCTTAAGTGCAGGATTCATAAGGGCTATTGACTATGTTGAATGAATATCTAATATTTTTCTTGTTTCTAAACATGACAAGTCCATTTTTGTATGCATAGATGATTGAGATCTTAATAAAGCATGCCCAAATGATGACTTTCCACTCCCTAACATAGACTACAAGCTATGAAATGTACTCTCTTATGGATGGTTTCTCTGGATATAATCAGATCAAGATAGCTCCTGAAGATCAAGAGAAGACTACCTTCACATGTGCATGGGGAGCCTTATGTTTGAATGTCGTGTCATTTGGATTAAAAATGTAGGAGCCACCTATCAAAGAGATATGACCATAATCTTTCATGACATGATGCATACAAATATGGAAGATTATGTGGATGATACCTTGGCTAAGTCTAAAAAGTGGAATAAACATATTGCAGATTTGAGCTTGATATTTCATAGAAAGGAATAATTTCATCTCAGATTGAATCCAAAGAAATATTATTTTGGCGTCACCTCAGGAAAATTACTTGGATATATCATTTCAGCAAAAGGAATTGAGGTTGACCCTAAAAAATTTCAAGCAATAATGGAAATGCCACCTCCCAGGAACATAAGTCAACTAAGGAGTCTGCAAGGATGCCTTCAGTCTATCAGGAGATTCATATCTCAACTTGCTGATAGAGATCAACCTTTTAACAAAAATCTACAAAAAGGATCTACTTGTACATGGAATGAAGAATGTGAAAAGAGCCTCTTACAAATCAAGGAATACTTGGCTAAACCTCCAATCTTAATGCCTACTATCCTAGGGAAACCTCTAATCTTGTATATCTCAGCTACAACTACATACTTGGGGGCATTACTCACACAACAAGATGAAAATGGAAAAGAAAGATCCATATACTATATCAATAGAACATTGATTGCGTATGAGATCAATTACAATAATATTGAGAAAGCTTGTCTTGCAGTGGTGTTTGTGTCTTAAAAAATTAGGCACTACATGCTGGCACATACTACACAAATTATCACCAAAATTGATCCCCTAAAATATTTTCTAAACAAAGCTATTCTCATTGGTCAATTGGCTAAATGGATAATGATTCTTTCTGAATTTGGCATTAAATATGTCGATTGAAAATCCATAAAAGGACAGGAAATTGTTGATCAACTAGCTGAATTTCCTATACCAAATAATACTCCTATGAAGATTGATTTTCCTGATGCTTCCATCATGTATATGACTGAATGCACCTAGAGAATGTTCTTTGATGGATCTCACATGCAGAATGGTGTTGGAGCTAGAATTCTATTTATCTCACCTCATGGATATACTATTCCTAAGTCATACAAATTATTGTTTCCTTGCACAAACACATAGCTAAATATGAGGCTTTGACAAATGGAATCAAGTTGGCTATTGAATGGAGGATTGTCGAGTTGCATATTTTTGGAGACTCCCAGCTTGTCATTAATCAGACTAATAATGACTATGAAACAAAAGATGAACAATTGATTCTCTATAAGAAGATGATTGATGATCTAGAAAGATACTTCTCTTTTGTCACATTTTAGTAGATTCTTAGAGCTGAAAATAGGGCGACTGATGATATGGCCACCTTAGATTCTATCTTATGGCTAAAAGAACATGAATCAAGATTTCAATTCTTGGTTGAAGGACTATCCTACCATGCCTATGAATCTCTTGACAACCTTTTGATTTATAGTATCATTGGTCATGACTCTTCTTGCTATGCCAAAATCTACTCTTACCTATGTGACTAAATCATTCCTGACAACTTAACCCACAATGAGAAATGATAGCTCATTCACATTGCTTTCCATTACACCATCATCTCTGGTGACCTATTTAGGAAGGTCTTAGATGAGACACTTCTTAGGTTCTTAGAGAAAGATGAGTCTGCATGTGCATTAGCTGAATTCCACAATGGCATATGTGGGTCTCACTCTAATGGTCTTGTGTTAGCTCGAAAACTACTAAGGGTTGGTTACTATTGGCCTACTATGCAGACAAATGTATACTATGCCAAATCTTGTGAGAAATGTCAAATACATGGAAACCTGATTCATGTTGTGGGCATGGAACTTATCCCTTCTATTACACATTGGCCTTTTCAACAATGGGATTTTGATTTGGTGGGCCAAATCCATCCTAATTCATCTAGTGGACTTAAATTCATCATCACCATAATATAATATTTCACAAAATGGGTTGAAGTTGTTCCTCTCTCATTTTCTATAGGAAAACAAGTGTCCTTGTTCATACTCAATCACATCATATGTTGTTACGACATACCTTCCTCCATAGTTACTGATAATGGAGGAAAGTTCAAAAATAAGGATCTCAAATAGTTATGTAAGAAATTCAAGATCAAACAACACTGGTCCTCAATTACTACCCTCAAGGTAATGACTAGGCTAAAGCTTCTAACTATTGGTGTAATTAAATATTCCTAATTACACTTAACTTAATCTTACTTAGGTTAATTCATTGCATAGTAGTTTATCATTGAGACACCTAAGATTTTGCACCTTAATTAAGCACATGGTGTAGGAGAAATTCCACTTCAAGTGTGAGATCCATCTTTAGTGATCTTATCACATTATCATCCTAATCCTATTACACATACTTCATTGCATAATGGAGGACAATCCACATTTGGTGGACAAGTGATTACACCTAGCATAGGTGATAGCTTATCAACTCCTTATCATTCTCTCTTATTGTCTTTCCTATATACGAAGGCCTATTATGTACATTGAATAATTATGTAAGGTGAATTCATTGGATCAATTCAATATCAATCATTGCATTCATATCATATCTCTTGTGTTTTTCTTTAACTTGTAGATCCTTAGTTCAATCTTTTCTATTTTCAAATTCTTACATGGTATCTGAGCCATTGGAGAGTTTTGATTATCCTATTTGGAGAGATCTTGGTGCAAGAGTTGAAGGTCCAAATCTCATATATGAAGATCAGTGTGTGTGTGGAAGCATCTTGGGTTAGATCTAGCCTCACCATTGCGTTCGAGAGGCTATTTTAGTTAAAATTGACTATAAATTCTCCCATATTCAGCGAAAGTCCTAATCGAGGCAAAAAAAATTGCAAATCGAGCGATATGGCCTGATCTGCACCTCTGCAATATGATTTTTAAAAAAATTATTTTTTAATTTTGTTTTAATGCATAATTTTTTTCTATAAAATTTATTTTACGGGGTTGGTACAACCCCGAGAATGGAGAATATTCTTTGGCATCATCAAATCCTTCAGTGACATTAGCATTGGATCAGAATCGACATTAGGGTTCAGGAAATGAGCTCCAACCCAAGCTCAAGCCCAGCTTGGCTTATTACTTTACCTATCAATCGATTGTTTACATATATAAAGAGGCTCAAATACATTCCCACCATGCATATGGGATAAATCCCCATACTGGTCCAAAAATGGTGCACTGAGCTGATTGGAATACCGACCTGATGGGATTACCCAATAGAGCACAGAGAAGATCAAGCCTAAGGCTGAGGCCGACCTCAACTACGGGCTCACTTGTTTAAATTATATACTGTAAAAAATATATAAAAAGAGAACAAGGGCACCCACCCACTACATGTGGGATTAAACCCAGGCCACCACCCTCAATTGTGCCACCTCCAGGTGGTGGATCTCATACCACCACCATCACTCCACCAGTGACATGCAACCTAGCACACTCAGTGCCTCACACGGTTAGTGCTACCCAAGTGGGCATCTACATCAGTTGCCATGTGGTCCAACCATAGGGTGTCATGTGGTAGTCTCTCAACTAGCCATCTCATCATCCCAAGCCCCAACATCATGCCTAGTCAATAGCCCCATAGCCTAATCAGATTGTGCCATGTGGTGCTAGGCCGCATCACCAGACACATTAGCCAACTGATGTCATTAGTACAGAGGTGATGACATACGCTAACATCATATGTATGGCTTCACCACATCAACAAACACATTAGCCTATGTTAGCATCTATACACATAGTCAACGCCATGTCAACAGGACGTGTGCATTTTTCTACCATGTCACCTTTTCTACTAGGCTAAAAGTAACAGCTATCTAACCATCAAAATGGGCCAAATTGGCTCTCTGATGATGTCCATATGGCCATCAAATTTAATGTAGTTTTTTGCTGACATCAGCAAGCACTAGTAAATTTTATCTTTTTTTGATGAGGTTTAGTCAATTATTAGATGCCTATTGGTTGAATAATCGACCATAATGGTTGTCAGATTTCTTTTGTTGAAAATACCACACTTCAAATCTTTGTCACAATTGCGACATCCCTAGTGGTTGAACTATCGATGAAAATGACATCGAAATCATTGCTTCAACCTAGAAGAATTGTTGGTTATAGCCTTATCCCTGCGACCAATATACATTGAAATTGCGACGTGAAATTATCGCAATAAACGTCAAATGTATAGCTTTCTCATTGATATTTCTATTCTTTGTTGGTCAAAATATCGACATACAAATTAATTTTTTTTAAAATATGTATATATATTTTTTAATTTCACTATTTTTATTATTTATCTAATAATTATTCATCATATATAATAATAATAATCATAACTTATGTTGATATTAAGTATCAACTAGATATCCTATTGTTGTATCAATTTTGATAACATGAGAATTGATTATGAGATCAATATATATTTTGTGCATTATCATTTATGTTGACTTGCTATCAACACTTCTATCAACCTTATTACATGTATACTGATATCATATCAATTATGGTAATTAATATGAATATTGACTTTACTATGTCGATATCCATATCAATTACCATAGTCGACATGAATATTGACTGTAGTATTATCATTGCTATTAGTTACAATGAACAATGTGAATATCAAACTATTTGTTACCATTAACGATCGATAGGAATATCGATTATAATATCATGTTCATTAGTAATAAAGAAGATCGATATTAAGCTTGATAAATGATTAATGAGACATGCCTCATGTAGAGACATGTCTCTACAACATCATATATATTATGATTTCCAATGTAACTTGGAAAACACAAAAAATGATAAGTGTCATTACAAGTTACAATAGTGATATATATATATCATACCTTCTCATATATAAGAAAGATACTATACTTGAACATTGTTCTCTCATATAGATTTGCATCCTCACAGAAGTATTCACATTAGATTTAAAAGAGACAGAAGTATAAATCTAATCAAAACCTATTCCAGTTTCATCATTAGAAATTGGGCTAATCGTATATCTAGGAAATAAGAAATAAAGTTAAAATTCCTCTATCCTAAATTTGATTACAATTTCAACATGGTATCAGAGCCAGGTTAAGAAATATCTAATCAAATAAATCAAAGATGAAAACTAACCACCATTAAATTTCTATAAAACTTATAACTAAGAAAAATGGTGAATGGAGTTAGATTCGAAGATAGACTTGAAGGAGCTTCAAACATCATTTCATGGAAATTTAGAATAATGATGGCACTAAGAGAACATGAATTGAACACATTTGTGGAGAAGGTTGTACCTATACCCTCAAAGAAAAGCCTGGGAGGAATAATCAGACTCAAAGAAAGAATTGACTATACCTAGAAATAGTAGATTGTAGTTTAGTTCATGCCATCTTTGGAGGATGTATCCCTTTCATACCACATAATATTTTGATTACAACAACATTATAAGTGGCGACAACATTGTTGACGTTGAGAAAAGATCATCACATTCAAATTGCATATATTATAGGGCAAACATCTTTGAGATAAGAAGGTTATAATGCTCAGAGACATCTGCAATACCTACTGTGATATATCCATATTGCATTAATCAAGATATACATTTGGAGCTATGAGATTGTGAAACACATTGAATAGATATATACATGATTCGTATTTGTGGATGTATCCCTAAAAGACTGTGGGAATATTTAGGCTCATCCATTAGTAATCATAGCATACATTATGATTCCTTCATCATCAATACCTTGGAATTGATTACAACCACAGTTAAATGGGGGAGGAACCCAAAAAATACTATATAACTAGCAGCAAACTATATATAACTAGCACTACCAAGAAGGAAGACCATACTATAAACAATGATGAAATAGTCTCTCTTCATGCCTAGTAAAGGACAACAAATCTGTATAGACATGAGTTGGTCAAAAGGACAATGGACTAATATATTTATAAATACATATATGCTAGACATTTATTTGGAGTTACAAATTAAACCATGAATGTGAAAACCTTGTTCTTAGGGATTTTTGTGATGCTCAAGTGTCAAGCTCTTAGAAGTTACATTGTGAAGAAAGTCTCTTACATTTATAAAGAATGGAAAATTGATGCCATGTGTCAAACATAGATCTCTAGTGTGCAGTAATCTGAAGCACCCCACTCTCGATGGAAAAACCTTTGACCATGTTGATAGTGAAGGATGGCCATGAAGATCCCTTGAGATATGGATGTGTTGAATGTCACTCATGCGATTGAGTTGCAGGTGGTCATCTCCAATACTTGGAGGATGTCATTTTTAGGTTGTATACTGACTAGGTAGTATAATCACAAGTTCTCAACAATGGAAAACAACACTATGATTGTGAATGCTATGCTTCAAACGTTATGGAAGTTATTTTATCAAACTGTCATTTTTTTCTCAAAGAGGGAATGTTTAGTTCATGCATCTAGGCAATATTGTAAATAAAATGGTACTAAAGTACATTGATTTAAATACATTAAATACATTAATTTGTATTTTCTCCTAAATAATGAGATAAGTATTTTTATTATCTTTTGAGTATTACATTTATTTGCTTATTGTAGTCACTCTCTTATATGTATTCATGTATGTATTATAAGAGCTATTTGCCTTGATCTTTTCCTTTGTCTCTAGGGATGTTCTTTTAGGAAAAGAAGAATGGTGCATTAGGTATGCTACCGAGGCATTTTTCAGGACTCAATCTTATGACAATATCTCCAAAGTGGTTTTGAATCTAGGATTTTTTTTCATATGTTGATCATGCTAGATGACGTGATTCTGTTGGAGGAAGATATATTCTATGATTGTGATTGTGTAAGAAGGGTATCCTTTTATGACAAAAGGAAGCAACTAGAGGATCTGATTCATTTGATCTCTAAGGATCTTGATCATATTGGTTCAGAGGGAGTGAACTATGTGAAGTGATTAGGAAAATTTGTAGCAGCCAAAGGACTCTATGATTCATGAGATAGAGTCCCATTTGATATTCCTGGATAGATGGATAATTGATACTTATAGTCATGGGACTAAGTTGATGGTTGAAAGATTTCAAAGAAGAGGAAATAGCATTCAGAGGGTGTTTGAAAAACCTACAGAAGCAACCTTGGATGAGAAGGTCATGAGGTTGATATCAAATTTAGAGGGAGTCTAACATTTCATTAGAGGCAACCTTGGACGAGGAGATCAGGAGGTTGATGCAAGATCTTGAGCTATAGAGGGAGCCACATCATCGTGTAGATCTACTTTATGCATTCTTCTCTGTGAGGGAGAGGTTTGAGGTGCAAGCCCTTGTTAATGCATTTTTATCTTTGAAGAGAAACTTGAGGTGTAAGTCCTTATCACCACCCTCTGATATGGTTCATGGTGGAGGTCATGTGTGTGACTCCAATTTAAATTTTTTTAAAAATATATATATATATATTATCAAATTAAGCACAACAATATTATGTCATTGTTGTTTACTGTTTATAAATAGTCACACATTTTCTATCTTATTTCACACAAAAAAGTTGGTTTTAGACCGAAACACTCCACCATAGATCACAGAGTGACTCTTAGATACTTAGTTGACAAAATATGGGACACTCCGAGTGACGAGGCTTTTTGCTACTTTATTGACTTCAAAAAAACCTTTGATTTAATTTATCCATGGACTAAGACCTTAAATTATTGAGCTTCTCTTTGTTTCGAGAAGATTATAACATTCTCTACTTAATAGGGCCAACCGTGTGAAGGTGGAAGCTCATTTGGCCCCTCCTAGGAGCCTCCTATGACCCTTTACGACATTTTAAGACCTCTAAGATGTATTCTTAGGGATCGTAAATAGTCGTAAAGGGTCATAAGGGGTCCTAGGACACAACAACTGAGAAACATAATTGTAGGCATCATGGTCACAATTTTTTGGAGACAATGTAATTGACTTGTATACCTAGATGATGGAGAGCAACTCCTGCACCCTCGATTCCAAGTTGACTACATTTATTTTATCATGAATACAAGGTCATCCAATAGATATATTCAATTTGGAATTGGGGGTGCATAAGTTGCTTTGCTCCGCTTGGGTACACAACTCAATTACATTGTCTCCAAAAGATTGTGACTATGATGCCTACAATTATGTTTCTCAGCTATTGTGAAATCTACATTTATGTTTCTCAGCTGTTGTGTTACTTACCTGCTCAAGTTAAATGAGGCAACTGAAAACATTTTAATAGATTTTAATTATTAAATAATGAAATTTTCATATACTAGTGTTCTAAGCACCCTCATTACATGATTTATTATTGTAAGCCCCCTCTGACTTACACATCTAGAAAATGAAACTACAACCTATTGGGATTGAGACAAACCTTATAAAACAACAACAACTAGGAAGGATCGCTTGCCAACATCTATTGAATACATCTGTTGGATGACCTTGTATTCATGAGCAAATGTTGGCAAGTGATCCTTCTTAGCTACTATTATTTTATAAGGTTTGTCTCAGTCTCAATAGGTTGTAGTTTCATTTTCTAGATGTGTAAGTTAGAGGGGGCTTACAATAATAAATCATGTAATGAGGGGGCTTAGAACACTAGTTTATGAAAATTTCATTATTTAATAATAAAAATCTATTAAAATGTTTGCAGTTGCCTCATTTAACTTGAGGTTCATCCTCCGCTCTCTAAATTTATTCCTTATCTATGGTCTTTGTATCCCATAGTGTCAACTTGGAATCAGAGGTGCAGAAGTTACACTCCATCACTTAGGTATACAACTCAATGACATTGTCTCCAAAAAATTGTGACCGTGATGCCTACAATTATGTTTCTCAACTGTTGTGAAATTTGCATTTATGTTTCTCACCTGTCATGTTTATACCTTCTCTCATTTGCTGGTGTAATTCCTCTTTGAGTATCCCCATTCTCCTTTGCATCCAAAATGAACTCATTCCAATCCCTCACTGGAATAAAGGGAGACTTCATACGACACTGCGCTCAAACTTCAGTGAGACTTCATACCATGCATCATTCGTAGATTATGTTCAATGCGTTATTTACGCTTGTATTGGTGGGAAAACTTTGGAAAACACACAAAAGAGATTGCATTCAACCATGTTGTTTACATGACACATGTAGTTTACCTCTAGCATAAATCAGCGTTGCATACAAATCTGCAGACGCTGCATGGTACGAAGCCTCGCTCAAGCTTGAAAATGATAGTCAATCCATAGTCAAGGTCAAGGAACAAATGGAATAACCAAGAAAACACTATACGTTAAATCATGTGATTGATAGCAGATTGGGGCTCACCTGAGCCATAAACATGAAGAATTATTCTAAAAAAAGATGTAAACCATATATATGCGCACTTGAGGCAAAGAGAAGTTATGTCATATCAATATTAAAATATTAGTTACAATATGAAAATACTAAACTAACTAATTCTTGATTTCATCTCTGCATATGGTCGCAACAAAGATATGTGATTACAATATAGAGAAGGCATCATAAAAATATAATTTCAGAATTTTCCCTAGCCTAACACATTTTGCACTCAAATCCTTCATCGTGGATAAGTGGAGATGGGCGGATAGATACAGATGAGTTGTCATCGACCCAACTAAAGTATCTGCAACCATTATTTCCCTATGATACCCAATCTACATTAGTTCTTATATTATAATGAATGCTATTTACATTAGAAACTTTAAATATATACACATTAGCAACCTTTTTTCTATTTGGACAGCACTATAATTGTTGTCCAGGGTTGTTTGGTGTCTGTGAAGTCTTCAACACACACTGCCCACCACCACATTGACAAGAGTCATCGAGCCTATATCAATAATGCACCGCACCATTGTAACTACATTTATTATTTTTATATGAAATAAACCAAGGAGTCCCATCAGAAATATTAACCATTTACAATAATGAAAAGTAAACCTAAATCAAATAGCTCATTTTTTTATCAACATGTGTAGTCTCTGTGTATATGAAAAATGAAAGAAATATGAAGCTGAAATAAAATAGTGAACAAAATAGTATTCCACATAGAGTGAATGAAATATACCATCAAAAGAAGGTGACAAAATCTTGTCACGAAGCACAGACATAGGAAATCAAAAAGGGACAAAAGACAAGAAATAAGGAAAATCATTACGACTATAGAAAAATCATTTATACTATAATAAAAAAAGAAACACTCTTTGTCAACAATTTCAAAATCATTAGGACTATAGAAAAATAATTAAGACTATTAAAAATCAAATTTTAGAAATGGACGGTTCTGATGCTTTGCGATTACAATAATTGAGCATTCATCATTTGGTATTGTGTATTCCATTTAAGTATGTCAACAATGTTCAAAATCCTGTCACCAAGCATAGACAAGAAATAAGAAAAATCATTAGGACTATAGAAAAATCAAGTTCTAGAAATGGACGGTTCTGATATTGCTTTGCCATTACAACAATTGAACATTCATCATTTGGTACTTCTTGGTGTATTCCACTTAAGTTTTTCAGTTGCCATGTTTATGTGCATGTTATTTATGTGTTTGGCTTCTCTCCCTCGCAAGGGATATGCTGATAGGTAATTGATTTGAAAGCATAATGATTTGACGGTCTTTTTTCAGGATAGGCGTAATCATCCCGCCAACTTTAATTAGCAACATTTGTGATACATGTCAAGTACTTATAATCAGTATGCCCAACAAATAGAGACTTAGTAGTAAAATCATGTCCTTTGGTTCAAGAGGAGCAATGCTTGGAACCTATAGGCTTGATCTGAAGAAATCAGCAAATAAAAACTAACATGCAAAATCTTAAATTGAATGACATTTTATTATAGAGATAAATGTGTTGTCTAGATTACTACATTTCAAAAAGAAATATTGATATGATAGAGCACCTTTCAAGTTGGGCAAAGCTGAGACCAAGCAAAATTGCTTCACTCTCTATATGCATGATGGTATATTGATTTATTATCATTTCCTTGTATTTATTTCATTTTTCTCATGAAGTTTTAAGGCAAAGAACACAAGTTGTTCTTGAGTGTCCTATCAGGGGTTTTGCAATCAGCAATCTTGTTTTGAAGTTTCATTTGAAGAAATTTGCACATGATAGACCATATAGAGCCTCATGAATGAGTGATGAGAAAAGTCTTGTGAGTAGGGAACAAGATTATGTAGATTTTTCTATTGGTGAGTACAAGGAGAAATTTTTGTGTGATATAGTACCAATGACATGTTGTCACATCCTCTTAGGAAGACCTTGGCAGTCCCTAAGAAGGAAAATATGATGGGTACAAGAATACTTGTTCATAAGGATGGTAACAAGTTTATTCTTAAGCCTTTGCAAAAATAATTCTTCATATGAGATAAGGGTTATCTATTTTGGAAAGAAAGAGTATGCTGATTTGAAGAGCACAAGGAAGAGGTCTATGAAAGAGGATTATAAGATTGGAGCATCAATAATGGTTCTAAAAATCAATGATTATGATAGTGAACAAAAGATGGAAAATTGGAAGAGTAGTGTGATTGAAGAAGATATAGTTATGTGCACACATTGGTGTCCTATCATTGCACAAGTGCAAGATGGTAAGGGTCTATTTATGGAGGGAAGGAAAAAAGGCCATTTTAATCTTACAAGGCAAGAGGAGAGATAGTCCAAATAATTCTATGGTGATTGTCCCAAACAATAGAAAAATGATGGAATTGTAACATGTTTTCTTTTCATGTTTCTACACATTTTGCTTGACATCAACTTTGGTAATTATGACAGCTACAGAAGTGGGGATAGATTACGACTTGAAGATGAAAGGGAAGTTCTTGAAAGAGTTCTTATTCACCATCCAGACACAACAAAAAAGATAGGTTGTGGTGTTGACTCCATAATGGTGCGATTCTACCCTACTTTTTCTCTACATTTTTGCAACTTATTTTCTTGCACAATCTTCTAAACAGCCCTTCTTGTTAGCTGATGTGAGTTTTAGGTAACAAGAAATCAAATTTGCTTGCTATACCTTTATATCTTTCTTTAGCATTTCATATAAACATGGGGATACAAACTAAACCATGTAAAGGACTTGTAACCGGACAACTCTTTGAAGCATCTTAAGTTTTGTAAACATCAGTTTCCAAAAGGGTTTTTAAGTCCTGAAAATTCATCGGTTACATTTCCTACGTTTATGTTTTGAAATTTCATGTCTCAAAGTCTTTTGGAGACACAGAGAATAGAGAACACATAATAAACCCAAGTTCTAAAAAAGGAGCAAGAACTATTTGAAAATTTTGAAGTTGTATTTGTTTGAGAAATCAATTAACATTGAGTATTTTTAGAATAGCTTCTTTTTAGGCACCTAGAACATTCACAGACAATTTACATAGCCCTTGATGAAAATGCTAGATTTCAAATGTGTAGGTGGAAATTTGTGTGGGAGTATTTTATCTTCATAGTAGAAGAATTTTGATATTCTAAATCGTTTCCCAATCCCCCTGATATGGAGTAATGGTAGGGTGCATCACATGGACTACCTTCTAATCTATCCATAGCAGAGAGTTTAAAATATTGCAAGCAATGTAGGAAATGGAAGATGTATCCCTTCTGTTTAGGAGTATTGTGCACGTCCTCAAAGTAGAAAGGAGAATTTGTAACTAGGCTAGTAATTATTAAGTTTCCACATGACTTTCCCTAATGTTAATCCAAGTTATTAAAATGCTATGCATACAACTTCGCATAAACTTAATAAATGATAGTTGTGGGATTGATTATTGAAAAATTAAATGTTAATTAAGAAATTAACTAATAGATAAAGGATACTTAACCTCTAGGAACTATGCAAACGAATAAATCTAATGTTATATTTGTTAAAAACATATAAAAAAATTCATATGATAAATTTTAATCCAAAACACCATGATTTGATCCAAATCCAATGATCACAATTCAAAGCCTCAAATTATTTGTTTAAGCCTTTTGTTTTCTTATTTTTAGGAATAAAGATAAGAAGTTCTAATGTATGTCAATCAGATTAGAAAAGAAGTTAAATGCAAGAAAGAGTTAATAGCCACTTCAATAGTTTCAGACATTGCCTAGAAATTAGTGTATATTATATGGTGTACATCTTTGAGAAGAAAGGGTAGAGCTCAGTCGAAGTCAGCAATGGAAGCATTCATTCTTGGGCTATTTCAAAATATATTATTTGTATCTATCAGTGGAAAGTGCATGACAACAAATAAATCAATTGATGGACTCTTGCAGGAGGGAAGTTACTAATGTCAAACAAGGAGAATAGAGACTAGTCAAGAATGAAGTGACATTATGTAGAATATTGACATGCATTAAGTAGAAAGAGGTTAAAATATATATAGGCTTAAATTTTTAGTGTATAAACATCTCTTGAAAATGCCAAAGGTTGCACATTTGATTCAACATTTCTATCAAGAGGTTAAAATATATATAGGCTTAAATTTCACATTATAAACCATTTCTCCACTTTCAATCATAGCTGGATTATATTTTCTTATTTGTTTCTTAACTATTGTACCCAACCTAAGTGACCTTATAATGGCCTAACCAACCCCTTAGACCAGTCTATCAACCTTTCAAGGCATGGTTGTCACTTTAGTACAAAGTGCTTCTTGGGCCTGCAAACCTGGCTTTCTACATCTAACACCAACTTTTACCACAGAATCCCCAAGTGTTATTGGGATTCTTTGACACTCTCCTTGAGGCAGTCATCCTCCAAAAAGATCAAAGCCTAGATCATTCTCTAGGCCTCCCAACTGCAAGAATCTCAAAGGCCTAATTATGGCGCCTAACAAAGGAACACCCAATAGAACAAAGATTTTCTACAGGATAGGATTTGGAAACTATTATGGCACCTACCAATGGCCTATACTCCAAGTTTCAGGTTTTAAAACCATCCTAGCAATGAGTTATGGGGACTGTACCAAAAAATTGAGCTAGTCACATTTCGGATGCTTGGCTTTTCACCATTGCAAACTCCTCCCAACTGCATCTTCCCATCTCGTGACTATGATGATCCTAATGTACATCCTCCAAACTCCCTTTCCACCAATTTGTAGAGTCTTTCAGTGTTCCATTTGGGAGAAATGGAGGATAATGGAAGGGGGGTTTTGTTGGATGTTGTAGTTGCAAGTGCCTTGGGAGACATGTATGCAAAATGTGGAAACATGGCCAAGGCACGTAAACTGTTTGACAAAATAACTTAAAGAAATGTGGTTTTGTTGATTGCAATGATTAGAATATATGGACAAAATGGATATGTTGAAAATGCTTTAGAAGATTTCAAACAAATGCAATTGGCAGGTGTAAATCCAAATGCCACAACCCTTGCCAGCATCCTTCTAGTCTGTGTCAAAATGAGAGCTTTTGAATAGGGTATGGACATTCATCAAAAGATAATGGAAGAGGGATATTTGTCAGATGTTATAGTTGCAAGTTCTCTGGTAGACATGTATGTGAAATGTGGAAGGATAGACAAGGTACGTCAACTATTTGACAAAATGCCTCAAAGAAATGTGGTCTCATGAACTACAATGATTGCAGGCTATGAACTAAATGGATTTGTGGAAAAGGCTTTGGAAAATTTTAAACAAATGCAATTGGCAGGTGTAAAGCCAAATTCCACAACCTTTGCAAGCATCCTTCCAACCTGTGACAAAATGGGAGCTTTAGAACAAGGCATTGATATCCATCAAAGCATAACGGAGGGGGGATTTTTATTAAATTTTTTAGTTGCCAATGCCTTAGTAGACATGTATGTTAAATGTGGAAACATAGACAAGGCACTTAAATTGTTTGACAAATTGCGTCAAAGAGATGTCATCTCATGGACTGCCATGATTGGGGGATATGTTCAAAATGGGTTTGTTGAAAAGGCATTAGAAACTTTTAAGAAAATGCAACTAGTGGATGTAAAGCCAAACTCCTCAACCTTTTCTAGCATACTCCCTACCTGTGGTCAAGTTGGAGCTTTGGAATTGGACATTTTTAGGTAATTTAGAGGGCCATCACACTTCAGTCATCAGTTGAATATTTGATGACTGTATCAAACATTCCAATATGCATCAAACTACATTGCAGTCATAATCTCAATCAGACAGCATTCAAACCCTAGTGCAGACAATCTCAATTGAAAGGAGGGGTTCAAACCCCAGTGCAGACAATCTGTATAATCGATAAACAATCCACAGCTTTGGCTAGCTCCCCAGTAAAGCTTTGGCCTTCTCTACACCGCCAACAATATCCCAACTAATCCCAATCCCAGCAAAACAATAAAATATGTAGCAAACGACATTTTTGGGGAACAAATTGGCTTCAAAATTTTTAAAACTAGTAATAATAAATAGATGCATTCAAATTCTCACAAGATTCAGGAAAACAAAATCACATTACCTCAGTGTCGAATCTGCAGTGCCGAATCCGCCCTCCAAAGTGAAGGTTACCTCAATGATCTTCCAATACATAGTGTCGATGAGGTTTCATACGTTGCAACCTTGAAAAAATTCATTGTGGTAATAATGAAATGAAATCTTTTTTTTTTTAAGTTATGCCCATGGTTTTTGAAAGTTCCGACCTACATAGTATTGGTTGAACATTCGACTAACATGGGCATGGATTAAAAAAAAATGAAAGTTTTCCTTCTATAATCCGACCAACCAAAAAAAATTTATTTCATGGTGGAAAATTTTGGTAGAAAAACTAGGTCAAATGTACTAGTGAACGGTTTGATAATATTTTCCTTCACCATTTAAGTTTTCTGATTTGTAGTCTAACTTCAAAGGGCCATATCTTGCTCATTTTTATTCCTTTTCTCAAGAATTTTTTTTGGGGGGGGTAGAATTTCCTAAAGATTCTAGTGGTGGTATTATTTTTATAATTTGGTTGCCATATTTATCAGAAATTTCAGATTTTCATGATTGTTCCTACCTGTTCCTGATTTCTACAACTTCCAGGGCTTCGTTTGGGCATATACAATAACATTTTGAGGTAATTTTTTTTTAAAGTGCATGATTTTTTATCTACTTTCCATATCTGCAATCAGATTTCAGTGATTTGGGGTGGATATATCACTTTCATAAATAGGCTATTTTGGGGATATATTTGCACTTGGTTAATCCTTGGATTTCAATTTTCTGATTTGCAATAGTCATTTGAAGGAGTTATCAGTAGTTATCATTAATTATTTGGTTGTATTATAGATAATTCAAAGGTCAAAATCCTCACTCCATATAACTACTATGAATGGAAAGTATCTTTAAGTGATCATTTGTTGAGTATTGGATTGCTTAGAATGACTCTTGGCCAGGATCAAGAACCACTTACAGGTGTTGCAGAAAGGCAAAAATGGTTTGATCAAAGGGATAAAGCACTTGGCTCTCTTAGATCTTCCATCCCTCGTGATTTTTACTTTCATATTTCATCTTGCACACATCCTCATGATGCTTGGGTCATATTGGAAGGACTCTTTGGTAAACCTAATAGAATGAGGAAATTCAAATTAGAGAATGAGCTCATAGGTCTAAATCCTAGTGATTTTGAAAATATTCAACACTTTTTCTCTAAGGTCAATTCTATTAGATTGGAGCTTTCTACTTGTGGCATTGTTAAAGGGGATGAACAATTGATCTTTTCTCTTCTTTCCAAGCTAGGTCCTAATTATTCAATATTTATTTCTATATTCTATACTACTATGGATGCTCTTGGTAGTGCATACAAATTGCCTTCTCTTGATGAATTTGCAGCTCAACTCACAAGGGAACAAGAAAAGTTGGCACACATGGGTCAATTGAAGCCTTCCATGCATCATGCATTGATTGCAAGTGAGTCTATTTCAAAGGCTTCTGATGGCAAAGGAAAGAAGAAACATAAGGATCCTAAGGCTCATGACAAAGGTAATGAATCTCATTTACACAATACTACTAAATCCAAGTCCTCTTCAAGAGAGGAATCATCTAGAAGAAAGAGGGATAAATTTGCATATTGTAAAAAGCTAGGACATGATGAGCATAAGTTTTTTCAAAAGAAGATTGATGAGCTAACTCACATTATTCAGAAACACAACCTTACATTTCCCTCATCAGTGTCTACTCCTTCTACACATTTGGAAGCTTCTACATCTCCATCATCATCCAAAGATAAAGGTAAAGGACAAGCACTTTTGGCTTCCACACATCCTAAGCAAGGTAAATGAATTCTTGATTCAAGTGCATCACGTCATATGGCATCTTATATTGATATGTTTTCTTCTATTTAGCCTTGTAATTCTCCTAATATTTTGATGGGTAACAACTGTTGGAAAAATGGTCAGTGCTCCCCTCGGGATTCATGACATGGCTTAACCACCTCCTATGTCTTCTATAAGTCTAGTGGTTGTATTGGGCATTAATAGGTTGATCTTTTGGTGCAACGGCAACCACTACTTGTAACAAGTGGTATCAGAGCTTGGTCACAGGTTCAAATCCCCTTGGGTAATGCTGAGGGGGAGATTGTTAGAAAAATGGTCAGCGCTCCCCTCGGGATTCGTGACATGGCTTAACCTCCTCCTATCTTTTATAAGTCTAGTGGTTGTATCAGGCATTAATAGGTCGATCTTTTGGTGAAATGACAACCACTACTTGTAACAACAACACATTCATGAAAGTTTGTGGGAAAGGTTCTATTCCTATGGGAGAGGTTATCCTTGGAAATGAAGTCCTATAGCTTAAGACTAACAAGGTTCCCAAGGGACTTGTTGTTTTAGAAACTATATTTGATAGTTAGGATAGAGTCCAAATGGATACTAAAGAGAGAGACCAAATGAACCTGGAGGAAATTAATCTTGGTACACAAGAGGCACCTAAGAAGGTCTACATTGGAAGAGAGATATCTCAATAGGTAAGGAAGACTTTGATTAAGTTATTAAGAAAATTTAGGCATGGTTTTTCATGGTCATATGATGACCTAAAGGTTTATAGAGAAGACTTGCTCCAGCATATTACTCCTTTGAAGAAAGATGCTAAACATTTTAGGCAAAAATAGAGGCAATCAATCCTACCTTAGCACCTAAAATGCAAGAAGAACTGATGAAGTTGAGAGATGATGGAATCATAGAACCCATAAGACATTCCTCTTGGGTGTCAAACTTAGTTCCTATTAGAAAGAAGAATGGAGATATTAGACTGTGTGTAGACTTCAAGAATCTAAACATTTCTTCTCTGAAGGATAATTACTACTTGCCTAACATTGAGGCAATGCTACAAAGAGTAACTGGATCTGACCTAATGTCTATGATAGATGGTTTTTTTGGTTACAATCAAGAGACTGTGAAAGAATTAGAACAGTTCAAGATAGCCTTTACAACACCTTGGAGAACCTATGTTTATGAAAGGATGCCTTTTGGTCTCACAAATGCTGGTGAAACTTTTAAAAGAGCAATAGATGTTTCTTTTTTTGAATTCATAAATGATTTCCTTGTTGTTTATTAAGATGACTTAAGTGCATATTCCAAGAAAGAAGAAGATCATTGTTCTCATCTAGAGAAGATATTTGTAAGAGCTATGGAATATGACATTTCAATGAACCCTAGGAAATGTGCATTTTGTGTGACTGGGGGAAAATTACTGGGCCACGTAGTTGGAAAGAAGGGAGTAAGAATTGATCTAGAGAGGGTAGTGGCCATTGAAAAAATTCAAAAACCAAAAAATGTAAAAGGCATCCAGTCCTTCTTTGGCCAGGTAAACTTTTTGAGGAGATTTGTTACAAACTTTGCTGCGATTACTAGGACAATGTCCAAAATGTTGAAGAAAGGATCTAAGATCAAGTGGGAAGGTGAGCCTGATGAATCTTTTAAAAGTATCAAATAGGCAATCAAGGATGCACCTGTGCTTAAGGCACTTGACTATAGTATTTTGATGCATATTTTCTCTTTTACTTCTTTTCACACTATTGTTGTAGTTTTGTTGCAGAAAAATAATGAAGGTTTTGAACAACTTATTGCATTCTTCAGTAAATCTTTGCAAGCTTCTGAATTAAAGTATGATATCAATGGGAAACAAGCATATGCACTTGTGAAGGCTATGAAGGCTTTTAGATACTATCTGATGGGAGCAACTGTGACTGCTTTTGTACCAAGTGCTACAGTAAAGGACATCTTTTCACAACAAGAAGTGTCTAGGAGAAGATGCAGATGGAAACAAAATCCAGGAGTTTAACATTGATATCCATATTACCAAACTGGTTAGAGGCCAAGGATTGGAAAAATTGATGGCTTAGTCCAATCTTGATGCAAATCAGATAAATCACGCTACCACTAATTATACATGTGACATGGATGATTGTATCTAGTATCAAGATGTTATCTATTATTTAAGAAATATGAAATGTCCATTAGGATTGGATGATAGCAAGAAAAGAGCTCTAAAGTTGCAAGCAATTAAATATGTTGTCATCAGATGCAAATTGTGGAGAAGGAATCTGGACTGCATTTTGTTGAAATGTGTAGATGAAAGTCAGGCTGATAGATTTCTGAAGGAAACACATGAAGGAATATGTGGTGGAAATTATATGGGTAAAACTACTACTCAAAAGATCTTGAGAGCATGGTTTTGGTGGCCCACAATCTTCAAGGATGCAAAACAATTGGTAAGAAAGTGTGATGCTTGTCAAAGATTTTCTGGCAAGCTCAAGTTTTTAGGAAATGTACCACTAAGGCCAGTGGAAGTGCAAGTCCCTTTCCAATAATGGGGGATGGATTTTATAGGAGAAATACCAAACAAATCTAGTAGAGGACACTCTTGGATCTTAGTTTCCACTGATTATTTTACAAAATGGGTAGAGGCTATTCCTACAAAGAATGAAACTAGCAAGGTGATGACTGATTTCCTATTGAATAATATTGTTACAAGATTTGGTTGTCCTGAAAGGATTGTCTATCATAATGTAATGTGCTTCAGGTCTGCTGAATACAAGGGATTATGTGAAGGTTTAGGAATCCAAATGTCATATTCCTCACCTTATCATCCACAAGGAAATGGACAGGTAGAATCATCTAACAAAAGCTTGATAAAGATTCTCAAGAGGATCCTTGAAAAGAATAAAAGGGCATGGAATTAAAAGTTTACATTGGCTGTATGGGTTGACAGAGTAACTATGAAGAAGGCAATTGGGTGTGCACCATTTGACTAGGTGTATGGAATACATGCAAGGAGGCCTCTGAACAATTTGTTAGAAATGTATAGATTTGTTCAACTATATGATGATAATCTAGATGATGAAATGCAATTAAAGATTGAGGATTTGATCAGGATGGATGAAACTAGAAGAGAATTAGCTTCAAAGAATGCTAAGATGCAGTTACAAGTTAAAAACTTGTATGACAAGAAATCTATAGCAAAGAAATTTTAACTCAATGACTTGGTGTTACTTTGGAATGCTAGATTGGAAGATAAAGGAAAACATGGAAAATTTGATCCAATCTGATTCATGAAAAGTGGGGACCAGATTCCTACATTGGCAAAGAACTCAATGGTGACATTCAAGAATTGCTTGTTCATGGACAATTCTTGAAGAAATACTTCAATTGAAGGTATTTTCTTTCCATGAACAGTAGTTAGGTTTGTATGTGCTGTTTGGTCTTTCCTTTATAAGTAGGTTTTTGTCTAGTGCTCTCTGCAGTTGTCTTTTTGTACAATGGGTGGTCTACTTTCCCCAAAGATTTTGAATTCTTTCATGGGCACAAGTTACCCATCATCCCCAGATAGAGCCATTGTTAGCCCATTTTCCTGTCGTTACCAAAAATCCTAAGAAAATGGTCTTATCCTTGCAAACCCTAAGAAATTGTCTTGTCCTACTGTAGCACATTTTTTATTAGTAAAGAAGATGTAGAATGGTTTGTGGCTTGCGAGCTTAGCCAGGGATAGTTTATGGTGTGTGTAAGCTCTAGTTAAGATCATATGTGCTGAAATGAAAAAACCAATGAGATATGGTTGCTTGAAGGTTTGAGAATTAGGGTTTATCCATGCCTAAGGGTTTCAAAAATTGTTTAAGTCCAGAAAAACCCTAGCCAATTCTATTTCTTCATTACCTTTTCTTGGTCACTTAAGTCTATTTTCTACACATGCCCTTTTTCATTTCCTTAGTCGCATGATCTCCAAGTTCTCAGGTAGTTAGTCATTTCATCCAGCAACTTGGTGAATGCAGTGGTCACATGTTCACTTGATTTTGATTTGGTTAGTGGCTAAACATCTAGCAATCCTATGGGCGATCTTGGTTTGCCTTTGTCATTGAATCTCATGATAAAGAGGTCAATTCATGAAACATTCAGAGAATCATCGAGGGTCGTTGATGAAGATCTAGATCTACAGTGGGTACTAGTTCGCATAATAAAACTTAGGGTTAAACAAATATCCAATGATTGCAAGATTACCTCAGTTGCATAATCTCCAGATCTGATCATAGTTAAAGGTTGGTCAAGCATTTCCCTTTTTCAGTAAATCACATGATAAAAGGTGAGTTAATTCAAGTGCTTAGCGATAATTGTAGATGAAAGACAAAATCAACAACATTCGTGTGTTCTCGAGATCTAACCCTAGTCAAGACAAATATTTGGTGACTCTAATTTTTCTTCAATTGCCTATTCTCTAGATGGATTGGGTTAAGTCAAGGGTTAGCATCAAGTTTGGGTGTGGCAGTTAAGTTAAAAATTCAATGATTGTGTGACGGAGTGTTCGCATCATCTCCTAATTTTGGCGGTTAATGCCTTAACATTCAACGAACTAGTGTGGTGGTTATCTCCAATTCATGCAATGAAACAATTAAGTCTTCTAACATCAAGTGATTCAACGGTGGCCATTGATGCAGATGAGATCGGATGGTTGTCGCTTGATCTCTGAATGAAACCATAAGTTAAAGAAAAATTTAGAGATTATGAGATTGCCTTTGTCGCTGAATCTCCAAACCAGACCAGAGCTAAGACAGGGATCAAGTGATCATGAGTTCCTTCGGTCGCTAAATCACTTGATAGAAGTTAGGTTAGAAATAAAGACATCGCCAGGTGTTGTTAATGTGCTTGATTCTGATTGGTTATCAGGTAAATGATGTGGCCGGATAATTTTAAAGGTTTAAGTGACTATTGTAAATCAATGAGAGCCACCCAATGTTCTAGGAAATGAAGAGAGATCAACGACCATATTTTAAACTTATTTGATTGATCGTTTCCACCAGAGATTTGAATCATTTAAGGGTTTTCTACAAGTAAAGGACTAGTTATTAAATGCATGGGTGGACTATCTACTCATTTTGATCTTATCCATTGTCACATCATGGTCCAGAGTTGATACTTGTCTGCAGAGGATGTCCATGTCATGGAAAAATGGGTGAATCAGTCACTCAATGTATGATATAGGTGAATTAAACAAGGAGCTTAAATGATGCAATTCCCAATCTCTAATGTACTAGTTGGGATTTTGGCCATAAATGAAGATCAATTTGGACATGATTGCTCTAGATTTACTAGCATGTCTCTTCAGCAGTAAATTTCCTGATTGTTTGGTTGGTGTGGTTGTTGGAAACCCTAACCTTGTCCTAGTCACCCATAGCATGTTGTATCTTGATTTTTAGGGATCCCAGGATGACTAGTGACTACATATAGCAGCTTGTATTTTTTAGAGGATGGTGAAATTGGTAACTGAATAGAGAGAGAGCTTGGGTCTAGGGTTTGATTCTAGCATTTTTCCATCTTCAATGTATTGATACTAAAATTTTTAATGAGAATACACTTGAATCCCATCTTAGATTTTTGAATGTCTTCTTGTTTTGATCTTGAATTATTATATGTTAATGTTGCAAAGAAAGTTAATATATGGTTTACAAAGTAAATTGTGAAGTTGTTCTTGATTTCCTTCAAGGAAGGACTAAATTCTTGAGGATAGATTTAAAGAATTCATAGTTCTTGTAAGAATTTGATGTCTGATTGTGTGAGTGAGAGAAATAATAGGCAAAGCACTTATTCTAGATTTGGGTGTGTTTGAGTTAAGTTTTTTGTTGATGTATTTTATATTTGACTCTATACCCTAGGATAAGGCATTGATCTATTCTCAGGAAGTAGTTCTTCATCATCAATCAACTTATAAATGATAAAATCTTTCAATCAATTTTTCAAGGACATCAATGTTTAATATTTACTGATTCCTTTAAGAAGTGAATCCAAGGTATGTACCCACCTGAGCATTAAGGCTCTAAGTGTAGGAGGACTAATATCCCAGTCCTTGTTAATTGGCCCTTTTTCTTGTCATATTTTGAGTGGGTTACAATAGTCAAAGACATTTGTTTGTCAATCATATTGTAGATCTACAAGTAGAAAGAAAAGGAACCAATAGCTTCAGCCCATAACTTGTAATGAATATTCTTTTAATGTTACATGCATCTAGCCATTTCCATAATAGTTCTATGCTTCCTTTCTGCCACACCATTTTTTTGTGGTGTATAAGGAACAGTAAGCTGATGTTTTATACCAAAAGATCTCAAATGAGAATGAAAAGAATTGTTAACATATTCAGTACCATTATCTATTCTAATAATTTGAAGCTTAGAACCTGATTGCCTTTCCATAAACATATGAAATTCAGAAAATGTATCAAGAACTTGATCTTTACTATGCAAGAAATAGATCCAAATTCTTATAGTAAATTCATTAACAAAGGTGAGAGCATACTTTGAATCTTGAATATAAGTGTTCTCCATTGGACCCAAAAGTTCACTATGAATCAAATGTAACTTATGAGGCACCCTTTGTGAAGTACCATGAGGAAAGGGCTCCCTTTTCATTTTGTCACTCATGCATCATGTGTGTGTAATTTTAGATGGAACAATATGTGGTAATTCTTCAACCATGTTAGATTTTAGCAATCTAGAAATATAATCAGAATTCAAATGGTTGAGCCTTTCATGCCATACATAAATCAATATTAACTTTCAAAGAGTACCTTGATGAGGCAAACTCATAAAACTTTAAAAAGTTATGATGATCCATCTTAGCATTAGCAACAACATGATCATTCTTAGGATCAGTGATTCAATAATGTAACACATGTCCTTATGAAATTCAACTTTGTAATCTTGACATAACTGAGCAACTGAAATAAGATTGGATTTAAACTTGGGGACATAAAGAACATTATTTAATTTTCCATTTGGAACATTAACATCACCAAATCCATCAACTTGGCAACTATGATTATTAGCTAATTGAATAGGAATATTTGTTTTATCAGGTTGAAAAGAATCAAACACTTCTCTGTGAGATGTAGCATGGTGAGAAGCCCCACTATCAATAATCCATTCTAATGCATGAGAAGCTTTAAAACAAGTAGTAAAAGAATGACAAGATTGATTACCTTGAGATTTGAAATTATTTTGATTATTATTATTCATACGCTTCTTATCATTTTTCTTTTTAAAATAAACATTAGTTAGGTGGCCATCTTTTCCACAATAAGTACAATGTGGTTTCTTATTAGGAGTATTTGTTGATTATTATAATAATTATTATTGTGATTGTTATATGAGGGGCTAGAATTAAATCTATTATTATGATTATTATTATTGTTATGAGGATTATTATTGTTATGATGATTATAATTGTTATTACGAGAATTATGATTATTATTAGAAGTATTATGATTATAAGATCTATTATTTTGATTTTGATGCTTAGACACAAAAGCATGTTTAGAAGATCTAAGAGTACAAAATTGCAATAACTTTTCTTCCTCTTGACGTAAAAGATTTTAAAATATACCATAAGTTAATTGAGGAGCTAAACTAGGAATAGAAAGTTGCGAATGAATGTTAGTAATAAATTGTTGAAATTCTTTAGGAAGACACTTCTTTAGAATAATAGTAATTAATCTAATATCAGTTAAAGTAACATTCACACCACTTAATTGAGTTTTAATAACATCAAATTTAAGTAAAAATTCATCCATGAATTTAAAATCAATATGCCCGAGGTCTTCCAAGTTGTCTTGGAGCTGTATCCTATGTGATTCGGTGGAGGTATCATAGGTTTGTTACAAAATTTCCCATGCTTGCTAGGCTTTGGTGCAATGTCCAATTAAGACATAAATCAAGAATAACAGAAAGATCAATTAATCCAAGAACTTCTTCATTTTTAACTTGCCATGCATCTTTGTTAGTTTGATGAGGAGCAATGGCAACTAGTTCAAGGGAGGCATCTGTAGCAACTTGGAGTAAATGTTTAAAATGAAATATAAAAGAGATATGTGTTTTCCATTTATGATAGTTAGAACTATTTAATTTGATTTCTAGAATTAGGGTAGACATGATTAACTAAGTAAATGATTAAATTAACTTAACAAAGTGAAATGCAAAGAATATCTAAAGTTAAAGAACAAGGAAAATAAATTTACTCTAAGGTTAAATAAGCTTTGAATAATACAAATTGATTTTTTTTTAAAAAATTAAAATTTTATTAAATGTTTTAAAATAAAAAAGGAATTGATTAAAATTAAAATGAAGAGTGGATTAGTGAATAAAAAGGTATTAGAGACAAAGTATTAACGTTAATCAAGCTTTGTTTACACAAATTGATAGAAACATTTTTTTTTTAAAATCAAATACTTTTGATAAATACAAACTAAAATAGATTTGATGATAATAAACAAAATTAAATTTAAAAAATTTAACAAATTAACAATTTGAATTTAAATTCAAATCAAACTAACTTTCAAATATAATAAACTAATTAAAAATTAAACTAACATTTAAATTTAATATCAAACTAACTTAAAAATCTGTCAAACTAATTTAAAGTAGTCAAATAAACTTAAATACAATGTTGAAAATAGCTAAAAAAATTGAAGGGGAGCAAATTCAATTCCTTGGAAAACTGAAATGGTTGCAGAAATGAAAGGCTACTAAGTAACAACTCAAGGCAAAGAGCTGCATAGAGCCAAGACTCACGCAAGGTAGAGAGCTACTCAAGGCATCCAAGACTCACGCAACCAAGGCAGTCTTGCGCAAGATTCAAAGGGAGCATAGACACGTTTGAATGCTAAAGGAACATAGTTGCAGTTGAAGGCACACAAGTTCCAAAGGAGGCTCACGCAAGGTGCAAAGGAGGCTCACACAAGGCATCCAACGTTGAGGAAAAACCTCACATTTTGGCTAAAGATTCTTCAAAGATGAAAGGGAAAAGACTAAAAAATTGGAGTTTGACTTAAAAAATTAAAATGTAAACTTTGAGTTAGAATGTTATACTACAAAAAAAATTTGAAGAACTTAATAGAGAACACATAATATAAAACTCAAAAGGGAAAACATTGATATAAACATTAAGAATAATGATAAAAATGTTAGTTATAATAATATGTTCATGGTTGACTAATGATATAAGGTGAATATTAATCTTAAGCTGGATTGGCTAACTACAAGAAACATGTTACAAACTATGTAATGATATAAGGAAACAATATGGTAGCAAAGACCAGCGACAGTAATAAAGTGCAGAGATATTGAGTGGGACAAAACCAAAAAAAAGAGCAGAGATGTTACAAATATAATTGGACAGCTATAAGCTAAAAGAATGAGCACAAATGAAAAAAAATCTCCAAATAGAAATAATTGACAGAAACCAAGGAGGAAGAAGGAGCTTCAGTTAAGATCACAAGAAGACCAGTTTAAACACAACTAATAGAGAAAAAATAAAAAAATAGAGATTAGATTAGGCTAAGTCTAGAACTCAGATTAGATATATAACTATGTAACCAGAGAAAAAAAAATATAATAGAGATTAATTTATTAGAGAGAACATAGATAAATATATGAAGAAATGAAACAAAATATTGAGAAAAAAAACTATGTTTATAGTTTCAATAGAAAAAAATGGAGATACGCCTGCATGCACAAGGATTAGCTCAATAGAGATTAGATCAACAAATAATAAACTTGTAGAGATACGCCTGCATGCACAAGGATTAAAAAACCAAAAAATGAAGATAGTTGAATCCTGCAAGAAATATTAGATTTTTTAAAAAAACTTGAAAAGAAAGCCTTGCGGTTTCCTGACTGAGGCTAAGATTAGAGCTTGCAAAAATACTTGAAATGAAGAAAGCTGAGTTGGGTTTGTCAATGAATCGACCAAACCCCAAAAAAAATCTAAAAGCTACTCTCTGGCGGCAAGCCTTCCAAAGAGGGTTAGAGAGAAAAAAAATTATAAAACAAAAGAAACAAGTTAAGTTGTAACAAGTTAGAAAAAAATAAGAGGAGGCTTGCTCCTTAGAATGGAACCTCCCTACAAAACACTTAAACAAGGATTAAACCTACTCTGATACCATATTAGAAGTATTTAAAAGAATGAAAATAAGTTAATGAAATTATCCAAGAAAGTGAAGTGAAAGAAGAAATTTTACCATAAGCCAAGAATGAGATAAAGTTTCAAGATCAATCACCAAAACATGAGAATGCTCCAAGAATCAAAATAAAGAGCCAAGATATTTTGAAAGAGGAAACCAAAGAAAAACCCTTGTGTATAATATGAATGAGTCAAGAAAATCCTAAAGAGAGAGATATAATATGAGAAAGAAGCTCAATACAATAATGAGAGAACTAATATGTAAAGAAGAGAGAAAATTATGTGAAGGAATGTGAGAAAAATTGTGTCAAGTGTCTGGAGAAGCATCTCTTAAGTAGAGATAAGTGAAGGATTTTGCATGTAGCTCCCATGTGAATGAATTCCATATTCATACTAAGTGTGTGCCAAGTGTGAACATCCTCATAAGGAGGAATAAACTAATTTCCTTATTAAAAGAATTACAAGAAATGAGTTGTCCTCCCACTTGGACTAGAGGACAAAATTACATGTAGAGATTCCATAGGACTATCCTAAATTAAATAAGAGGAGGATACCTTGGTTTATCCTCAAATTAAATAAAACAACCAAGGAAAGATTATAAATTCTAACAAGAGTTATGCATTTCATGTATTGCATTACATATTGTACATGGGTACCTAACATGGCCTAGTAGTTGGGACCCATCTTGCATTGTGAGTTTAAGTGCATTCCCCTAAGTTGCACTTAAGGGGTGGTGTTGGTGTAATTAAATATTCATAATTACACTTAACTTAGTCTTACTTAGGTTAACGCATTGCATAGTAGTTTTTCATTGATACACCTAGAATTTTGTACCTTAATTAAGTATGTGGTGCAGGATAAATTCCAATTTAGGTGTGAAATCCACCTTTAGTGCTCTTATCACATTATCATCCTGATCCTATTGCACATACTTCATTGCATAATGGAGGATGATCCACATTTGGTGGACATGTGATTACACCTAGCATATGTGATAACTTATCAACTTATTATCATTCTCTCTTGTCGCCTTTCCTATATAAGGAGGCCTATTATGTATATTGAATAATCACGTAAGGTGAATTTATTGGATCAATTAAATATCAATCATTGCATTCATATCATCTCTCTTGTTCTTTTCTTTAACCTCTAGATCCTTGGTACAGTCTTTGCTATTTGTAAATTCTTACACTAACAAAAAATTGCTAAAGATCTTACACAGGACAGTCAATAAGATAGGAAGAGATTGGCACTTATAGATTAATCTTGCCTTATGGGCGTAAAAAACTAGCATCTGCACACCTACTGTATATATGCCCTTTACACTTGTTTATGGATCTAAAGCTATCCTACCTCTTGAAGTTGAGATACCTTCCTTAAGAGTTTCATTAAGAGGCATTATCACTAATGATGACTATAGAATCATGTGTATACAAGAATTAGAACTTCTAGATGAGCACGGAAAAGCTACATTTGACCACATGAGGGTATATTAGAAAAGGATGTCATAGAATTATAACAAGAAGGTTCATTCTAGAGAATTTTAGGTTGGAGATCTCATCTTAAGAGAGAATCCCAAGAATCAACAGAATAGAGCACAAAAAGGAAAATTTAAACCTAACTTGTTAGGTCCTTACATAATCATGAATGCCTTTGGATCTAGTGCTTATCATCTTTATACACCTGAGGGAGAACAACTCCCTGAACCCATCAACATCCTTCATCTGAAGAAGTTCTACACATGATGCTACAAAAAATTTGTACATATCTTATGATCCTGAAAAAATCTCAAAAATTGTAAAAAGTACTGAAAAAAATGGTCATCTTTGAGAAAACCTAGCAAATAGGCACTTTGATGCATCAATAAAAAAAAAAGAAAAAAAAATCAAAAAAAGAAAAAAAAGTGCCTTGGTGAAAACCTGGAAATAGGTGCCTTAGTAGAAAAAATAAATAAAACTTTTGAAGTGGTGAAAACCTAGAAAAAAGTGCTACTTGAGACCCATATGCCAATATCTATCAGCTTATCACTTTGTGTTCTAAACCTTTTCAACTCCTATTTTCTTATCTCCTTGGTTTGGAATTGATCTTTGTATAGGGTTAGGGAGCATGAACTGTACCCTTCTTTAGCGTGTAATGGTATTTTCTTAGTAGCTCACACAAGTGTTTCTCAATACTGCCCCAAATAGTATTCCTCAACACTTCCTTTGACATCAACTTCTTCTCAACACTTACCAGATATGCTACCTTGAGTCAATGATTCATATGCAGTCTATTATTATGCGATATTTCTCACTTACATGCATGAATCCTAATGAGTTAGTGAGTATCTTTTCTTTTCACATTACACTTAAACTAAAATGACTGAGACATGATATGATGTATTGTGTGTTGTCTGACTAATGATTTTCACTCAGTATTCCCTCCTTAGTCCCTCCATGATATTACAACTAGAGGATTGAGGTCATGGGGCATATTTTTGTTAGGAATAACAATCCACCAATACAAATGAGAGGGGGGTTGAACCGGTTGTATGAGAGATTATTAAACTTTAAACTTTGAATAGCAGCAATACCAATCAAATGAACACAATGAATGCCAACACAATAACACAATATTTGTTGTCGATAAAACCCTGTTAAAGGTAAAACCCCAATGGGAATTAACACCCACTAATGATGTACTAAGAGTATAGTATCCTTGTTAAAATATATAGCCTTGTTAGGAGCTGATTAAAACATTACAATACATAGTCCTTGTTAGAGGACGGACCCTATTAGGACTCAAAGAAAAGAGTAGGCTCACTGCCCAAAGAAGGTTATGACCACCTTCAGAACTCACTATTCACAACACAAGTGTATAAAAGGAAATACACAATCCTTGAACTATCCAATAGCAACTATCTTTTCTTGATCAATTCCAATGAAGTATATAAGTTATTCTCTGCTCTACATCCAGTAGACACAAGCTCATAGCTTCCAAAATCCTCTTTTACATCATATTCATACTACATACCTTTTCAAAAGAAAAGATCTTACATATATACCCTATTGCAAAATAAATGACCAGGTCATCCAGTTAGGCTTTCCTAATATACAAATAATTATATAACTCCTTGCTAAGATACACACAGTATCTAAAACAAGTATATAACAATTATATCTCAACAATTAAGGACCAACATCCATAAACCATGCTCGATATTCATGATACATGCTACAACTCTGAAGTCAGCTTCCAAATAGTCTTCTCCAGAACACATGCCACAACTAATGTCATCCTACTTTTCAAACCTTGATAAGTTCAGAAAACATTCTTAAGTACACTATATGTCATCCCTTAAGTTCACATATACTGAATCCACATCACCTATAAGATATACCATAACCACGAAGACTGACTCTATCAGCTTCCACTGTCATAGTCCAACAACTAGTCTTCACTAAATCTTCTATAACTCAGTCAATATGAAATATTACATCATGTGGTCTTAGATATAAGATCAAAACACCTCCTTGTATATAAAAATGTGTTCACACATTCTGGATCATCTGTACAGTGTCTGTATACTGTGAATAATTAGTCTACTCTATCCATAGAAACATATGTTGACATCAGTGACAAAACATGAATGAAAACAATAGTAATTCCAACAACACTTAATGTAGTGATTAAACATATTAAATGCATATCCAACAATCTCCCCAATGCATTAGCAATATCCAACAATCTCCCCCTTTTGCATTGATGGCAACATATGGAAAATCCATCAACCCAAAAATACTCTAATGAACTCTTCCTCATAGTATCTCTCCCCATACAGTAGGGATTTTCACATAGTCTCTTTCCCCCTTTGACAACAATGGAAAAGGGTTCCATAAGTCATCAAATATCTTCATGAATCAAGTGTTGAATCACCCAAATATATTTTTCATACCTTCAATGATCACTCCTCCTGAGGAGTAGATCCATACATCAAGTCTAGAACATGATGAGGCTCTAAAAACCTCTGGAATGATGCATCCCTGTATTATTTAATTATCACTAGGAAGGGCCTGCACCCCAAGCATACCTTTGAGATACTCAAAGGCATCTTTTGGCAATGACTTTGTAAAGATGTATGATATCTATTCTTTTGTGCTAATGTATTCCAACCTTATTTCCTTCTCTGCTACCTTGTCTCTCAAGAAGTGATACTTAATAGAAATATGCTTAGTTTTAGAGTGCATCATAGGATTCTTGGACATGTTTACTATACTGGTGTTATCACAATGGATAACCACTGGTTCAACAAAAGTTATTCCAATATCTTTCAACAATTGTTTCATCCAAATAATTTGAGTGCAGTTAATAGCAGCAGAAACATACTCAGATTCGGTAGTAGATTGAGCTATACAATCTTTCTTTTTACTTAACCATGAAACCAATTTTTTTCCCAAGGAAAAATGCACCTCCACTAGTACTCTTTAGGATCTGCCTGATATCTAGCCACAATTCCAACAACATTAGTGATATCTCGTCTAGAGTGAGTCATATATTATAATCCACCAACCATTGATCTATACTTGGTATGAAGAATACTCTTTGTCTCATCATTATTTGTTATTTTATGACCAGTCACCATGGGTGTACCGACTAGTCTATAGTCTTCCATTCCAAACTTTTTCAACATTTCTTTAAGATACTTAGTCTGAGACATAAAAATCCCATTCTTGTTCTAATTTATTTGCAGTCCAAGAAAGAATTTCATTTTGCCTATCATGGACATCTCAAATTCATTTTTCATCTCTTTAGAAAATTTCTTACACATTTCATCATTGCCTCCAAAGATAATATCATCAACAAAAACTTCTATTATCAAAATTCCTTCTTCACTAGTTCTTAAATACAGGTTACTATCAGAATTACCTTTTCTGAATCCAAGGCAAAGTAAGTACTTGTCTAACCTTTCATACCAAGCCCTTGGAGCTTGCTTCAGTCCATACAGTTCCTTCTTCAACTTGCATACCGTGTCTTCATCTTCAGATAGAGGAAATCCATCAGGTTGTTCTATATATACTTCTTCTTCAAGATCGCCATTCAAAAATGCAAATTTCACATCCATCTGATATACCTTGAAGTCTTTATGTGCAACAAAGCCAAAAATAATGTCATAGATTCCAACCTAGCAACAAGAGAAAATGTCTCTTCAAAATATATGCCTTCTTGTTGAGAGTAGCCTTTGCAAACCAATCTTGCTTTATTTCTCACGACAATTCTTTCTTCATTCATTTTGTTTTTGAAAACCCACTTATTTCCTATTGTATTTTTGTCTTTAGGTCTAGGAACCAATTATCAAGTGTTATTTTTCTTTATCTGATCTAACTCTTCCTTCATAGATTTGATCCAAGATTCATCTCTACAAGCTTTATTAGTAGTCTTTGGTTCAACTTGAGAAATCAAACAAATTTCTTCCCTTGTCTTTGATGTAGTCATTATTCCTTGACTTGTATTACCAATAATTTGATTTTTAGGATGATTTTTCTTAACATACCTTGGAGTCTTAGGAATTTCAGTAGCCTCATTTATGTCATCATCACAAATCTCATTTTCAAATTCAGTCTCAACATGTTCTTCTTCTTTTGTAGTGGTGGCCTCCTTGATTTCTATAATTTGATTACAATCATACATTCTCTCTTGTATCTGAAACTTTTCATCTATCTTCACATTGTTGCTTTCAACCATTTTTCTTAATCTCGGGTTAAAGCATTTATAAGCCTTTCTTTTAGTAGAATAACCAAAAAAAATTTCTTCATCACTTCTAGCATCAAATTTCCCTATTTCATCATCTCTTTTGATATAGCATTTACTACCAAATATTCTAAAATATTTTATAGTAGGAGTATGATTAAACCACAATTCATAAGGAGTCTTACTTGTACCTTCTCTGATTTGAATTTGGTTCAATGTATATACTGTTATCCCAATAGCTTCTCTCTAATGTACATGAGATATATCTCCTAAAAACATTGTCCTAGTAGCATCCAATATTGTTCTATTCCTTTGCTTTGCTATCCCATTTTGCTATGGATTCCTAGGAGCAGATGTCTTCCTTTGTATTCCATGCTCTTCAAAATATGAATTGAATAGATCTAAAGTAAATTCTCCACCTCTGTATGATCTCAACCATTTTATCTTTAAGCCTGATTCATTCTCTACTTTTTCTTTGAATAACTTGAATTTGTCAAATGCTTCTGATTTCTCTTTCAAGTAAGTGATCCGCATCATTCTAGAAAAGTCATCAAAAAAAAGTATAAAGTACCTTTCACCATAGTATGATCTTGTCCTTGTAGGTCCACATAGGTCTGTATGTACCAAATCCAAATTTCCTTTTGTTGTATATGATTTACTTTTATAATTGCTTCTATTCTACTTTACCATAACACATTCTCTACACATAGTGTTAGATGGTTTTACAATTTTCAGTAAGTCTCTCACTACATTAGTCAAGCTTGCCTTCACAATATTATCAAAATTGACATGACAAAACCTGATGTGCCATAACTGTCATCTATCTTTGCAACAAAACAAGAAGCTTCTGATGTGTTTAACTCAAATACATTACCTCTGGTTTTAGTACCAGTTGCAATCAAGTTCCCTATCTTAATTTTGGTAAAACATTTCCCATCAATGAACTTTAATTGATATCCTTTTTCCATCAATTGTCCAACACTCAACAAATTATGCTTAAGTCCATCAACAAGTAGTACATTGTCATTATTAGTCCTTCCATCCAAAGAAATAGATCCTACTCCTATGATAGGTTTAGGAATATTGTCACTAAATCTTACAACACCACCATAATACTTATTTAGTTTAACAAAGTTGTTTTTGTCTCCAATCATATGATGTGAGAAACCACTGTCTATAACCCATTCAGATTTCTTGTCAACATGTGATACTAAATATTTTTCCTTATGTACAAGTTTTTCATCTTTAATAACAATAAATCCAATCTCTTCATAATCACAATCATCATCATTAGAAATACCTTCACTAGCATAGTAACATTCCTTTTCCTTTGAGTACTTAGGCTTGAAAAAATTAGGTTTGTGCTCACGAACTCTTGTAGGACATCTAGATGCAAAGTGACCTATCTTATTGCATGAAAAACATTTTAAAGGTAACTTTCCTTCAAATTTACCCTTACCTCTCTTTTATCTTCGAAAGATCAGGGAAACAAGTTCATCTAGATTTATTTCTTCTTCTTGTATATGTTCCCATTCATTAGCATACTCACCAAGTTCTTCCTTTATATTACCACTGCTAGAGCTCACAATTCTAGATATTGTCTTCTTGTGTGTAGATGCCTTGAATGTTATTTCAACTTTAGGTAAAGAATCTCCCAACTCTGTAGCTTCAAAGGTAGTTAATTTTGCAATCAACATTTCTCTGCTAAAGTTTGTAGTCAAAGGTATAATCGCTTCTATAACTTGAACTTTGGTCTTGTAAACAGTTGTCAATGATCTAAAGATCTTTACAATGGCTTCTTCCTCTTCATAAGTGCCTCCGGAATTTATGATTCCAATCACAATTTTTGTAACTCTTTGTACATAAGCCCTAATGTTTTCATCATCTTTCATTTGTAACTTCTCCATCCTTGTTTTCCAGTTCTGTAATTTTTCTTGCTTAGTAAACTTATCTCCTTCATACAATGCTTCTAGTCTTACCCAAATTTTGTGTGTTGAATCTAGATCTTTCACCTTAGTAAATTTTCCTTCAAAAAGTGCGTTGATTAATACTTCCCTTGTGACCATGTTATAAGAAAATGTCTTCTTTTCATTGTCAGTATCTTTTTCTAATTCATTCTCAGTCTTCATGGTTACCTCCTTCTTTGTAATCATCTAGTAGTCAATGCCCAAACATATTAAATGAGTTTTCATCTTGTTCTTCCAACTGTCAAAGTTTTCAGGATCAAATTTTGGACTATCCTTCCTATAGAATGCCATCTCTAAGATCACCTCCAGTTGTTAATATTTCTCTCTAAGGACTAGTAGCTTTGATACCAATTGTATGAGAGGGGGAGTTTATAAATTTTTTGATATATATATGTGTGTGTGTGTGTGTGTGTGTGTGTATGTGTATATGTATATGTATATGTATATGTATATGTATATGTATATGTATATGTATATGTATATGGCGGAGATATAAGTTTTGAGACATAAGGTTTGTATACATTAAGGTTTTGATACTAATGCCAAAGGGGGAGATTGTTATCTCTATTGATCATTAATGATTGTCATTAGTATCAAAGGAAGTCAAAGACATCGGTCGGTTACTTATATGAACCCAGTCAGTAAAAGAAAGCATCACAAGCTAGTTGGTTAAGTCTTTATACCGAGCATCAGACAGTTTTACCAAGCATCAGACACTAATACCGAGTAGTAGTAAACACCGAGCATCAGTGTAATTACTGAGCAGAATTCAAAGTGTTTACCAAGGATCATATGAAATGGTATAGGAATCAGGAATGGAACATCTATCTATGAAAATGGTTACAACAGAATTAGAAAACATTTTACCAAGATCGAGGATCATTTATTATTGAGATATTCATTAATTGTGATTATGATCTTTTGTAAATGTTAGATCTAGGTTATTTTTGTACACCGTATATCTTAGGGTTTTCTCTAAGATGTTGAAACCTAATTTTGTATAAGTGGCATAAAGTAGTATGCTATATTTTTGTATTTTACATCATTTTTTATGTGAACTGATGTATGAGCAAAGAAGCACTTGAAGTACTAGCCAACCTTCAAGATTATCATTTGACAGAGCAGAACAACATTCAAAGTTTATCCGATTAAGGAAGAATCAGAATCAGGCTAACCGATCAATTCAGAGCAGAGATCTACATAGTATAAGGTGATATCTATTCAATACTTTATTGATCTGTATTAGACAATCTGAGTTGTCATTAGCAGATAGTTACCTATTGCTTTCTAATCATTGTAATAGAGTTTTGGCAAAATCTCCTAACAGAGTAGACCTAACAGTCTTTTGTAAATCTCCTAACCGAGTGCACACTCAAGAATTGTTGTTTAAAACCTATCACTAGGTAGATCTAGCTGATCTAATATGTTACTCCTAACAGGGTAAGATCACCAAAAGTGATCAAAACTTGTAGTCCTAATAGGAAAACCCTTTCTATCTGTAGTAGTGAAGAATTTGTGGGTGTCATCCCCACCGCAATTTTTACCTTCTAACAAGGGTTTCTGCGTTAACAAAATACTTGTGTTATGGGAGTGTTATATTGTTTATTTCATGTTATTTACCTTTACAAGTTGAATGGATGAATGGTACATGCATTAGATACAAGTTATTTTGCAAGGTTACTACTGTTTTCTATTCTAGATCTGAAAGGTTTATGAGTTAAATTTTTTGTGGGCACTGATTCACCCCTCCCCTCTCAGAACCCTATCTCTCCTAATCCAACAAACATAGTCAACAACCCATGGTTTTTTAATATGGGGCATCTATAGCAACTCTCCAAGTCCTATGGACTGTATAATACCCCTCTCATCAACAACTAATTAGGGCACAAGGAAAAGACCCACTAGGTGTGAAGTCCTAATGGATAAGTCTAGAAATTGATGATGCATCACAAACACAAGAAAAAACACACCAAAACTCATCACAGACATATTAGAAAGTGACTCAAATCATCAGCAAAGCATCAACAAAAGATCTAAGTACTTCTAGTGAAGTTGTCAAGTAATCAATACCTCAAAAAAAGAAAAATGGCACATCATATTTCCTAACATAGTGGTGCAACATTTTAGAATGGTGCAATATTTTGCACCATATCATATGACTAATGGGTCCCACTAGTGCGATACTTCATTAAAAAGTCATATGACACTTTAGATTTGTGCAAAATGTCGTACGACCTTTCTCAGTAAAGTTGTGCGACATTCCAAAATTTCATACAAAAAAAATTAAAAAATATACTAAAAATGTAATAAATGCACCAAAATGGTCAAAATGTTTGATGACTTACCACCTATGGGTACCGTCGAGGTTGATTGTACAACCAGCTCAACTTGAATTTATCCTACTTGACTGGAAATCATATGTCTGCCATCAAAAGCTCTATATCACTCTAGATTTGCTAAAAGACAAAGACAAAAATGATTTAAAAATGACCCTTTGGGCCCCTTATATAGCATTTTGACCTAATTTTTCAAAATCTTGGATTTCTACGAAAATTGCACCCTTAACTAATTTCAACGTCCTAGATCCATTTTCAGGATCAAAATCAAAATCCATCTTCATCTTGGCTATAAAAATCATATTTTAAATCCTTTCCTTCTATGCATGGTTGGCTGACCCTTTGAGGCTAATCTCTTTGATGTTTTGAGGCAATCATCATTTACCTCTCTTCCATCATCATTTTATCATTCCTTTCTTCTAGTTTTGACCTAACATTACTGATATATCTTTCTAGTCAACCTCATTCAAACTGGGGAAAATTCTTATCACTTGGTGGTCAAACATTGTCTTATGTGCTTAATCAATCATCTGGAACCTTATCTTATCTTGATTTGATCAAATCTATCTCATTTCTGCATCTCCTCTACCTTATTTTGATTTTGATCCTGAGGGGGTAGGAATAATCTATCATCTATCTCTTAAACTGCAATCTTTTCTATCTTCATTAATTCTTGTTTGATTAAGTTTGGGATTAGCTTCCTTTTTGTGCTTCATTCGATCAAGTTCAGAGTCAGATCTATCTTATCAACCTTTGCTAGTTCTCATTCGATCAAGTTTGAGATTAGTCTCTTTGTGCTTCATTCGATCAAGTTCAGAGTCAGATCTCTATCAGCTATATTAATATCCATTCTTTGACTCAATGTGTTCCCTAATCACTCACACATTAGTCAAAGAGGGGCAAATGTAATCACCCAAAAATAGTCTAGTAAACCTTGAGCTCCACTCTAACATTAAACATTAAAAATACTAGACTTTATCTTATTCTTAATCAATCTTATGTCTTGATCAAATCATCACTTTAATCATTAATTTGATGTTATCCTAAAGTTTGACCACTTTATCCTAAGTCTTATTTGTTTAAAAGAACATGTCCCCTTTAATTAAATAAAATCCACTTTATCCTATGTGTGCAAATGAAAAGGGAATTTCCTAATTTAAAAAGAAAAGAAAAGGCTTTTTGTCTTCACATGAGTGGAATCTCTTTTGCCTCTTAATCCTCACCACTCATTTCTACGTAACCATTCTCATCCACTTGATTTTGCCTCTTGAGAATCTTGTGCCCTAAAGTCAAAATAAACATTATTCTCTACCCTTGGATTTTGCCTCTTAATCTTGACCATCCATTCATTTCTAAATTCTTTAAAAGGAGACTTTTTCCTCACTCTTACATATTATATCATTCATGTGATTTCTATGCTATCATTTTTTCTATTGCATTCTAAGATTATTATGGTTTATTTACATTCTTAGATTAGCATTTCATTATTGCATTTAGCTTAAATCACATATCTTAACTAGGAGCAATTGTAATCTTGTAAGATTAGATTTTCTTTTTTGTTCTTGCATTTGCATTCTAGTTTATCTCTTGCATTTTATTTAGATATCTCATGCTTGCATTATCATTTTGAATCTTCCATTCTATGGTGCACCTTGTAAGGGTTTCTTGTTGAGGTTTATTTGAGAGCCATCATCCATAATGCTTACATTATTTCATGTCATAGATAGGAAGCTATAAGCCGCCTCTTGGGATATCCTCTTCTATGGGTTCTCTCAATAACAATGGTTTATAGAAGTGTGTCACCTTTTGATCATACACATTCAACATTCTTAACCATTACCAATTGAATTTCAAACCAAAATGACTGTTGGGAGGAAGTTACTGGATTTTTGTAATAATTGCACAAAAGTTGTCATGTAACACTTTGGCAACTTATTGTCCATGATCTCCTATCATCCTAATTACTTTTAAAATTGGTCATTCATGACCCAAAACAACCTTAAGGACCAAATTCAACCTATTCCTAGATTCCTCCTATCCTTTGACCAAATTTGACCAAGTTGGCTTATACTTTCCCGACAGGGTCAATGGCTTTACAATTGGACTCGAAACCTTACAAAATGACTTGAATTGGTCCTTATGAACTTATTACAATCAAAACAACCTAGAATATTTCCTAGACCTTCTTGGGTCTACATGTTGTCCATGTTGTGACCCTACACCATACTCCGGGGGTGGAATAATCTCAAGTACCACTTGAGATGATTTCTTCAATTTTGCTTTCGTGCTTCCTAATGTCATTCTCATCCATCCAAACTGCATCTTCTTCTAGTGGTCTATTCCACTTGACTAGGTATTTCTTGTAAGTGTTTTTCCTATTCTTATTCACAATTTTGGTGTCCAAAATACATTCAAGCTTCAAGGGTTGTGCTAAAGGTAGTTCCTTCAACCATTTAACATCTCCTTCTACTTGTATACTTGTCTCAGTACATGCAACACATCACCCTTATAGGGAACCAAATTTAAAACATTAAAAATTGGTGAAATACCTATATCAAGGGGTAGTGCAATTTCATAAGTGTTAGAGCTAAACTTATGAACAATTTTACGTGGACTGATTTTTTTCATCATGAATTTTGTATGCTTTCCCTTTGGTAGCCTCTCTTTCTTTAGATGCACCCACACCAAGTCTCCAACTTGGAATTTCAAATCCCTCTTCTTTGTATCTACATGCTCCTTATACTTGTATGCATTCTTTTGGAGAGTGGACTTAACCTTCTCATGGATGTCCTTGATGACCTCTGCAAAAATTTCACCTTGATCACTTGTCGTACCATCATTTGGAAATTCTTTGAGTTCCATTATCCCCCTTTGATTCATTCCATACACAATTTGGAAAGGGATTTTACATGTGCTTCTATTGAGTGGATCATTATACACAAACTTAGCTTGAGGAAGAACCATATCCCAAGCTTGGCCATGTTTCTTTGTCAAACACCTTAATAGGTTTCCAAGGGACCTATTAACTACTTCATTCTACCCATCTATTTGGGGATGATAGGAAGAATTAAAGGCAAGGTTGGTGTCTAGTTTCTTCCATAGGGTCCTCCAAAAATGACCAACAAATTTTGCATCCCTTTCTAATACAATATTCAATGGTAACCAATGAATTCTTACTACATCTTTAAAAAAAATACTTGCAACATGTGAAGCATCATTTGTGCTTTTACAAGGAAGGAAATGAGCCATCTTGTTGAACCTATCTACCACCACAAACACATTGTCATATCCCTTTTGTGTCCTTGGTAATCCCATTACAAAATCCATATTGATACTCTCCCATGGTCTATTTTGTATGGGAAGGAGCTGGTAGAGTCCTACATTAGTTGTTACCCCCTTGGCCCTTTGACATATCAAACTTGATTCCACCAATTTCTGATATCATATTGCATCCTAGGCCAATAATAATATCTCTTCACTTGTTCTAAGGTTTTATCAAGACAAAAATTGTCATGCCCAAAATTAGGGCAAAAGCACACCAACAATTTTTTTTTAAAGTACAAAAGTCAACTTAGGATAACATTCTAAGGCACACTAACATGCACGTAATGCTAAACACAACATAAGTTAACACTCAAGAGGTATCATTTCAAGAGTTGTCTTTCCAACGTCCCTTGATTGAAAAAATGTGTTAGATAGCTTCAAACCCCTAACTAGGCACCTAAGAAAACCTAAGGTTAAAAACAAAGCTTTTAAATAAAATGAATAATAAAAGGAGTAAATTAAACTTGCTGATTAACATAAGTTCTAGTTAGATTATTTTACTCAAAATTATTTAATTAAATGATTGATTTAAACAATAGATGATAATAACCCCAAAAGGTTCCCAAATGTGAACCAAGTTAATAGCTTAGGGTAGGATTCACAAGGAAATAATAAATTAATAAAATAAGGCCATAAAAATATCCATATGCAAAACCTAGGATAACAATTTAGAAACCCACTTAATGTTAATAATGTCCCAATATTTTAATTGAAAAAATATTATACTTTAATTCAAAACATAATGTTTACCTTAGTTTACTAATTTCTGTAAAAAGATAAAAAAAAAATGGCTCTAATCGCGAAAAAGTGGGATCACAATTTGAGGCTTTCAGACGTTCACAGGCACAATATTTTCAATGTGGAATCACTGGATAGATAATTTGACTACTTTCAGTTAATGAAATATGCTACCTCTCAACAATATGATAGTAGAGAAAGGCTTAGGAATCAGTGGAGCCCTAGTTTTTCTTCTCAAAACAACCACGCTTCTCAAACAAATAGTCTCCAATGTTCATTCGGATCATGAAAAATGTTTTCAAACAATTCCCATCTCAGAAGAATGGAAACCTGCATTTTTCCAAAATGCTAGAAGGGCAAGGAACAAGAAAAATCATCAAATCCACAATCTTAATATTCCCCCGAGTAAAGCCTGACTATTCCAGATCCCTCTTAGGAATCAGTTTGATCATCTTCAAAATAATGACTTGGAGCAGAGTTCCAAGCGCTAGAACAATTCCCTATATTCTCTTCCGCATCAGTGTCCAAACTGTCTAGGGTTTAAGGATGACCATAGGCTGAAAATGCATCCCCTACATATTGCTCAGCCTTACACTCCACCTCATAGGAGAAATCAAAATGAGATCGACAAAAATTGACGACCATTGCAGAATAAGGTATCATCAGATAAATACTCCCTGCCACATCGAAGACCTAAACCTTATTACGCAGAGGGAGTGAAAACCATTAAAGGGCTTCAAATATTTATAGAAGGTCTGTGGAATCAATGTAATTCTTTTGGGCTTTTTGGTAAATGGTTCGGCTCCCAAAAAGCATTCACATGTATTAAAGATTGGCTTCAAGCGCCCATCAAATCAAACGTAAGTATAACTTTTCTCTCAAATTATTACTTCTATTTTGAATGTGAGGATTTATTCATTAGACATAAACTTTTAGATGAAGCAAAAATTTTCTATCTAGGGCATGCAGTCAAATTTTTAAAATGGGTACCCAATTTTAATAAGAATATCTTTAATAACATTGTAACTCTAAAATGGGTTAAGATTCCAAATATGCCTATAGAATTATTACACAGTCAAATTATTTATCAAATTGGGGAAATTTTTAGTGAAGTAATAGGTCTTGAGGAGAACTATTTGGACTCCTCCAAGGTTAAAATCATGGTCAAAACCTCAGACTTATCACAAAACCCAAAAGCTATAAACTTTATTAGCGATAAAACTTCTTATCATCTACTATCGGAACATTTCAGAGATGATATTACAGAAAACATCTTCTTCTTCTCACATAAGAAATTAAATTAGAAGAAATGCTTAAACACATCAAACCTTAAAGAGATTTTAGAACATAAACGAAAAAAATCTTTCAAGGAGGGCAAGGCTTCGATATTAAATGTAGAAGAAGATAAGGGGTACCCTAGGTTCCCGATTTCTACAGTAGAGCTACCCAAAATAATGTTTAATAAGGTCTCAGGGGGGTTTTGCTTTATCAACCTCTCCAGTAAGTAGGTTAAGGAACATTCAAATGTAAGATGTTCCCCTATAAAAAAAAATTGCAAACAAGGAACAATTAATCATGACTATTTAACAGTAATCAATAGAGAAAATAAAGAGCTGGTATTAGGAGGAAGTATTTCTTTTGAAGTAGAAAAAGTAATAGGAGGGGGATCCAAAATCAATATAGGCTCAAAAGTAGGATCTTCAGGGTGTTTATCAAAAGCTAAAAGTCCTCAGTTAGAAATATGACTCTTTCAACAAATAACCAAGAAAAAGAGAAATCAAGCTGTAATTTGGCCCAGGCAAACATTGATTTCTCACTCTCATCCAATGATGAGACCAGCGATTCTGAAGAAACCAAAAGGAGGAAGAGTATACTAATTAAAGAAATAATGAAATTTGATACATCCTTATCATTCTCCGATATCTTAGAAAAAGCAACAATATCCCCAAAAAAGGGATGTGATATAGCAACTGGCTTGTCCTTAACTGTGAGGAACAACAGGAAGAATATCAACTATCCAGAATATTATGTCATAGATGAAGCATGGTCCAATGAACACCAAGACATAATTTTCAATCCAATACCCTTAAATTTCATAAAACCAAACTCAAAGGAGTTTAAGAATCAGTGCAAAGAAAGCATTAGTTATGGGGAGGAAGACGAAATCAATGATTTTTTGGGGTTTAACTTAGGTAATTCAGAGAGGTAGATGGAAACCACTGACATGAACTCTGGGTGCATGGAGAGAGAGATCCCTCAAACTACTAGTACAAAAGCTAAGGAGTCGGATGAAGATCCCACAAAAAGCCCCTCTATGAGCAAGATAGTGGTTAATGATTGCTTATCTCCAAATACTAGGAACATCCACAATGAGGATCCGTTAGAAAATTTAGAAAACTCAAAATATGAAAAAGAGAAAATTGAAGAAGAAGTAATATAATAGAAAATTATATAAGGGAAACATTACCAGAGGAACTGATGGAAGAATTCTTGGATGAGATTTGGGACCCAAAAGAATTTGAGCACCAAAGGAAACTCCTTATTGAGGATATCAATTTGAACAATGACAACTTAGAAGTTTCTGTAGAAGAATTATTAATAAATTTGGAAGAAAAGGAAATGAAGGAGCAGGTATCTCTAAGCATAGCTCAACCTATTGAGAGTAATATTTCCCCAAATTGTGCAAAAAAACCAAGGAAAAGAGGAAGAAGGCCTAATGCAGAATTAAGGGGCTTAGCAAGGGAAGCCACTAGACAGATTAAAATAACTTATATTCTGAATGCTGGGAAGGGGAAGATCCTTCCCAAAGCACCATGAATGTCCTATCATGGAATGTTAGGGGCATGAATGCCCCTAACAAGAAATTTTTAATTAAACATTGCATCAAAATTCACAATCCAGAGATTATGTTAATTCAAGAAACTAAGCTAGATAATTTAGAAATAGGGAATTTTAAAAAGAAATTAAGGATAAGGGAAATTGAAGCCTCATTGGCTAAAGGTGCATCAGGGGGCCTAGTGATTATTTGGGACCCTCGAAACATTTCAATAAATATTTTAGAAAGATGACAATATTGGATGAGTGGAATGGTCAAAAACTTTAGACTTAATCTAAATTTTAATCTAATTAATGTTTATGGACCTATTCAGAACAAAGATAAACTTATAGTTTGGAATGAGATAGGATCCTACCTGGATCAAACAAGGGATACACTTCTCTTTCTAGGAGGGGACTTCAATGTAATTACTAAGATTTTTGAGAAAAGGGGAGGAGTGAATTCCCTTCCATCAGAAGCTAGGGACTTCACACAATGGAGGGATAGCAACTCCCTCCTCGAAATTCAATAGAAGATAATTCCTTCACATGGAATAATAGAAGACTAGGCTTCTGCAATATTGTAGAGAAATTAGATAGATTCTTCCTTAAAGGAAGCTTAGCCAACTACAATGTTTCACTTATGGAAAACATCATTCCATTATCCAGATCAAACCATTATCCAATTATCCTCAACATCTTAACACAAACTAGGCCAAAAAAAATTGCCTTTAAATTCAAACAAGTATGGTTAAGGGACCTAGTTCTCCTAAAACTCATTGAGACCTGGTGGTCAAAACCTCAGATTGAGGGTTCTAAGATGTATAGATTAGTAAACAAACTCAAATGGATTAAAAGAAAACTAATGGAATGGAATTCGTCTAAGTTTGGCAACATCTTTGAAAAGAAATTAGAACTTGAGACTGAACTAGGAAAAGTTAATTATCAGGTTATTAAGGAAGGGATGAACGATGACTTATACCATAGGGAGAAGGGTTTACTAAAGGATTATGAGGAAATCTTAGCCAGAGAAGAAATCTTCTGGAAACAAAAATCAAGAGAAACTTGGTTGGAAGCAGGGGATAGAAATACAAAAAAATTTCACAATAGCAACAAATAGAGAAGAATTGCTAATAGGATTTCTTGTATCATTAATGAGGAGGGTAAAAATATAGAGGACCCCAAAGGCATAGCTAATGAATCAATAAACTACTTTGATAACATTTTAAATAATAGGGATTCATCGAATCTAGGATGTCAGATAGAACTACTCCAAAATATCCCTAAAGTCGTAAGTAAACAACATAACCAAATGCTAACCAGTAAATTTACAATGAATGAAATTCATTCTGCCTTAATACAAATGAATCCAGAAAAATCTCAAGGACCTGATGGCTTCTCAGACATTTTCTTTCAAAAGTGTTGGCACTTTATTGAGGAGGAAGTCACAGAAGCATTAGAGGGGGTTAGAAATTCAGGTAAAATTCTTTAAAAAGTTAACAATACTTTTATTGCTCTTATACCCAAAAAAGAGAAACCTACTAGCCTTAATGATTTTAGACCAATAACTTTATACAATACTTTATATAAACTGCTTACTAAAACAATGGCCCTTAGACTCCAAAAACTTCTCCCAATGATAATTAGCGAAGAACAAACTGGGTTTGTTCCACGAAGATCTATCTATGATGGGGTAATCATAGCTCAAGAAGCTATTCACTCTATCCTTAAAAACAAAAACCCAAGTATGCTTATCAAACTGGACATTAAAAAAGCATATGACAAAGTGGACTAGAGGTTTCTTTGCAAGAGCAAGGAAGCCTTTGGCTTTGCTAAAAGCTAGATTAACTTAATTTTTGAATGCATATCTACTCCTATGATTTCGATCTTAGTAAATGGAACCCCAAAAGGCTTTTTTAGCATATCTAGAGGACTTAGACAGGGAAATCCAATCTCCCCTTTCCTATTTATAATCATGGCTGAAGCATTAGGTAGGGCCATATCAAAGGAAATAAATAATGGAGCCATTGATGGAATTTCCATTACCAGTGACTTGGAGCCTACTTCTCATCAGCATTTTGTAGATGACACTCTTTTATATGGAGCTAGCAAAAGAAGCGAGACAAGAACCTTTAGGAGGATTCTGGAGACATACTCAAAAGCTTCTAGACAAGAAATCAATCTGGATAAATCAGATATATTCTTTTTTCATACCGATACAGGAACTAAAAAAGATATCTGTAAAATCTTCAACTTTAAGGAAGGTAAGCTTCCATGTAAATACCTAGGTCTCCCCTTAGTCAAGGATAACAGAGCAACAAATATATGGGATCCCATTATAGACAAGATTAAAAACAAAATGAGCTCATGGAAAGGAAGATGGTTTTCCTCTGCTGGCAGAACTACCATGGTTAGGTCAGTTTTGGCTGCTATGCCAACATATCATTTATCATGTATGCACATGCCTTCAAACAAAAGATCAGAAATCACAAAGCATTTAAGGACATTTTTTTGGCAAGGAAGCAATTAAAATAAGAAAATTCAGCTAATATCATGGAAAAACATTTGTAAACCTAAAGAGGAAGGAGGAGTGGGCCTCAAAAACTTAGGGGATCAAGGGAAAGCCCTTGGAGCCAAATTAATATGGAGGCTCTTTAGAAACCCGAAAGAAAAATAGGCAAAAATACTTATTCACAAATATTTGAAAGATTATTTACCCATTAACATCTTCAGAGAATCACACCCCCCAAAAGGATTGAGGATTTGGGATTTTATGATGGAATGTAGATTTATTATTTTAGAAAAATTCACATGGAGCCCAGGGTTGGGGGAGAAGGTGATGTTCTAGGATGACTCTTGGGGAGGTTATGAGGTAATATCTAGGAAATTAAACAACCCTTTCGTCATTAATTCATTAAAGGAAAAGAATGGTCTCTTTCTCAAAGACTACATCATTTTCAAAGAAGGGAATTGGGTCTAGAAATCCTTGAAAAATTAGGGGTCTCATCTTCTAAAGAATCAACAATCAAAGATATTCTCAAAAATAGAAAAATTACGTTAGATAACTCAAGAGACAAATTAGTTTGGGATGGTTCAAAGACATGTGAATACAACACAAAGGATGGGTACAGGCTCATCTCCCAAAGTTACAACAGACCTAAAACCTCTTTACCTATTCATCTATGTTGGGGCAAGGAATGCTCACCAAAAGCAGGCTTTTGCACATGGCTAGCTTTGAACTATAGACTTTTAACTACCGATCAATTTAGGAAATTAGGTTTCTCTGGTCCAAGCAGATGTCCACTATGTGAAAAAGATGAAGAAAATGTGGATCACTTATTCCTGAATTGCCCTTTTACAAATCAATGTTGGAAGTGGCTGCAAGGGAACTTAGGGTGGTCCTCTGCCCTTCCCCAATCCCTTAAGGATATGTTGCAAGCATGGCCAATCATTAAAAAAAAGAGTATTTTTGCAAACTTATGGGCTATTTCCCCATCTATATTAATATGGGAAGTTTGGAAAGAACGTAATAGAAGAATTTTAAGAGAAGAAAAGTTGGAGTGGGAACAATTATACAATAAAATCAAAGTAGCAATCATAGAAAAAATAAATAGTAATATAGTCAAAATCTTAAAAATAGATCTTAGAATGAGTCAGTGGGATGGAAGAATGTGTGGAAAATGGGAAGGTTTAGTCTTACCACCTTTTATAGGCTCCAATCCTCAAAATAAATAGTCAAAGAGAAATGAATGCATATGGAGACCTCTGAAGAATGGATGGCACAAACTTAACTTTGACGGTGCATCCAGAGGTAACCCTGGAACTGCAGGCATTGGTTGCAGCATTCACAATCATGATGGTAAGGAAATTGCAACACTAGCAGCTCCTATTGGGGTAGAAACAAATAATTGGGCAGAACTTTATGCTCTAATAAAGGGTCTTCAAAAATGTGTTTCCTTAGGATTACAACATTTAGAAATTGAAGGTGATTCAACAATTATTATTAATGCGCTAAGGAAAAAAGTGACTCCAAATTAGAGATTAAATTCCCTTCCCTCCCAAGCATTGACCCTATTTGAATCCTTTCAAGAAGTATCAATTAATCATATTTACAGATAAGGAAACAAGAGAGTAGATGAACTAGCTAACCTAGGGGCAGATGGGATAACTTTGATATAAGAGGACAATACTAGCAAAAGTAGTAAATTAGGGATATATAATCCCTCTGAAGTTTTAGGAACCTTGCTCCCCACCAACTAACAATGTTTAGTCATTTAACATAATATAAATTTGAATCTATAATGTAATAAGGGTCCCTTAAATGCAAACCTCTAATTATACTAGATAGATCTCCTTTAAAAGATCATCTTCATCCTCAATAATTATTTTCCTTATAGGGAGTATTCCTTTAAACTCACTTTTTACAGCGGTATTTTGAGGTATTTTGTGTGAGCAAGTCTTTCCTTAGATTTTCTTCTCTAGTTCTTTTAGGGTTTTTTTAGGCAGCCATGGATTGGGAACACTTAAGGCTCTATATGATAGGGAGTTAGAAATGTTAGCTGAGTCTTGTTTAGTTTTTGTAAGGGCATGCTAAGGATAGTGAGTTTTTTTCTTTAGCATAGTTTCTTCATTTTTATAGCCTTTTCAGGATCATCTTTAAGGGTACATAGCTCTTTGGATTTTTATTTAAGCTTTATTGGTCATGTATGCTTCTAAGTGTTTCTTTCTCTCTTAGTTTATAGCTATCCCCCAATCTTTTAGCTTGTCCTCTCTTCTTTTTATTTGGACTCATTGGCCCCTCAAATCTTCCATATCTTTTTTTTTTAATTTCATAAATCAATCTCTTCATCAATTGCACTCTGTAAATTTTTAATTTTTCACAAATTTGTGAAGTTGGTTTGTACTTTTTATTATATTTAATATCCTCTTTTTCATCGTCTTAGCTGAATCTCCTATAAGATTTTACATTAGACACATCCTTCCCCTTAATCTATTAAATTTTGGTCGAGAAAATTTGTCTTTTAGGTGGAAACGGAAATAAGAAGACTTTATGGCTTCCATTATAATAGCTACCGCTTGGGATTCTCATCCCTTTAACTCCCTTGAGAAGCTTTTAAAAGGTAAGCGAGGAGAACTTAGTTATTATCCTGTAGTTTCTCTCAAGCTTCATAGAAATGTCTACCCCAATTAAATTGAGAAGCTTTCATAAGCAAATAGCCTTCGATGAGGTTATTTCGTCTAGCAGGATCAGAAAGATCTTAATGATCAAATTCAGCATTGTAGTTAGAGCAATTTTAGTGATTCTGGGAAGTGAATTTAAGGAGAAATCAAATAAGTATCGAGTCAATTCTGATATCCCAACAATGTTCCTAGCCTCGGCCCTCCAAGTAGATCCTGATATTGAGACTATTGGGAATCTTTGTTGAAGAATCTTCAAAAGAAAGTATCTAAGAGATTTGGACAAAGTTTTAAACAACATTCAAATAGATTTAACTATTCTGAAACCTAGCAAGTATGAAAGGAGTGTTGTGACTACCTTTCCTATTCTCGAACTAGAAGATTGGGATAGATACATAGAGGAAACTCCCTCCATAAGATGGAATCTAGATTTTTTGTTTTTCTTCACTCACCTACGCCCACAACCTAAGGAAAATTGGATGAATGGTTTTATTGTGGAAGATCGAATAGGGCTTAAATTGGTAAGAGAAGATAAATACTCATCAACGTCATCATGCTCTTTTGGCTAGGATGAGAGAAGCTAAGTCACAAGGAAACTTTGTAATCTTTTTCTTCCAAATAGGGAAAGCTTCTAAAATTAGGAATATTCCAAGCTTTGTCTAATTGCAAACTTTCATATTTAAGTAATAGATCATATATATGTGCTTAACAAGAATTTTTCTATTGATCTTGCTTAGTTTACATCAATATCTGAGATGGTTAGAGCTAAATCTAAGACTAAATCTATTTTAACAAGTGTCCTCTTTTTTCCATGAGGACTTAACCTTTGTTTTAGCGTCATAATAAGTAATAAACACTTTACCTTTAATTAAAGTATGTTTAAATATGATTAGTCTCTCGGCTTAATTTAATATCAAGAACCATCAATCCAACGATGTGATAAGAAGGATAACACATATGATTCATTCATGTTTATACATATAAAGGAAAATTAATGGATCTAGTTTTAACCAGCTCCAATAAAAGTGCATAGCTGAAACAAACACTCTGGGGGATGGTGAATTTAGCATATGATTATAAGCTTCTAATGGAAGCTTTTAATGAGGGATTGTAGGGATGCAGTAGTGAACAAAGCTTTGGCAAGAAACAGAGGATTATTTAAAAGAAGATAAAGTAGGTGCTTACTTTTTTAAACATTATAAGTATCCCCTAAAATCATATGGAGGCAAAATGATAGCCAAGTAATACATAGTTTAAGAAGGTTAAATCTCAAGTAGTTCTTTAAAATCCTAGGATCTATGATGGGTACAAATTTAGATATTGGTGTCTAAGTCCTAAAAGGGTAAAGTTTCTGATATAAGTTCCTGAATCTTTTATAACATGAAATTATAATAAACAAGATTTAATAGGATCCTAATCCCACTTTTAGTTTTAGGTTTAGACATCATAATCTCAAAGGTAAACTTTATACTAATTAGTAACTTGCTGGTCTACAACTATTGCTATATAGTATGGCCTATCAATTTTAATTCTCTCCTAGATATCTGACTAATATTTAATGTCTTATGAACTAACCCTACATACCTTTTTTGCTATATCTTCTCAGAAGGGCAGATTGTAAACATAATAGTATTAGTAATATATTT
>BSBK01000093.1:790000-940000 GCA_027943335.1 Chamaecyparis obtusa
AATAAATAATTCAAAATTTGAAATAAGAGATCCATTAATTAATAATAATTAGATATCCAATTTTTAAAATAGAATTTAATAAAATTCAATTTAAATTTGAAGAGCCCAAAGGTCAGCCCTAACCCTAATTCAAATTAGGGTTTGGACAATAATATAAAACACCAAACTAACCCTAATTCTTCATTTGTGTGTACAGGGTTGGCTGGGAGAAGAAATGAAAAAAATCAAATTCAAATATACACGAGTATACATATATGTATATACACACCTAGGGTTTGTATATGCATACATATATATTTATGTATATATAGACAAGGGTTGAATTAGATGAACAAATAAAATCAGAATATTCATAATTAAAATCAATAAGAGGGTTTATCAAATCTTTCTTCCCTTGTCATTGTATAGCCTATTTTGAGAGAATTTTGTTGCAAGTCAAAATTAGAGCTTGCTGGTGCTAATCAAAGGTTGGCATCATATTGAGGAGGTCAAAAAACCCTAATTTGAATTTTGTTTCATCCAAATCAGACATCTGAAGCCAAATCTAGAACCATTTGAATTTTGAAAGTGCGGCGGCGGTAATTTAGAAAAAATAATTTCAAAGACAATTTCCAAGCAGCAATATCTTAGTCATCTAGATTCTTTTTTTTCGAGCTTTTTTTTTTTGGGGGGGGGGGGGGGTAGAATTTCATGATCTACACAATGGTACAGGTGGTTGTTGATCTCTGCTTCTGATATTTTCTAAAAATCACAAAGCCCAATTTTTACAACTTTAGAGGCTTCATTCGGGCTCATATGGACACATTTTTAGGTGCTATTTTTTTTTAAAGTGCATAATCTTTTGTCTACTTTTTCAGATCTAGTTTTAGTTTGGATAAAATTTTGAGTGGATATAGTACTTTCATTATTTGGTCTATTTTGACCTATTTTGGCACTTGTAATTTGTTGGATCCTTGAGTGGTCTTGTGTTTTATTTGTTTGAGTCTACATAGCTTCATATTTTATGTTGATACATGAATCAAATTTTTCATTTGCAATTAAGGAAGTAAAACAACAACTATTATTTTCTTTTGAAAAAAAAAAACAATGGAAATCTTCTTTTATTCTTTTCTCTTTCCAAGTACAAGCAAGATAGAAGAAGATACTAACATTCATATGTACAAATAGTTTTACAAGCATGAAACATGCATTATAGGCATTTATATAGCCTTTATTTTACTAATATTTTTATACAAGGCATTTAGTCATTTATTCAAAACAAAAATCTACAGTTTAAATAATGAGACAATACCATTTTCTTCTCTTTTCCTTCAACAAAAACAACAACCTCTTCAACATAAAAATCTGCAAATAAACAAGCTTTGACCATGGAGGCTCATCTCCCAACCTAGGCCATTACATGACCACCCTCGAGCTTGGGGAAATAAATACAGATGAGGGTTACATACATGCTACAACACACATACACTTAAAAACCAACAAATACATGTAAACATAAAATTCCCATCCCAAGGATATTCACACAATGGGTCACCTTGGACCCATGAAAGGGGTGAAGGTGGAAAGTACCCAAGTAGGAGAAGCCATTCAAAATTAAAACCATGCCTTCAATAAGGCCCAAAATCCATTACCATTGTCTTCACAAGGCCATAACAAAAAGTACCAACCCTTCCATTTCCTTTCATAAAATACAACCCTTATGACCCCGAAATAAGTATACAACAAGAATGGCAACATGGAGCTCATACATCCATGTCTCATCCCCTTCCTCCTTCAAGAAGGACTCTACACTAAATGGGCATTCCCAACTTAAGCCCTTCACCCATCAAGGCTCTCTTCCCTCCCAAGGGTGAGTTTGGCCTTGCACACCCCAATAAAATAGAAACACTAAAACAAAACCAGCAAATAAACACTTAACAAGAAACCATGAAAGTGAGCATGAAGCTTCATAAAACCATTACAATATCATAACAAAGAAATCTGCATTTTACATACAAGAAAAAGAAAGAGTTTTCCATGACAAGGTCACCAACCTTACTCCAAGCTATAGAAAAAGAGGGTTGAGAAGATCTTTCTTTCCTACAATCCTTCCTTCCTTTCTAAGTCCACCAAAACCTGCTAATTCCACTAGAAGTCTCCAAAATTGGAGAGTGGGAAATCAATCTACCAAATTCTTCCCCATCCCACTAAAAAGGAAATCCCTACCTAACCTCAAAGATGATTGGGCACACTCACCTAGGGTTGTCTCTGAACAAGAGGGAAATTCAAAATTGAAAAGAGAGGAAGACATGGCACACTTCCAAATTTGTCACCTTTCAAAAAGGAATCTTTTGAAGAGGAAAAAATGGTCTAAAATCATCCTATTGGTCAAAATTTAACCCCCAACCCAAAGTACACCTATGGGGTGATCTAATTTTAACCCTAACTAACTCTTTCGATTACTTTTTGCCTCTCAAAATTCTACTAAGAGTTGACTTACAAAAAATTGAAATAAGATTCCCTCCCATGGCTCAATAACCAAGATACCTAACCTTGGGATTCTACAAGGTGACTCAAAGGTGGAAGATAACTAATATACAATGCACTTGGCCATGCCAAATCACAACACGTGTCAATTGACACCACAAAAGATTACAACACATCACTACACTCATGGCATGCCAAGTACACATTAATTTAAAATAAAAATAAACATAATTAAATAATACAATCAAACATTACTTTACAACATTGTACATCACAACGAGGTTATTTATCCCTTTGGATATAACCTTGGCTTAACAAGATTTTCACATGCATCCATCTTTAATTTCCCCTTATTTAATCCATGGTGATTTCCCACACCCTAGATAAAATATCAGTAGCTCATGAAAGATCAAATAACATATACATATAAAATATATCATAATAATCACACTCAAACACATCATAAAATTCCAATTGCATCCACACTTTATCACAAGATAATAACATAATTTTCAATAATACATTTCCTAAATTCAAGTCTAGTTAATCCAAGAACATAATGATATATCAATTTACCTAACATATTAACCATGATCATTTCACATAGACTTTTCTTGCATAAGCATAATATTCTAAATTAATGATTCATCAAATACCATAAATCAAGTGCTAATAATCAAAGCATGAAAGTAAGTCTTAAATCATCATAAAATCTAACTACATTTCACAACATCATATGAAATTCACTTTTCACAAGAACACATTTACTCAAAATCTATTAAATTTTAATATCATGATATTCCAAGAAACACATCTATCATAAACAACCTAAATCATTTACATACAACATTTCAACTGATTACATTTCTCACATCAATATAACATCAAAGTGGAATACTCGAAATTTCCTTCACCACGAAATCTCTAGAAATGCAATATTCACAAGCATCCCAAAATCTCTTTCATAATCAAGAAAATATTAACATTTCAATTGATTTTGTAATCACTTTGAATTACATTTCTTGAATCAATAATCAAAGCATAATACCCAGAAATCTATTTCCTAACATCAAGACCTAAAATCAACTTCCTATTAATTGACATCTCAACCTAATATAAATTCAAATTGTCATTTTTTCTAAGCATTCGTATCCAATAGTATCATTTTAATATTCCTTAAGGGTACATTCTACCTACTCAATTTGCGACTCTACTCACCTTTCCTACTACATTTTCTATTAGAAATTACATACACAAGGAAAACATTTACTTCATTAGAATTTACATCTCATCTCATTATAATTTAAATTGACTGATTCCCATTCAAACCCCTCAAAACATGTACTCAATTTCTCTATAGTAAGAAAATTAGTTGAATTCATTTAGCCCTTAAGCAAACATAGCACATCCTAGAAACATTGACATGAGTACATAAGAAACATGAAAAAGAGTACATCACAATCAGTGTGGTCAAACTTCTGTCCATTACAATATAAATCCATAAGGCATCAACATGGCATATCTAAATACTGAGTCTATAATACAAATAGAAGCAATGCAATGATAAGATCAGGTTAGGGTCTCTTAATACACCTGTCACAACCCCAATGATAACCTCATGACTGATGCATGACAAAGATGAACAAGGTGCATCTCATGATGCCATCATAAAACATAATGTGGATAACAATCATTACATTCATAGGACTGACTCATCCCTATCTTTAAGGGTCACCGAAATACAATCCAAGACCATGCCCTACATATCCAAGTTCACACAGGGCATCAAAAATATGCTCCAAAAATAATCCTCCTGGCGGATTCACCCTCACATGAGAACAACATGATCATACCCAGCAAGTGTGAAAGTCGAAACCACACCATTCAAATGTTTGTGCAAGGAGGAAAATGAGGGAGGTACTACAAAAATTCCCACTCAAACTCCCACAATGATTTTCTTTGACGATATTATCCCTCATAGAACACTTAGGAATACACAACTATCCCTCTTAAAGAGTAATCCATCTTTAATAAGATATTCAAAAAACTCAACATGATAAGTATCAAAAAAATTAGAACATACCTTGTAGATTTTATAAATATATTCATCCTCCTCATATGTGGCCTTGAGGGCATCTACTCCCACACTTTGCAACTGTACTTCTTGTACTATTAAGACTCTCTAGACTAAAGCATTAATTGTAGCACCTCGCTAGGGAACCCAGAAGGCTAAGGCTAATATCCTGACTAATTTTTTTTTCAAACTTTACTTACTTAAATAGGTATATCACATTTTAAAATTAGGTTAAAATCACACATGCCTCTAGGTTCCCTAACTTTGTTACCAACATTATTTTCACAATTTATCCAATGCTTTGCTACTTGATTGGATACATACATGAAGCCATCAATTTAGAATTACATAAGTTACTTATGCCATTAATATACAAGTTAAATGGTTTACTTTGATTCATTCATATTTTCCTATTATGACTATTATTTTCTATCATTTTCAATGTGAGTATTTATCTATGTATCACATATAGGTGAATAGTTTACAACAAGGTTTAAACTTTTAAATCACATCTTATGACCAAGTATTTGATTATCCACTTTTTCTAAAATTACATGTGTGAATATTTAAGTTATTTGTTTATGGATTAACATTCGTAATAAGGAACCATTATTACCTTAATTGAATTCCACACTTACTTAAGATTATATCATGAACTTTCTATAGTATTCAAGCATATAAACCATATCATACAAGGATTTTATAACATACATTATTTCAGATTGAACATCAAATAGGACTTGTAAGACATAGTTAGTTCTATACAACTCAAGTGATAATTACGTTCTCCATTAAGCATTAACTCTTTTTCCACGATCTTTATTCGATCTATTCCATGTTTTAATTAAAAAATGTATATGATCAATTCCTTTGTACTCTAAACAATCTTTCACACATAGTTCCTTATGAGTTATCCAGATCTAAACTTTCTCATGTATAAAACATTTCTTTTATTTAACAAGATGCATAAAGAAATCCTTTTTAGGAGAAGACTAACCCTTTTATGAGCTTACTCAAAATATACCGACTTAATAAATAATTTAGTATTGTCTAGAGTTTAAGAGGGAAGAGAGAGAATGTCCTTAATCTATTTATTTTTGTAGAGATTCTTATTATCAAGTACCCACTTCAAAAGAAAATAAGGATGCCATTTTCTTTTAGTTAGATACAATTTCCAAAATTCCTTTCCAATGCTAAAACAAGTTAAGTCATTACCACAAACAAGTTTCTTAGATTGCCTTCTACACCATGTTTTCTAAATCATGCATTGTAAGATAATGTATCCCAATCCTAGAGTTTTTCCAAGAATAAGAATGCATACAACTATGAAGCATGAGTAAGGTCATTATCTCTTCAGCCCTATAAAGTGTGCATCACCACAATCATAACTTGCCTCTTGTTTGAGGTACAAACACATATCCTTGCATGATCACATTAACATTAATAATAAAAGAAATATAAATCATTATTAACTTAGGAAAGTAGAGTGTCCCACATTTCAAGTTTAACTTAGCCCTATTAAGGAAAATATGAAAGGAACAAAAGATAGGGTTTAGCAGCCTTTGAGTTTCTTTAATAATAGAAAATGAAGCACAATTACTAGGAAGATCTCAAATCGAGTCATTTTAATTAAAAATACAAACCATAATTATTTGGCACAAGATAAGTCCATTTCTCAAGAATACATGCACTTTCCAAGAAAACATGAGATCAAAAGATTATAGCTTTCTTTCCTAGGATTTAAGTTTTAAGAATCATTTAGGAAACATCAAAGGGTCAACATAGAAAAGTATGGATTGTTGAAGATTTGCCAGCAGGCCAGTGCTGACTAAATGTTTGTCATTGATGACAACATATGGTAAGTAGCATGTGTGGAAGACTTATGCAGTAAGCTTTGAGTATATGCAACATGGAAATGTTATCAGCATGATATCATGGATGCAGAGGTTAACTATTAGTACAGATAGTTATATAGTAGCTTGTGTCAACAGTGTTCCTGACAAAGTAATAGGCAGTGTTCTGTGTATGGTTGTCCGTATAGTTATCATGGAGCCTTGTGCCTTTGTATATGTGATGGAGACATGTTAGTGATGTTACATTCATGGATGCAGAGTCTGATGATCAGTAGAAGTGAATTTATGTAGTTGCTATTCACTAGTAGCAGTTTCCTATGTTTGTTCAGAAGAGTCGACATAAATGATATTGGTTCTAGAGTTGCGTCTATCATTTCAGTATCCACCCTTGTATTAGATCTTGGGGAAGATTTAGTGATGTTTGGTTAAGAGCGCATGAAGTAATTTAGCTTGAGGAGAAAGATCTAGATGTTTTGGTAGAGCTGGTAGTGTGTAGAGTACGTCTACAATTATCTTAGTGGATAGGTCCCAGAATGTGTTGCGTGCTTAGTAGAGCTAACTAAATTATTATTAGATTTTGTTATGGCTTCTCTAATATGATTTCAAGGTGGTTCTAATAGGCTAACTTGATTATATCATTTAGAGGAAAGATATTTATAGGCAGTCATTTGTGATTGCTAGAGAGTGGTTCATGGTTGACAGTAAGAGCAGAGCAGAGTGTGAGAAGTGTTGAGCCATCAAAAGGTCTATGTGACCAAGTAAAGTATTTTTTCTATACATTGGAACTGATCCAGATAGTAGGTCAAAGTGTAGTTCACCAAGATCCAGATATAGTGTGTATCTGTTAAACTGAAGGTTGTAGCCTTCACCCCTTTGAGCAGTGTGCTCTTGGACACTGCATCATCTCCCCTAATAGGGACTATTGTAAAAGACTCCTAATAGGGTCTAACCCTTGACTAGGTCTACTGTACTAAATATATTGTAAAGAAACACCTAACAGGGTTAAGGATCTTCTAACAAGGATCATAATACACTAGTGCACAATATTAGTGGGTGTCAATTTCCACTAGGGTTTTTACCTATTTGGCTTTCCCCGTAACCAAAATATTGGTGTTGTGTTCAAGTGTTCTTTCATTGTGTTTATGCTTTATGTTTAAGTATACTTAATTGGATAAAGAATTGAAACTTGTAGATAATTGATTCACCCACCCCCCCTCTCAGTTATCTCTTGGGATTATTCCTAACAATTTGTATTAGAGCCAAGTGCCTTGGAGAGAAATTTTAATAGCTTGAGGTTGATCAGATGGCATTCTTCAGAAAAGAAAGTCCCAAGTTTGATGGAGATAATTATCTTGATTGGAAGAACAAGATGGTGACTCATTTGCAATGCATTGCTTTTGAATTTTTTGATGTAACTATCAAAGCAGTCAAGATCCCTACCTTAGAAGACCTTTCAAAGGATGATGCTGCTAAAAAGAAAAAGGAATTGTTTCATCAAAATGCAATAGCCAAAGAAGCCCTTATTAGTGACCTATCTGATAGTGAGTTTTCAGAAATAAAGAAGGTAGATACAACCCACAAAATATGGAAGTACCTAGAAGACATATTTGAAGGAGACAAACAAGCAAAGGATGTGCACAAAAAAACATGGAAGAAAAGATACAATGCATTAGAGATGCTACCTGAAGAAAATATTAGAGCTTATAATCAAAGGATCAATGAAGCAATTGCTGGAATCAAGAACAATGGTGGAGAGATCTCAGAGGAAGACATTATGGACAAATTGATGACTACTCTCACTCCAGAATATGAAAAAAAGATCAACATCCTTGATGAGACCATGCAGCTTACATCAAATTTTAAGAGAGAGACCTTGATCAGCAAAATTTCAACTTTTGATATTTCAAGATTGAAGACAAAACCTAAAAGTGAGATAGCTTTCAAAGCAACAGTTCATGGTAAGAAATCTGCGAACACTTCTAGTAATTTTGATGATGATAATGAAGAGAAACTCTAGATGATTTCATTGCTATGATTTCCAAAAGAGAAAAGAAAGGAAAAGGAAAATATGAAGGTCAATTACCATTTAAGTGCTTTTCATGTAATAAGATTGGTCACTTTGCATCTAAGTGTCCTACAAGAGCTAGAAAATTAAAAAATGACTACAAGCCTAAATACTCTAAGGAATGTTACTATGTTGGAGATGGAGTTTTAGATGATGATTCATCTGAAGAAGAAATTGGATTCATTTCTATTATAGAGAAAATGAATAATAAGACAGATCATGAAGATGAGAAAGAGGAACAAGAACTAGCATTGATTTCACAATCTGATATAAGGATAGACTGGATTATAAATAGTGGTTGTTCACATCACATGATAGGTGATAAAGATAAATTTGTTCATCTGGACAAATACAATGGTGGCATGGTTAGATTTGGAGATAACACTCCCAAACCCATAGTTGGTAGAGGAGCCATCACCTTAGATGGAAAGAATAGTACTAATGATGTTCTCTATGTAGATGGTTTGAAACATAACCTTCTTAGTGTTGGTCAATTACTTGAAAAAGGTTATTAGTTGGAGTTCAAAGACAACAAATTTATCATTAACAACAAGGATGGTGTTATGATTGCATCAGGCTCAAAGACTAAAGGTAATGTTTTCCAACTCAATTCAGAAGCAAGTTGTTTTGTTGCTAAAGTTGATGACAGTTGGTTATGGCATAAACGACTATGTCATATCAATTTTGATAACATAGTAAAGATAAGCAATGTAAAGGTAGTAAGAGATCTACCTAGCATAGCAAAGCCAATTGATACTATATGCAAGGAATGTGTGAGGGGAAAGCATGTGAGAAACTCATTCAGGAGCAAGCACAATTCAGTAGAGAACAAGCTGGATCTAATTCATACAGACCTATGTGGACCAACTCAAACAAGGTCATACTATGGAGAAAGGTATTTCATTTTGTTTGTTGATGACTATACTAGAATGATGTGGGTTGCATTCTTGAAAGATAATTTAGAAGCATTTGAAAAGTTCAAGATATTCAAAGCTAAGGTTGAGAATGAATCTGGACTAAAGATAAAATGTTTGAGATCGAATAGAGGAGGAGAATTCACCTCTGATAGATTCTATGAGTACTACGAAGAACATGGTAGAAAAAGACAATTGAGTGCACCTAGAACCCCTCAACAAAATGGAATTGCAGAGAGAAGGAATAGGATCATCCTTGATACAACACGCACCATCATGATTGAAGGAAAAGTTGCACACACCTATTAGAGAGATGTGGTCAATACAATAGTCTACACCATCAATAGAATACAATTGAGACCAGGCACAGACAAGATACCTTATGAGCTATGGTTTGGTAATGTTCCCATAGTAAAATACTTCAGAATCTTTGGAACCAAGTACTACATCAAGAGGGATGAAGCAGTGGGCAAGTTTGATGTAAGAAGTGATGAAGGTATTTTCCTTGGTTACTCTACTAAAAGTAAAGCTTATAGATGTTTTAACTTGAGATTAAAGAAGATCATTGAAAGTGCTCATATTAAGATTGATGAAAATTTTATGGTTCAAGAAAGATATCATGATTACTCACCTATGATTGAAGAAGAACCTAGACCTTCCACTAGTGAAACAGTTGTTGAAGAAATGTTTGACAGTATTGATGACCCTGAAACAAGTGAAGCAGAAACTCCAAAGGCTGATGAGTCAACATCACCTAAAGTTCCAAAGTTTACTTCTAGATATCACTCTAAGGATGACATCATTGGAGATCAAAGCAGCAAAGTCACAACAAGATCAAAAGCTAAGAGTTCTGCAAGCAATGAGGTGGTATGTTTACTATCTTAGATTGAACCCTTAAGTGTTGAAGATGCATGCAAAGATTAATATTGGCATGATGCTATGAAAGAAGAATTAGACCAGATTATCAAGAATGATACTTGGGAATTGTTCCCAAGACCTAGTGATAAGAATGTGATTGGAACAAAGTGGATATTCATAAACAAAATGAATGAAGATGGTACAGTAGTAAGGAACAAAGAAAGATTGGTATGTAAGGGATATGCGCAAAGAGAAGGTATTGAATATTCAGACACTTTTGCACCAGTAAGCAGGTTAGAAGCTATTAAGTTGTTTCTAGCTTTTGCAACATTCAAAAACTTCAAAGTTTATCAGATGGATGCTAAGTCAGCATTCTTGAATGGAGAGCTAAAAGAAGAAGTATACATTGAGAAGCCATGAGGATTCACCCTATCAAATAGACTTGATATGGTATGTAGATTAAAGAAATCCCTCTATGGACTTAAGCAAGCCCCTAGAGCATGGTATGAGAGACTTGATGAATACCTAACAAAGATTGGATTCAAGAAGGGAACAACAAATTATAACCTATTTATAAGAGAGACATCTGAAGTACTACTACTTGTGGCTATATTTGTTGATGACATTATCTTTGGGGGTAATGAAAAATTGAGTGCAAAATTTTCTAAAGAAATGCAGAGTGAGTTTGAGATGAGTATGATTGGTCCTATCAAATACTTTTTGGGACTAAATGTGCAACAGACAAAGAAAGGTATTTTCATTAAATAGTCCAAGTATGTGAAAGAGATACTGAAGAAATTCAAGATGGATGATTTCAATCCAATAGGGACACCTATGATCACTGGATGCAAGCTTACAAAAGAAGATGATTCTCCAGTAGTAGATACAACATTGTACAAGTCTATGATTGGTAAACTAATTTATCTTACTCAAACTAGACTTGATATTTCAAATGCAGTTGGCATAGTTGGAAGATTTGCAATAGAGCCTAAACAAAGTCACCTCATGGTAGTAAAGAGAATATTTAGATACTTGCAGGGCACTATAGATTATGGTCCATGGTATCCTAATTTAGAAAATGATGAGATTCATGTATATACTAATGTAGATTGGGTAGGATGCATTGATGATAGAAAGAGTACGTCAGGTGGAGCAGTGTTTCTTGGTGACAGACTTGTCACTTAGACAAGTAAGAAGCAAAATTGTATCTCTCAGTCAACAACATAAGTGGAGTATGTTGCAATAGCCTTGAATTGTTCTACAATTGTTTGGATCAAGAAAATTATAAAGGATTGAGATCAACATGTCGAAGAACCCTGCGATGCATGCAAAGACAAAGTACATTGAGATCAAGTATCACTTCCTAAGAGAGAAAGTGACAAAGAAAGAAGTCAAGTTGGACTATGTGAGTACTAAAGATCAGTTGGCAGACATATTCACAAAGCCCTTGCCAAAGGATACTTTTGAGTATCTCAGGGAGAAGTTGGGAGTAATTCCCTTCCCTGATTATGCTTAGAAGAAAGAAGAAAGAGCATCGGTCCTTAGGGACTGATGGATAGTTGACTACTCTACTTCAGGAATAGTACTGGTGCTTAAACTAATTAGCACCCTTTTCCATTGATGTCAAAGGGGGAGTAATATATAGTCATGAAAAATAGAAGTAAAAGGAGTAATATACTAAGGGGGAGTAACATTCGGTTATGGAAACCATTCAGTTGAGGAAATGGAGAATGTTGAAGAATATTACAACAGATGGAGGATTCATCCTTGGGGGAGTTTTGAAGAAGAAATGGAGAATGTTATAAAATAAATGTTCATTTGGATTGGTGGATTTTTTCATTCCATATGTTGCCATCAATTCCAAAGGGGGAGATTGTTGGAGATTTGCCAGCAGGCCAGTGCTAACTGTATGTTTGTCATTGATGACAACATATGGTAAGTAGCATGCATGGAAGACTTATGTAGTAAGCTTTGAGTATATGTAGCATGGACATGTTATCAGCATGATATCATGGACGCAGAGGTTAACTGTTAGTACATATAGTTATATAGCAGCTTGTGTCAGCAATGTTCCTGACATAGTAACAAGTAGTGTTCTATGTATGGTTGTCTGTATAGTTATCATGTAGCCTTGTGCATTTGGATATGTGATGGAGACATGTTAGTGATGTTACATTCATGGATGCAGAGTTTGATGATCAGTAGAAGTGAATTTATGCAGTCGCTATTCACTAGTAGCAGTTTCCTATATTTGTTTAGAAGAGCCGACAGAGATGATATTGGTTCTGGAGTTGTGCCTATCATTTTATTATATGCCCTTAGATTAGAGCTTGGAGAAGAGTTAGTGATGTTTAGTTAAGAGTGCATGAAGTAATTCAGCTTGAGGAGAAAGATCTAGATGTTTTGGTAGAGCCGACAGTGTGTAGAGTGTGTCTACAATTATCTTATTGGACAGGTCCCAGAATGTGTTGCGTGCTTAGTAGAGACAACTGAATTATTATTGGAGTTTGTTATGGCTTCTCTAATATGATTTCAAGGTGGTTCTAATAGGCTAACTTGATTATATCATTTAGAGGAAATATATTTATAGGCAGTCATTTATGATTGCTAGAGAGTGGTTCATGGTTGATAGTAAGAGCAGAGCAGAGTGTGGGAAGAGTTGAGCCATCAGAAGAAGGTCTATGTGACCAAGTAAAGTATTTTTGCTATACATTGGAACTGATCTAGATAGCAGGTCAAAGTGTAGTTCACCAAGATCCAGATATAGTGTGTATCTGTTAAATTGAAGGTTGTAGCCTTCACCCCTTTGAGTAGTGTGCTCTCGGACAGTGCGTCCTCTCCCCTAATAGGGACTATTATGAAAGACTCCTAACAGGGTCTGACCCTTGACCAGGTCTACTATACTAAATATATTGTAAAGCAACTCCTAACAGGGTTAAGGATCTTCTAACAAGGATCATAATACACTAGTATAGAATATTAGTGGGTGTCAATTCCCACCAGGGTTTTTACCTATTTAGGTTTCCCCGTAACCAAAATATTGGTGTTGTGTTCAAGTGTTCTTTCATTGTGTTTATGTTTTATGTTTAAGTATACTTAATTGGATAAAGAATTGAAACTTGTAGATAACTGATTCACCCCCCCTCTTAGTTATCTCTTGGGACTATTCCTAACAATTATACATGGGCCATATACAAGTCCCAAAGTTCCCAATGTGGAAACCTATGGCTCTAATACCAAATGGAGCACCCCGCCAGGGAAACCAGAAGGCTAAGGCTAATATCCTGACTTTTTTTTTTCAAACTTTACTTACTTAAATAGGTATATCACATTTTAAAATTAGGTTAAAATTTGACATGCCTCCAAGTTCCCTAACATTGTAATTATGTTATTTTCATAATTTATCCAATTCTTTGCTACTTGATTGGATACATACACGAAGACATCAATTTAGAGTTACATAAATTACTTATGCCATAAGTATACAAGTTAGATAGTTTACTTTGATCCATTCATCTTTTTCTATAATGACTATTATTTTGTATCACCTTCAACATGAGTATTTATCCATGTATCACATATAGGCGAATAGTTTACAACAAGGTTTAAACTTTTAAATCATATCTTATGAACAAGTATTTGATTATCCACTTTTTCTAAAATTACATGTGTGAATATTTAACTTATTTCTTTATAGATTAACATTCGTCATAAGGAACCATTATTTCCTTAATTGAATTCCACACTTACTTAAGCTTATGTCATGAAATTTCTACAGTATTCAAACATATAAACCACATCATACAAGAAATTTATAACATACATTATTTCAGATTGAACATCAAATAGGACTTACAAGACATTTCCTCATAAAACTACATCTTTAAAGATAACATTTTTAACCCTTTCCTTCCTCCTATAGATACCCTTTTTCCTATATTTACAAATTACATAGAGTCTTGAGTCTCCTTCACAACCTCACAAAATTAGTACATGAGTTATCATTATTTTGGAAGCTACATAGAATAATCACTTTTGTACTACAAAATTTTGAAATGAAAGATATAATGAAATGATCTTCAACAGCTTCAAGTAGAGATTGAATGTATGTCATCCATGAGCCCACAAATAATACCTTGATATATTGCCACCTATGCACATGGATCCAAAAATGTCCACTCCCCTGTGCTAGGAAATAGAACCAAAGTCCACACAAGAAATCTAGGCTTGTCTAAGGATGTGGAATATCTCTTCCCAATACAATAAAGAAATTGAAGCCTGAACAAGTTGTAACTATCAAAACATGAATTTCAAAGTACAAATATCAAAGCACCAATATCACAACATAATTATCAAAGCATAAGAGGAGAGTTCTCTAGAGTATTGGCTTGGTGAGTATCATCACATAGTCCTTTATGTTGGGATCCTTCCTAGAAGTCATGTACTTTGGCACCTTCATACGGCCTACCCCAGAAGCTACAATGACCTCAATACTCCAACAGGACCTATGCAGACTATTAATTAGTATTTTATCTTATTAATAAATTTTATTAAACCCTTACCCATTCCCAACCATTTTAATTAATATTATCTTTTATTTACACATAACTCACCCAAAGGCTATCCTAGCGACCTCCACGGCCCTGGGATCCTTTAGCGAGCCACTCACCTAGTGTACCTAGAAACCCTACTCATACAAAATCCATCTAGGGGTTTTGGGACTCTTCAACAAAATATCCCTCCCTTGGGTTCTCAGGTGTTTTCTAGTGATCCACATCATTAGGACAAACCCTGACCCTAAACATGTAGAAATGATATAAAAGAAAGAAAGAATATCTGAAAAAATCATTTTGGAGTTGCTACTCCACATATTTCTATAATAGAGAGCTCAACATAAACAAACTAAAATACAAGCTTAGATACCAACCTAAGATTCCACATTTGTAGGTTGATTTAAACACATCAAAAGGAATCCAAAAGCATCATTCATAATATCAACATAATAAAAGCCAAAATAAATTCAAAAAAGGTTGGAAACATAAGGGATACTTTTAATGTGTGATTTTAGTGATTATCTCAGTGATATATGCATAACTATTTCTAGACACATACATATGACTGTCATAAAAATACAGTCTCGATGTGGGGAGTATAACTTTTGTTTGCACAGTTGGATTTTCCTAAGTTTTGGATGTGTTGGATTAAACCTAATTGCACACATCCTCACTAGATCAATTTAAAAAATAATGTCTGGGTCAAAAGCTACATACACCAGAGTACAGGTCTAGAAAAATAAACCAATACATTTTGTAGAAGATCAACACAGTAAACATTCATAGAGACAAGATATTCTTCCAAATGAAACCAATTCATAATCCAACAACTCTTTATTAGAAGACATAATTCCTTTTTCTAGAAAATAAATGCATAGTATGCAAACCAAAATACTTTGTCCATTTCCAATTATCATTTTGTGTTATCACCCTTATACTATTACATTCCTTAATTCCATTTTATTTCAAGTATAAATACACACACACACAAATTTAATATTACTAGTATATACATATATATTTCTACTTATAGGAATTTTTTTGGGTTCCAGACCCTACTTGAGATCCTGTAGAGACATTCCTTTATAATATGATTGATTTTGACTGTAATTTCCTCTTTCAAGCCCACTAGATCCTCCAATTATACTCCAACATATGAGAGCCTTTTCTAATCATAATTCTACACAAATTACCAATTTTCCATTCAACTTTTGATCACCTCCCATCCTACTACATTCTTCCTAATTCATCTCCCTTCAATCCTTCGTTTATCCTCTGGTTGCACTCCAACCTTCAGAGATCCACTACTAGGCTTGAATCCCTCCAAGTTCAATCCCTTCAATCCAAATTCTAACTATTTACCCTCTATATCCTCTTCTAGATTTTCCTCCAAAAAATTTCTCTCTAAAATTTTTCCAACACCCCTATTTATAAATATTTGGTTCATTGCAGAGGTTATGGAGGTTCCTGTGAAGTAGCTGTCTCCCTAAGGTTCACAAATAATTTTTATTAAATAATTAATATTTAATTAGTCTAAAACCAACTTACCTAACTCCCCTCCTGAGAACTTACTAACCAATAATAATAAAATTCATAAGCCAAACATTAACCATATCATTATACACACACACACACACACACATTTTTTATTTAGTTTTTAATTCACATATGCAAGTAGTAATTATACAAACATAGAGTAATGGGATAAGGTTCTCAAGGAAAACATTTACCTCATTGGTAACTTGGGGCCCCTCATAAGCAAGAGGTCTTGAGTTCCAATCCTCTCCCCAACATGACTTAGAGAGAATTGTAGAAGAGAAGAATGAGAAAATATAGGGATTAGATATTAGGTTTTATTTTTATTTATTATATTCTTATCTTTTAGTATGTTTGATTTACCTTTATTTGCACACTTCTTTCAAAATATATTTTAACTTCATTTATTAGATTGACACACAATGGATACAACACATTTATATACAAATATATATGTATGCATATATGTGTGCACCCATATATGCATACTTATGTATATATTAATATAAGGAGATAGAGAAAGATATATATATATATAAACAATAACATCCTCAACAAGCAAACTCACAAAATAAAAATAAACAATATAAACCAAAGCCGAAAATCAAATTGAAAGACCAATCAAGTAAAAAGGATAACCAATCCACCCACTAGGATCAAAATAACTATCAAAGCACAAGTATAAGGCCATTAGGATTTCCTCGTGTGAACTTTGGGACCATCTTCAAATCAATAACTTTTCAAAGACTTTAAGGCACACTCAGACCCATGTAGCCAGGTGGAGTCGATGCCTGGTACTTGTACATCCCTGCATCACTGAACAACAATATATACAACAACCCATATATATATATATATATATATATATATATATATATATATATATATATATATATATATATATATATATATCTGTGTGTGTGTGTGTGTGTGTGTGTGTGTGTGTACAAAAGGTAGCAAACAAGGAAGGGGAGTGCGACGTTGTGTAGATCTCTCATAGGAGTGACTATGACTGCCTCCCCTCATCCTTCAAACATGTGAAAGAAGAGTATACACCAAAACATGATGGTTTAGCAAGGTTAGCCCAAATCATAATCATAATCAAATAAATGCAGTAATCAAAGAAATTTATCTTTAATGACAAGAAAGTAAACATGTACATTAAATGATAAAAAAATTATCCTTTAAACAATAGAAAGGGACTATGTGAACATATATCTAGCTGATATTCATGATAGTCAAAACATAATAAATAGTATCATCGGGATAGGTATTACAAGAAGATAAATCATCATGCAGACAAGCAATTATAATAAATGATTTGTACTATGTTATATTCACAATCTTAATCAGAAAACATATTATCAAACTCAATCTTATAGTAAATCATCCTCTTAGTCAAGGAACCCTAAAGGTATATATATACCATTGTCAAAATAAATCATAGAAAATAACAATTAGAACCAAGAAAATTAAACAAACTACCCATTCATTAGCTAATTAACCCCTGAGTTCAAAGTACATTTCCTATCTCTTCAAAATACTTTCTAGGATTAGAGGAGAATTACATCAACCACTTTGTTGTCTTGACATTTCTTGTGCTTAATAGTGAACATATAGGCTTGGAGTGACTCTACCCATTTCATATGTTTGTGACTTAACTTAACCTAGTTATTGAAGAAACTTAAAGACTGATTATCAGTATGCTCAATGAACTCCTTGAGCATTAGGTAATGCCTCCACTTTTTAAGTGGTTGAACTAATGCATAAAGTTCAAGGTCATAAGAGGAGTATTTCCTCTTGGCCTCATTTAATTTTTTAGTTTAGAAGGCAATTGGCCTCCTTTCCCGACTTAGGACTTCTCCTATGGTCATATTGCTTACATCACATTCTATGGTAAATATTTTATTAAAATCACCTGCAAAATAAGAATAGGTTGTTGAGATACCTTTACCTTAGGGTTTCAAATGCCTTATTTTCTACCTCTATCCAAGAAAACCTTCATTTTTGTCCTCCTTTGATTCTCTCCAACATTGGTGCACATATCTATATAAATTTCTTAATGAACTTCCTATAAAAGGTAGATAAGACATGAAAACTTCTAACTTCTCCCATTGACATTGGAGTTGGAAAATTCACTATGGCTTCCACCTTTGATGAATCCATCTTTAGACTCCCTCTAGAGATGAAAAATCCAAGATAAACCAATTCATGCCTCATAAAATCACACTTCTCTAGATTGACCAAAAGATTCTCCTCATGTAATTTATTCAAAACCATATCCAAGTGTTTTAGTTGTTCCTCCTTTGTGTTAATGAAAATGAGGATGTCATCTAAGTACACCACAACAAACTTCCCAATGAAAGGTTTAAGCATTTCATTCATCAATCTCATGAAAGTGATAAGTGCATTACTCAAGCCAAATGATGTAACCATCCATTCATAAAGACCCTCATTGGTTTTGAAGATCATTTTCCACTCATCTCCCCACCTAACTCTGATTTGGTGATATCCAGGCTTGAGATCTACCTTAGAAAAATAACAGGCCCCCCATAAACAATCCATCAAGTCCATAATTCTTGGTATGGGAAACTGGTATCTAATTATTATCTTGTTAATGTAATACCCCAAAAATGGGCTATAGGTTCATTAATCTCCTATATCGACACATCGAATGAAATCGACATCAAAGTCCTAACCTAAGGCACATCGACACATTATCGAATCTTAATTTATTATCTTAAATTTTGCATTGGGGAATATTCCTTATTCCTAAATTATCTAATTATCTTTAATTTAATGATTATTTGGTGATAAATCCTATTTATCCTAAAGTTTTATTAATTGAATATTCTGAATATTTAGTTAATTAGATTTAATACTGCCACTTAATTATTTAATTAGATTTAATTCTAGTTATTCCTAATTATATTATTTCATTTTGGCAATAAATCAAATATCCTATGACTAATTGATTAAATTCTTATTTAATTAATTAATGTCAATTGTCAAATTTAATAATATAGTTTTTGAATAAAAGTTTGATTTAATAATTGATCAACCCATAAATCAATTGTTTTATTTTTAAAATTAGTTAAGTTGAGAATAAATCACTTTATTTATTTAATTAATTCATATTAATTATGCACATCCAAAAACTAGTTAAACTTTAAATCAGAAAATCAATTCAAGTTGTTTTAAAAATAAACTCAACTCTCTTTTGAGTTGAAAGCTGATCTCAACTTCTGATTTAAATCAAAAAGCTGATTTGCATGATTTTTGTGAGTTAATCTATCTCTAAATTCTTGATAACTCAAAAATCAACTTGAGTTTATCAAGAGTGATTTATGGCTTTTTCCATGCACCTCCAAAGTCCTGGATTTCTATAAATTAAAGCCTCAGCTCTTCATTTTGGATCCATCCACAAATTGTATCCTCATGCTGGCGAATTGGTGATCAAAGAATCCATCTTTGTGAATCCAAGCTGTTGTGAGATTTTCATTGTTTTTAAGCATTCATATCATATAGCATATCATTGTTAGATTAATTTCATGTCATATCAATTTCATACATTCTAGCTTAGATTAATATAGTTTTTCATCTTATTGCATAGAAAATCCAAAAATATAGATTAATTTGCATTCATCTCATATCTAGATTCTGCATTCGAATCCTTCATTTAGGTGTTGTCAAGGTCATTGATCTCGGTCCAATCTAAGAATATCATACTCGCACCTACTAGAAGGCAGTAAATCGCTTGGTTAGATTAGTTTCCATTTCACTGCACGATTTTGATTTCTGCTTACCTCTAATGTTTTACTGAGGTGTTGTGTCTACAACTAGGTACAAAATTCACACACACATTTTTGGCGCCCACCATGGGGCCCTGAAATGGGTTTCCATTCAATTTTATCAATTTCTATCATCTTCTTGTCATTTTCTATTCCAAGTTGCGATTTTTAATTTCTGTCCATACAATTTTCATACGAGTTTTGTCAGAAACTTGTATCAGGAGGTACCCACTATCGTACGATAGTTGATTTGATCGAGGATCGTACCATCAAAAACACAGTGTCATTTGGAAGTCCTTTTGTTGTATGATCTTATACCCATTGTCGTACGATTTTATGGACTATCATCTAGGAGGTGACCCACTATCGTATGAGTTTCAGTGCCAGGTTTCAATTATCATTTCACTTTTTCAGCCAGTTTTCAAGATTTGATTTCCAAGTTTGGACTGACGGCTAACATTAACAATTGAAATTTGTTGTTTCTGATTGATTTCTGTTGATTTTGATTTGGAAAAGTGTAAGAATTACTAAAAGCAGGTAAGAATATACTAAGCACGTTGCATGGAATTCAAGTAATCTTCTCAGCTGATAACATTTCAATTTGGACTAAAATGAACATCTCACGTGTCTGGCTTGTGTGACCTTTTATTGCTTTCATATCACAGATTTCATTTTGGGCTATAAAAATGAACATAGATTTTCTTTTCAGCATCTTTGTTACACATAGTAAATAGGCCCTATGAACACTATTTGTAGTTCTTGAGAGAGTGGGTTTCTAGTGAAACTCTTCTCAATGAAGGAACCCTTGTAGGTAGGGAGGTTACTGAGAGCGTCTTGCGTTCTACTAGATTTGTGCATCTTCAGCTTCTGATTGATACATTCTCTCTCCGGAGAGGTTGATATATCATAAGTGGTTGGCATCATAGATCTTTGTGAGATAATCTTGATCTTAGCATGTCAGATTAATCTGTCTACTTTGTTTGGGTTAAAAGTGAAAAGGCTAGAGGATTATGCTCTACTCCCTTCTTGGGTAGTATCAGAAACTTAGATCCTTGAATCTAGAGCCAATCTCCATGTGGTATCTTTTGTGAGTCACCTTTAGAGAGGGTTAACCATAATGGACATTCCCTTAATTTGGTCAATGATGTTGATGGAACCTCAAGCGGTAATAGCCATTTTTGCCATGGTAGCAGCAGCCGCTATATAAATGTCCTTGTGGAGGAAATCTTCATAGGTGTGGTCTCTTGTTGGGCTGTCAGATCTCCCTAGCAGCTCCTGATTGATTAATTTCTCAGACTATGTCAAAACCCCAGTGCACCTGGATTGGAGTTCACCCTCTTGAGATCACAAAAGTTGGAGTCAGACCATTACTAAAAACCCTAGTGAGGCCAAATTTTTATTTTCTAGGAATATGTGCGTTATTGCAAAACTTTTTGGAACATACACTATTAGCACTCCTAGGGATTAGCATATTTAGTCACTTAGTTGTTCATGTGCAGGATTGCTTTGTCCCCTGATCATTATTTTTAGACGTGCTTGAAATCACTTGCTTGATGTTTTGCGTGCCTGTTTATCTATCTGGTTACTAAGAACGAATCAATCTGGTACAATCTTCAAATCTGGACAAACAATTTTGTGAACAATTTGAAACTGAAAACCTAAAAATTGCAAAATCTGATGTTAAACACCTTTCTGGAGTCAAAAGTCATCTTGTAAAGTCAGAAAGTTGTACGAATTTTGTCTATTGTCATTTCAAAACCCACAGATTGTCGTATGGTAGTTGGTATATTATCGTACGAGTTTTGCTGCCAATCAATTCAAAAAAGTCAAAAACCCTGCTATCAACTATCATGCAAGTTTTGCAACTATCATACGATTTTTTCAATTGTCATTTCATAGCCTACCCACTATTGTACGAGCCTGCAGAAAGTCATTTGAGAAATTTTGAAAAATTGCCAGAAAGTTGTCAAAACTATCAGAGACCCAGCTTTTCTAGCCTATTTCCAGAGTCTGTCAAGAAAATCACTGTGTTAGGAATAGAGCAGGAACTAATGAGAATTCAATCATTTTCCTAAAGTGGCCTATTGAGTCTGATTTAGCCTTCTGTTTAATCGATTTGAGTCTTTTTCATCTTCTGTCAAGACCTTGTCATAACTATCAATCTTCAATCCATCTTCAAAATGGCTAAGTGTTGTGAACTTGTGTGCACTATCTTTTGGGCATCTACCCATACATCCAAGGCACAATATTTTCCATTTAAGTCCAATCTAAGCTTCAATCAATCAAACCTTGACAAGGTTGCGTCATTTGATCTTCTTGAATCATATCTTTCTTTAGTTGTCTTCATCGTATTCTTTTGCTTCACCCAAGGTTAATGGTGGAAACTAGAGCTTCCTCTCACAAGAAATTAGGGGAAACATCTCATACCTTACCTTTGACTCATATCCAAGGTCCAACTCTTGAACAACTATACAATTCAGGTCTTTACGAAGACAACGATCTTGATAACTTTCGATTAAAAATTGGTTACATTCCCCCTCCATCAACTCATATAGGTAATTAACAAACCCCTCCTCAATCTATCCCAGGGAGTCCAAAAAATCCTACCATGTCTCAAGCAGGGACAAACCATGGCTCTCAAAGAGCTCAATCTCAACATGGTGCAGATCAGGAACCCACGCCTGAAGAAATTGCTTGGTATCAAAATGACGATGACTTCAAAAGAATGATGAAACATTTCTTGAAAGAAGATAGAGAAACATAATTTTTACAATTAGCTCATCAAGGAGCTAAACTTCCTTCCAATTTTAATGTGGAAGATATCATTACACATGAGGAAGAAACTCCTATTTTAGCTATGATGAAACAAATGCACACCATGCAAGTAAAACTTAACAAAATGGAAAAAGAAAAAGAACCTAAGGAGTTCTCCATGGAGGCCCTATGTCCTTTTCCATTTGATAAAGACTTGTATATGCCACCATTCCCTAAAAGGGTGGAAATGCCAAAATATGATAAGTATGATGGAAACTCTGATCCTCAAGATCATGTGTGAGAATTATGTACTCAATCTATGGAGTTCATGCACGAACCGACCTATCTGATGCATCTTTTCCCTCGATCTCTCGGAGGGGCAGCCATTCATTGGTTCTCTAGGATGCCTCCTACAATCAAAAACTTTGAGGAGTTGATCAAATTATTCTATCAGCAATACTCCTACAACATCCAACATCCAGTCACCATGATTGATATCTGCAATCTCAAACAATATCCAGGAGAACCATTCCTGACATTTCTCAAAAGATGGAGAAAGAAATTCTCTCTATATGCTAGGCCTATTCTAGAAACTGAGAAGCTGGAAATCTTCATCAACAATCTTGTTCCAAAAATCAACTACCCTTTACAAATGCAAAATCATACATCTTTTGACAAGATGGTAGATAATGGAATCAAAATTGAAAAAGTACTTGTGAAAAAAGGAGACGTCACACTTCAAAAGGACAAGTATGAATCTAGTTCTAAGGATAAGAACACAAATTGGAACAAGAATAAGGGCATCATCATAGATGGCATTGTTGATAATCATGCCCCATCTAAGGCACCTACTTTCAATCTAACCATTGGTACCCAAGCCATCAAAGCTTCAGAACAAAAGGTGTCTGAATCATCTCAAAAGAAGCCAGAATACAAATCTTGGTCCGCTGATAATAAACAAAAGTTCACTCCTCTTGGAGAATCTTTGGAATCAGCTATGAGAACTCTGCTGGCTAATAACATCATCTCTTTTCCTGAGATCTGACAATCTGATCCTGATCCTAAGCCGAAATGGTGGAGAGAGAATGAATTCTGTGATTTCCATTAGGATAAAGGTCACAAAACTAATAACTGCTTGCACTTGAAGCATACCATTCAAGACAAGATTGATAATGGAGAAATCATGATTGATAATCCTAAAAGCAATAATGATCACACAACATTCACCGAACCATTTCCAAAGCATAGCCAAGGAGATTTATCTTCTCAGCCTAATGTGGGTGCTAAGGTCAATTATGCCTATCCTGGAAATAATACTGTTATCAATATGGTTGAACCAAGCCTATCTGAGCGTTGCAATGTCATCACAATTGTAAGAAGAGATAGAGAAAATCAATCAGCCAATGCAGTTACTTGATCACAAGCTCAGGCACACCTACAAGGACAAATCCTAGATCAATCAAATGTCCCTAAGGTGCCTTTCAATTTGTCTTCCGCTTCTAAATAGAGGGCAACATCTAAATATTCAAATCCTAAGGACATGAGGCCTACTTCATACAGTATCATTCAACAACTCCAGCACACAAATGCTAAAATCTCCATGTTTGAGTTGCTTCGGATATCTCCAACTCATAGAGCCATTCTAGACAAAGCTCTGCTCGGATCCAATGTTCCTGATAACCTTGATTTAGATAGATTCCAGGCTATGGTTGGTCATATTACGTCTCCACAATATATCTCCTTTTCAGAGGATGATGATAACTCCTTGAGTCATCCGCATAACCAGCCCTTGCATATTGAAGTCTTGATCCAAAATCATCATGTCAAACATGTGTTGATAGATGGAGGCGTTGGTCTAAATATCTGTTCTTATAGCTTGATCACACAATTGGGATTTTTAGAAACATCCATTGATCGTAGAAAGAAAATAACTATCAAAGCATATGATGAAGAAGAAAGATCCTCCAAAGGAACAATTGTCTTGCCTCTCAGAATAGGTCCTGTCATCAGAGATACTATATGTCAAGTTCTTGATATACCTTTGGCTTACAACATCCTTCTAGAAAGACCCTGGATACATGAAATGAAAGCTATTCCTTCTACATATCATCAGTGTTTGAAATTTCCTTGTGACAGAGTAGAGGTAACCATTCCAGGTTATGTGTCAACAACTTGCAATACCTTGAAAGAAAATGCGGATAAACTTGTTCCTAATAACAGAGAATCTTCCACTAAGCAAACAGATGTAGCATCCACATCTAAGATGGAAGACATGGCAAAAGAGGTCAATATCAAAGAAAATAGTATGGGAGAATATACTATAGAGCCAATTTTGTCTTTGACATCTCTCCCTATCTCGCCTAAGTCTTACGGGAAAGCTCTAAAACAGTCCAAACCAGAATCTAAGGAACCTCTGGAAGCATATAAAGGAAAATTTGTTGCAGAGAAAGTACCTAAGCAAGAATTTGAAGAAGATGAAGTTGTGCTTGCATGGCTCTACAAAGATGAACCTAAATCCCAAGTTGTTCCACCTAGTGACTCTAAAGTATCAGAGGTTCCTTCTAAGTCATATGGCCCAGGGGATAAACTGGTAGCTAAGATGGGATATAAAGGAAAAGGACCTCTAGGACTATAGGGTAAAGGTCTTCTATCACCTCTAGAACATCGTGGTCGAGCCAACAAGAATATAATAGGTCTAGGATACACGAAGAAGCCTTTCTGTCTTAGCAAGAACTCCCCACATGTTCTAGAACAAATTGAGCCTTCCATAGCAAATCAACTAAAGAAGGAAATAATTAAACAATCTGATAATGATGATTTCGACACCACTGATGAGCTCATTCCTTATGAGTGTTTGCCTAAAGAAATCACAGACCTCCTTGATGCTGAAGATGATCCTATAAAAAGAATTAATGTAGTAGAAACACAAGAACCTACTATAGAGCAAGAGATAGTTGCAACACAAGAACCAGCTAATCTCAAAGGCACTCAAAAAGAGGAAGGTGATAGTTATTCTGAGACAGATTCCCATGAGTATGAATTCAAATCAGAATCTGAGGGTAACCCTTCTTGGGGTATTCATCCGGACATTACTCATGTTCTTAGATTTCCTAGAGGCATAGATGAAGAATCTAATGACTATGAATGGGGAGCCATTCCAGAAGAAGATGAGCTTATTATAGAGAAACATGTTGATTTTATTCACCAATATGCACCTAAACCCAATGTAAGTCTAGAGCGAAATGATGAACTTATCGAGTCTAATCCACCGATGGTTGAAGTGGACTATCATAATGACATTGAGCCTATTCACGAATTGAATGTCTTAAGTTGTAATATCACCTTTGAACTCAAGCATCGGGTTAGGACCAATGATGACAAATCCATATCCGTAAACACTCTTTCCCAATCTTTCACCACTTTGACTATCCAACATCCTTAACTTCTTGATCAAACCTCCACAAATCTGAGCCATGGTATTTATACCTTCCTGAATGACCATGCCCTTGCTTGCTACCTCAATGCAGTTGAGCCTATGAGGACTTCCATCAGTGAACTGAGGCATTAGCATGAAGGAGTCGGACATCAAGTATCTTAGTTAGAAAAATAAGAATAAGGATAAAAAGAAAAGGAGTTCTAAGGGTGAAAACCACTTTGTGGCAGTCTCAGAACCTACAAAAGTAAAAATAAAAGATGTATCCGAAGGTGAAAACCTCTCTGAGGTGCCTAAGGATGAGACATTTGATGTCCTTCTAAGTCATTTATAGGACAGATCTCTAGTTCTGATTGAGCCCACTCAATCTATCAATTTGGGAACAACAGAGGAACCACAGTTGATCCATGTAGCACAATCTTTATCAGAAGAAGAAAAGAAAAAATTTACAACATTCCTAACAGAGAAGAAGATCAAATTTGCATGGAAATATTCAGATATGCCAGGGTTGGATCCTGATCTTATAATGCAACATTTATCTATAGCTCCAAATGTTAAACCTGTTAAGAAAAAATTGAGAAAGATGCATCCTCATGTTGCACTCTTGGTAAAAGTTGAATTAGAGAAGCTCCTAAAAGCCAAATTCATCCAAGTTATTGATTATGCAGAATGGATCTCTAATATTGTACCTGTTTCAAAACCAGATAAATCAATTAGAGTGTGTACAGACTTTAGAGATGTAAATAGAGCATGCCCTAAGGATGATTTTCCACTATCTAACATTGATATGATAGTGGACATGACTGTGGGTTTTGAGATGTATTCTTTAATGGTTGTTTTTCTGGATATAATCAAATAAAAATTACTCCAGAGGATCAAGAGAAAACTACTTTCACATGTGCATGGGGCACCTTCTATTGGAATGTCATGCCATTTGGGCTTAAGAATGCTGGCGCTACATATCAGAGAGCCATGACATCTATTTTTCATGACATGATGCATAGGACTATGGAGGATTATGTTGATGATACTTTAGCAAAATATATGATTAGAACTGAACATCTAAATGACTTGAGCAAGATACTAGACAAAATGGAAAAATTTAGTCTCAGACTAAATCCTAAGAAGTGTGCTTTTGGTGTCACTTCTGGAAAACTCTTAGGATACATAGTTTCAAAGAAGGGAATTGAAGTTGATCCAGCTAAAGTAAAGGCTATCATGGAGATGCAACCTCCCAAAAACATTAGTCAAATGAGGACATTGCAAGGAAGAGTTCAATCTATCAAACGCTTCATATCCTAGCAAGAAGACATATCATAGCCTTTTACAAAAACATTACATAAAGGTGTGACATTTGCGTGGAATGAAGAATGTGAGAATAACTTTAACCATATCAAGAAGTATCTATCAAATCCTCCTATCTTGATGCCTCCCATTCCAGGGAAGCCTTTGATCTTATATGTCTCCGCTATAGATACATCACTAGGGGCATTGCTTGCACAACATGATGAGAACAAAAAGGGAAGGGCTATATACTATATCAGTAGGACATTGGTGGCATATGAAAATAATTATTCTATGATTGAAAAGACTTGTCTAGCTGTGATCTTTGCATCATAGAAACTGAGACATTACATATTGGCACATACCACACATTTGGTAGCTAAGATTGATCCACTAAAGTACCTACTAAGCAAAGCTTCCCTCACGGGTAGATTAGCCAAATGGGTCATGCTCTTAAGTGAATTTGACATTGAATATGTTGAAAGAAAAGCTATAAAAGGATAGGTTATTACTGATCAATTAGCATATGCACCTATGATTGATGATACATCAATGCAAATGGAGTTTCCAGATTCCTCTATCATGACTATTTCTTCTAGAGAATGGAAATTATTCTTTGATGGCTCCTATACACAGAATGGATCAAGAGCAGTCATATTATTTATAACTCCTCAAGGATACTCCATACCTAAAGCATTCAGATTAAACTTTCCTTGCACAAACAATATTGCAGAATATGAAGCCCTTTTTAATGGCATGAAACTAGCAATTGAGTGGAGATTAACAGAATTACACATTCATGGAGACCCACAACTTGTAATCCATCAAGTCAATGATGTGTACCAAACTAAGGATGAAAAGCTCATTCCATATAAAAGAATGGTAGATGATTTAAAGAAGTATTTCATATCTATCTCATTTGAGCAAATACCTAGCATAGAGAATAAGGTTCTCGATGCAATGGCAACGCTATCTACTTTATTACAGCAACCTGAACATGAGCTATGCTGCGAGTTCTTGGTCAAAGCACTATCTTATCCTGCATATGATTCCCCTGAAACCTGCATGATCTGCACTATTGTTGGTCATGATTCATCCTGATACAAAAACCTATTTTCCTATCTCCAAGACCAAATCATTCTTGATACCTTCAACTGCCATGAAAAGAGATACCTTATCCGTAATGCCTCCCGATATGTCATCATTGGTCATGATCTATACAAACAAAGTCTAGACGGTACGCTACTTAAATGTTTAGAATGTGAAGAGTCTCAATGTGCGTTAGAGGAAGTCCATGATGGTATTTGTGGGTCACACTCGAATGGTTTGACACTAGCTCGAAAACTTATTAGGGTTGGATACTATTGGCCTGAAATGGAGAAAGAGTCTATCAAGTTTGCTAAGAACTGTCAAAAGTGCCAAGTGCATGGTAACTTAATTCATGCTCCAGGGAGAGATCTAATTCCCTTTACTACACAATGGCCTTTTCACCAATGGGCATTTGATCTTATAGGAGCTATACATCCTCATTCTTCTAATGGACATACCCATATAATCACAGCTATAGAAAATGGGTAGAAGCAGTCCCTTTGACACAAGCAACTAGAAAACAAATATCTATGTTCATATTGAACTATATCATACACAGATATGGGATACCCCATTCCATAATCATAGATAATGGTGGACAATTCAAGAACAAAGACTTAGATGATCTATGTGCCAAATTTAAGATAACACAACATTGGTCATCTATTTACTGTCCTCAAGGGAATGGACAAGCAGAAGCTTCTAACAAGAAACTATTGAAAATCTTGCACCGTACAGTTAATAAAATAGGAAGAGAATGGCATCTCATGATCAATCCAGCTCTCTGGGCCTCCAAAAAAAGTATAAGAATGCCTACTGGGGCTACACCTTTTTCTTTAGTTTATGGGTCTGAAGCAGTACTGCCTATTGAGGTTGAAATCCCATCACTAAGAATCAGAATGCACGGTCTTGTAACTGATGATGACTACAAAGTCTCTAGGTTGCAAGAACTTGAACTACTAGATGAGCACAGACAAGCAGCGTATGATCATCTCAGAGTATATCAGAAAAGAATGTCTAAAGGCTACAACAAGAAAGTCAAACATAAAGAATTTTAGGTTGGTGATCTAGTCTTGAGAGAGAATCCTAAAAATCAATCACATCGAGAACGCAAGGGGAAGTTTGAACCCAACTGGCTGGGTCCCTTTGTTATCACTGCTACTTTTTGGCTTTGGTGCCTATCAACTCTCAATGACTGAAGGAGAACAGCTCTAAGAACCAATCAACGTTCTCCATCAGAAGAAATTCTATGCCTAAGGCATTCAGTCTATGGTAAAATGTCTTGAAAAAATTAGAAAAATTAGAAAAAGTCCTGAAAAAATGAACATCTTGGTGAAAACCTAGCAATGGGCACCTTGATGATTCACAAAAAAAAAGTAAAAAATATCAAAAGTACAAAAAAATTTGAAAAATTGAAAAATACAAAAAAATGAGAAAAAGAAAAAGTGCCTTAGTGAAAACCTGGAAACAGGCGCCTTGGTAGCAAAAATAGAATCTCTACCAAGATGGTGAAAACCTAGCAAATGGGTGCCACTTGTTTCAAAATGCTCCATCTATCAGCGCAATCTTGGTCTTTCCCAGCTTTCAGTCTTGCTTTAGTTTGTACATATCTCTTGGTTTGTTCCTGCATTCCTGTTGTCAATAAGTCGGTCTGTACACCAATCAGCTCAAGCCTCTATATCCTATCAATGTCCAAACTTGGGGGCAATCAAAGTCATATCCTATGGCCTCCAATGTATCTTAGACATATCATATCCAATCAGAGTCCTTTGAAGCTTCATCCGAGTCAGTCAATCAGTTTGGTCTCCATAAAGGATTTTGCATCTACAACAACACAATCAAATACAAACTGAAAACAATCTATGCTTTTTACATGCTTTTATCTCCCTGTATGTTTACTGATTCACATTGAGATTTTTGCATATTATGCTCCCTCGAGCTCTTCGATGATGTCCTTTACAGGCTTTAGAGAGTGATGATTGGGGGCATAATCTTTTCTTTGTCTTCTTCTTGTATGTAAAAATCTAACAACTTTGGAAATTTTGGATTGAAATGGTGTCCGACTGTAAGAGCCTCTATCTTGAATTGGATGGCCATGCGTACCTCAACCATTGATACCCAAAAAATTCAAGGAAGTTTGATCTAACTATTGTCTTTTTTGAGTGAGTTCTTTCTCCTATTGTGAAATGCGATCTTACCTAAGGATGTGAACGATAAAGGGTCACTAAGGGTAATTCACATTGGATTTAGAATGATCTCTTGACTGCTTGATGTGTTTGCAACGCAAGGCATATTCAGGTCATCACGATGTCTATGTTTTGATGCTTATACAAATTGCTATATCAAAATAGACATGATATTCTGGTCATCCTGGCATTTGTGCCTTGGTGCTTATATCTAGTTCGACATTCTGAAAACAAAATCAATATTCATATATCCATGGTTTCCTAATCAGTGGGTGTTGTATTGATTCTTGCACATACAAATCGATATTCATATGTCTATGGTTTCATAACTAGTGGGCATTGTATTGATTTATCCAGTTGCCTAAAAGTTCAATGATGATAACAAATCGACACATGATCAGTGACTAGGTCCTAGGTCCTAGGTTTGCATTTCATTTTGCACTTTGCATGATCTCACAAATTGCTTGAACACTTAAACGATTCTTCAAAACCAAAAAATGCTAAACATGACACAAGAGCTGAATCTTACATGAAGGTCCATCCAAGGAAATAGCAAGTAGAATCCATTTTTGGGATCAAAATCTAAATTTGAGATCATTTACTATGTCAAAATCATGATTTAAAATTTTCGGACCCAGGATGGTCTACTGCTTACATAATTGACCTTCAATCATCACAGAAATTGAGTATTCAACTTAACTGATTATCTTACATCAAACTATCAAAATTTCAACTTGGTCCACCATGGTCAACTCATGGTCAAACCTAGTCAAACTTGGTCTTTTGGACCTACAAATGATGCAGAATGCATTCTCGGACATGTTTAACCACTTCTCAAATCAATTAACATGCTTCTAAACTATTCAACACTGACTTTTCTTGTCAGATTTCAATTTTTATCCTGAAGGGGGCATGGTATTGCACATCATTCAAAGTCTGTAATCTAAATTTGAAATCATATCTTTCCTCAGTAATCAAGACAACAACCACGTCTAGTTGTTGATTCATCAAAAAGACCTCATCGCTTAGGGCAAATCTATCATCGCTTGGGGCATGTCAGATTCATCGAGATCCATATCAATCTGGTATTCTCCTAATCTTGTAAACTGTATCAGTTTTCCGTAACCATTAGTTCATTAGTGTTATTTCCTTGGTTCTTTGTAACTGAAGGGTTCAGATGTGATACCAATGTGATTCTTATCGACAATCAGGTCTGGAATCAGTCACTCACTTCTTCACAATCATAAGGTTCAGAATCAGGCATTTTGACACTTTTTCGCAATCATCGGTTCATTACTGTTATAGTTAACATTATCTTTGGTCATTCAAGACCTAATATCTTCATATCAACTTCAATCAATTTCTGTTTCATATCAATTTCAATTTCAAACATCAGTTTCAACATCTTACACAGGCTGTCTTTGAACCACTACACTTTGCACAATGATTCAAAGAGGAGCAAAATGCAATACCCCAAAAATGGGCTATAGATTCATTAATCTCCTCTATCGACACATTGAACAAAATCGACATCAAAGTCCTAACCTAAGGCACATCGGCACATTATTGAATCTTAATTGATTATCCTAAATTCTGCATCGAGGAATATTCCTTATTCCTAAATTATCTAATTATCTTTAATTTAATAATTATTTGGCGATAAATCCTATTTATTCTAAAGTTTGATTAATTGAATATTCTTAATATTTAATTAATTAGATTTAATACTGCCACTTAATTATTTAATTAGATTTAATTCTAGTTATTCCTAATTATATTATTTTAATTTTGGCAATAAATCAAATATCCTATGACTAATTGATTAAATTCTTATTTAATTAATTAATGTCAATTGTCAAATTTAATAATATAGTTTTTGAATAAAAGTTTGATTTAATAATTGATCAACCCATAAATCAATTATTTTATTTTTAAAATTAGTTAAGTTGAGAATAAATCAGTTTATTTATTTATTTAATTCATATTAATTATGCACATCCAAAAAATAGTTAAACTTTAAATCAGAAAATCAATTCAAGTTGTTTTAAAAATAAACTCAACTCTCTTTTGAGTTGAAAGCTGATCTCAACTTCTGATTTAAATCAAAAAGCTGATTTGCATGATTTTTGTGAGTTAATCTATCTCTAAATTCTTGATAACTCAAAAATCAACCTGAGTTTATCAAGAGTGATTTATGGCTTTTTCCATGCACCTCCAAAGTCCTAGATTTCTATAAATTAAAGCCTCAGCTCTTCATTTTGGATCCATCCACGAATTGCATCCTCACGCTGGCGAATTGGTGATCGAAGAATCCATCTTTGCGAATCCAAGCTGTTGTGAGATTTTCATTATTTTTAAGCATTCATATCATATAGCATATCATTGTTAAATTAATTTCATGTCATATGAATTTCATACATTTTAGCTTAGATTCATATAGTTTTTCATCTTATTGCATAGAAAATCTAAAAATATAGATTAATTTGCATTCATCTCATATCTAGATTCTGCATTCAAATCCTTTGTTTAGGTGTTGTCAAGGTCACTGATCTTGGTCCAATCTAAGAATATCATACTCGCACCTACTAGAAGGCAGTAAATCGCCTGGTTAGATTAGCTTCCATTTCACTGCACGATTTTGATTTCTGCTAACCTCTAATGTTTTACTGAAGTGTTGTGTCTACAACTAGGTACAAAATTCACACACACAGTTAATGGCTCTAGAGTCAGTGCAAAGCCTCCACTTTCCATCTTTTTTTGGTGCAAGTATAGTGGGTACTACACATGTGAGATAAGGCTCTTCCTTATTAGTCCTTTATCCAATAGCTCCTGTACTTTCTTAGAAATATCTTCATTTTGAGATGGAGTCATTTTGTATAGTTCTTTGTTTGGAAAAGTGGATCCAAGAATGAAGTCAATGTAGTGATTGATATCTCTGATAGGTGGCAGAGAGTTGAGAATATCTTCCACCATAATTCATTCATACCTCTGCAATATCTCTTGCACTTCCTTAGGAACATCCCTCTTCTTGGCACCTAACTATTTTGATGTGTCCTTGGCTTTTACCAGGTCAAGGAAAATCCAATATTCTCCTCCTTCAATGCCTACACCATCTCCTTCTATCCTATTAGTAGAAAACATGATACACCTTGTTTATCTATTGCACTATCAGGTAAAGGGATCATGGTATAGATCACACCAACCTTGGTAATGGAGTAAGTGTTCCTTTTTCCATCATATTGGGCATTCAAGTCATATTTCCAAGGGCTAACAAGAATTAAATGACATGCATCCATAGAAACTACATCACAAAGTAATTTATCCTTGTACTCTCCTGTTTGGAATTCCACCCAAGTTGTTCATAAACTAGTGTTTGTCTCCCTTGAGTTAACCAAGAAACTTTATATGGAGAAGAATGAGGTACTCTCCTTAGTTTTAATTTTTCCACCATTTCTAAAGATACTAAGTTATTAGTTGAAATAGAGTATATAATTACCTTACATACCTTCCCATTGGATTTGAAAGAAGTTATAAATAGTGACTTCCTTTGTGGGGATTCTTGAGTAGTTGGAACCTTTAAGAAAGTCCTCCTCATCATCATCAAAATTTCACCATGCTCTAGATTTGTAGGTCTGGAAGGAGAGTTTACACTCTGACAATCATCTTCTTGAATTAGATGAATTCTCCTCCCTCCACCTTGTGAATTTTTAGTATTCTTCTCAGGGCATTTACTTGTAGGATGTCCTACTTGACCATAATTGTAGCATCTTCCCATGAATGGAATAGTACTTCTTCTTGATCCTCTAAAGCTACCTCTCTCATTTGGTCTTCTCCCTCTAGAGTTACCTTTGAAACTCGTTCCTCCTTATTACTCATCTTGATTAGTTTCACCTTGTTTCTTTTGTGGTTGACTTCTTCCATGAAAACCTCCTCTACCCTTGAAGTTATTTCCACCTCTTCCCCTATTATGATGCTCACTCTTTCTACTTAGTTTCTCCTCTTCCCTAAGTGCTAACTGAAAACACTTACTCATTGTATCATGAGCCATGATTTTGATCTCATCTTGGATTCTAATCTTAAACCCATTTATGTATCTTACCACTTTTTCCTTCTCCTCTTCATGACGCTTGGTTCTAAGGCTTGTTCCATGGAACTCTTTAGTTTAAGCACTCACATCAAGGTCCTTTTGCTTCAAATTATGAATCTTCCTATAGATTTGGACTTCATAGTCCTTTGGCATGAACTGGGCCTATACCCTTGCTGTCACCCTATCCCAAGATGTTATCACATGCTTCTTCCTTCCCTCATCCTTTCAATTTGTATGTAATTCCACCAAGTGAGTGATGTCACCTTCATTTTTTACTTTGAAAATTTAACCTTCTTTTCTTCAGGTATCTCCTTATACTCAAAGTGGTTATTTAGTGCCCATATCCAATCTGTAATTTCTTCTACACCCATCTTCCCACAAAACATTGGAATATCACTTTGGCCACATGAGGTTTCCCTGCTTACTGACTTTAAGGCCTTAATGAATAATTTTTGATCTTTAGGTAATTCCACTTCCTTCCTTGGGGTTACTCTCTCTCCCCCCTTTTCATCTTCTTCATCAGAGAAACATTCACTCCACTTCTCTTTTCCTTTAGCCTTCTTGAGATCCTCAACTTTGGCCTCAAACAACTCTTCAAATATCTTCATTGCTACCTCTTGGGTCACCCCATTTGGAGGCATTGTGTCACCCTCTCCCTTACTTCCTTTTGCTAACATGCACCAAGATCACCTCTCCCAAGTGATCAAAACTTTCTCTAATACCAATATGATGCATAACACACAAGGAAACTATGGTTATACACCCCACAACCCATAAAATACCAAGGGAACTCTTTTTCTCAACCATCTATCCTTCAAAGGTTCTCCATCAACACATAAAAATACCTTCAAATTCCCTTAGAAAATCTTAGCATTCCCCTTTTTGTACAAATTCTCACATCAGATGCCTCTCTAGGACATAACCTATTTGGTCACTCACTTGATTCATGAGGGTATAATGCATACAATTTGCAAGAGATGGACTAGACCCTTAATAATCCCATTTCTTATCCCTAGAGGTTCCAAACAACACAAAACCACCACTCCTTTGGTTCCACCAAACTCCTTAGGGTCACATGTCTTATAGAGGCCTAGTTTGCTAATATTCCTATTAATGAGATTTTTCCACCACAACTTTTGTTTCCCCCCAAAAAACACCAAAAAACCATAGTTTAGGACACCCTTTTCACCCTAATACAACGTGCCCCAAGTTGGGTTTTGTGTCACACCATTAAGGGTCCTAAATTATAACTGATTAGATAGACCTAATTGGACAATTAGGTCAGCTTTATGAAGAAACTCATAGGGAATGGAATGATCTTCTCAATCTATTGACTCAAACAAGTTTTCACACCCTTAAAAACATCAAATCCATTATTTGATTTGTTCTGGTCCACCCTCGTGTTCTTCTGCAATTTAATTTGTCTTAACACCATGACCAATCACATTGGGATGCCTATTCTTCCAATGGCCATTTCTTCCAAATGCCTCAACTTCCCTATCTAAGATCATATGCATTATAATGTACATTGATGGCCCTAACTTTGCACCAAAGGCTAGATTTATCCCACGATGGAGAGTTAAGGTATTAACATTTTAAACTGAAACCCTAGGTAGGTGAGGTTTTTGAGACTGTCTGTACAAAATTAATAATATCTCTCACAAAAATGAATGAATCAACCCAAAACAAATTGAAACATAAATTTAATTCATTTCTCTACACATCCATGTCTAATAGACTATCTGATGAATCTGTACAGGGTCGTACACAACAAAAGAATAGTCAATTTGATAGGAAAATGGAATGTTTTATTGCTCTTCAATATTAAAACTCCAACAACCACTTGGGTCTCCATCACCAGAGAGTCAAATAGACTCCATCCAACTTCCTTAACTATTCCTAACTGAATTTCAAATCAAAATAGCTATTGGGAGGAAGTTGCTCAATTTGTGTAACAATTGCATAAAAGTTGTCATGTGAAACTTTGACAAATTATTGTCCATGACCTCCTATCATCCTAATTACTTGGAAAATTGGTCATTCATGACCCAAAACAACCTTAAGGACCAAATTCAACCTATTCGTAGACTCCTACTATCCTTTGACTAGATTTGACCAAGTTGGCTTATACTTGTTTAACAAGGTCAATGGCCTTACAATTGGATTCACAACCTTACAAAATGACTTGAATTGGTCCTTATGACCTTATTACAATTAAAACAACCTAGAAATTTTCCTAAACCTTCATGGTTCTACATGTTGTCCATGTGGTGCTCCTGCACCACAAGAAGCCTAAGATAACCATTCAAGAGGTCATTAGTGAAGAATAGGAGGACAATGGAGAGGAGGACAATAAAAATGAGAGTAACCTAAGATTCTCTAATAGGTTGGTGATCTGTTTAGGTGGAAAAGGAAAAATGAAACAACTGGTGGACTACAATTCTAAGGAGGAAGAAGATGTAGAAAGGAGTGAAAAGGCTACGTATGAAGAAGGGTCAATTGAAGTTCTACTATTGAAGGGGGGATTTTGGGATCATAGAAAATTCTAACAAGTTCACCAATGATAGCTCAACCCAAATCTTAAATAGCACTAAAATCGAACCTATAGACCTCACTCAAGACACCATGCCTAAGGAGGAAAGGAATAAGACTAGTGGTGAGGGTAGTTGTAAGGAGTGCAAAAAAACATCGCTAGAGAGTTAGAGGTGTTGAAAAAAAGTTCCTAGAGATAGACAAGAAGATGATCAACACGTCCAAATTCGGTTTGTGTTTCATGCACACTTCAATGACATCACTTATCTTGATGCAGAAGAAGGTCCTAGGAAAAGAAGTAGAGAACAACAAAAATTATAAGGAGCTCTTCAAGTTCCCAACAAAAGATTGGAGTCATGTGTTTCATTAGTCTCTAGAGACTTTACTTGGATGTGCTCTCTTTTTGTTGGTTTCATATGTATTTGTGTCATGCCTAAAATCTAACCAAAACACACCAATCCAAAAATTTTCAAACTCACATCAAGATGACTAGGGTAACTAAACCATTAGCAATTTATAGTCTAAGGATGTGCATAATTGAATACGACTGAGGGGTATCATGACCAAGTTGACTTGGTCAACCTCCCTCAAGTCATCAATCTACTATTATGAGGCTTTAATACTAAAGTCAATGGGAACCCTAAAAGGAAGAGTTGACTAGGTTTGACTTTTTAAACCCCTAGATGTTATCAACAAAGACTAGGTTTAATTATAGAGTCAAATTTGTTATACCTAGAAACCCATGCAATGGTTCAAGAACTTGATTAACAATACTTCGATATATATTAATTAACTTTAATTACTTCCTAGATTAAAAGCCTTTATTAAATTAAATTTAAAGTGGTAATGCCCAAAATTTATTGCTCTATAGTCTCAACCTTTAAATTTAATCATTTATCAAAATAATCAAATCTAAAAGGAAACATAATAGTTCAATAAATATAAGGGTCACTAAATGATGAAGGGTGTTTTTGATAAAAAGTAGCAACAAGAGGGTGTTGACTTGTGGCATAATAAACAACACTCTAGAGGTGAGTTAATATCATATTAACCACAAATAGAGCAACAATAAAATTAAAATATATCAACATTCCACCTCTATCAAAAACCAAAACAAAAAACTAGAGCATCACCAGTAGATATCCATAGTCATAAAAGGAAACAAGTTCAAAGTACTGTAATTAAAAGAGTTTGTATCATGCCACATAGGGAAAAAATACCTTAACATAAAATTAGAAATTAATCTATAATCTAAAGAAAAAACATAGCCCAATGGGCAAGTCGGAACATCTAAAAAAATCCTAACCATAATCGGGCTTAGTTTCCTTTCCTTAGGTGTTTGGACAACAATAGATCCTCCCACTCCTCCTCCAAGAACTTGAAGAGTTCATGAGGGTCTTCATCCTTAGCAACCTACCCATTCAAGGCCTTCCCATTCAACATACAGAGGGTGATGGAGGAAGTGTGCATGACCTTTAGTGTGAACTTGCTCATGTTCATCAGCCTCTTGTTGGTACCCTCCATGTCCACCTTTAATTAGGCCATAGTGTGTTCGAGCTGAGCAATTTGGAACTTGAATTTTCCTACTAGGCCAGAACTAGTGTAACCGACCTCCTCATTGGTCTCCTTAGTCATGTCTGCCTCTTCTGTGGCAATGTTCCCATTATTATCTTTCTCCCCAGTGAGGTTCTAGGTTTCACCAACTTCCTCATGGCTATCTGAGTCCACTGTTACCTCCTCTTGTTTCAACATATTATTGATGGCTTTTTTTCCTCTATCCTTAGTCAGACGGTTAGAGCGGTGAGTTTGGCCGGGCTGGGGGTCCACATCTTAATAGGTGTCAAGATTAAGGATAATGCTCCTACCCTTTTTATTAGGGCGGTGACCAGGGGATGAAGGGTGTTATTAATAACCCCAAGTTAAATTATCCTAATCCTAACCTGATTAGGTAATTTAATTGACTATACAAAAATTACTTAATCAAATTATTAAATTATCCCAACTTGTTACATATTCATATTATAATGGATTCAAAAATTAAATATTAACCTATTGAAGATTAATACAAGTTAAAATAAATTAACTAAGAGCAATAAAATCTAACCACTTTAGAGGAATCAAATCTTTACCAAAAGAAGTCAATAGTTGCAACTAAGGGATAATAAATCTAGAAGTTTTCCTAAAGCCCTAAAGTCAATTTAGACAACTTAACACATTTAATGGGAAATCGAATCCTATTTGTTCAAACTAGGCAACTAGAGTGGATTTGAATTTAATTTGGAATCCATAGCTAATTTTTTCTATAAAATCTTCAATAGTATATCATAATTTCTAATTTGATTCTATTCTAACAATTTTATTTTCTTTACTTGAATTTCCAGGCTGCAAGTTTTGGAGGATAGAAAGGCTCCATTAATGGATTAGAAGTTCAAATTTCTCCATATATATATATATATATTAGTTTTTTCGTTGTTGTATTTTTTTCTTAAAAAAATAATTCAAAGATACTAGGGTTGCGAAATCCCCATGGGGAAACACAGACCTCCAAATTGGGAGATGCATGCCCCATTGAATGGGGTTGCAAACCTCCCTTCTTGCAAGTTGTGTGCCCCACTAATTTGGGTTGCAGATTCCCAAGTTGGGAGTTGTGCTCCCCAATAAATGGGGTCACAGATTCCCAATTGGGATTTGTGTGCCCCATATAATGGGGTCACAGACTCCCAAGTTGGGAGTTACGCTCCCCAATAAGAAAAAAGGGGGGAGGTCAGATAGAACTCTGCTCCCCATCCCTGATTATTTCATTTTTTAAAGATTTTTTTAAATTTTTGTTATATTTTTAAAATATAAATTTTTAAAGGCTCATCTATATTTTCAATTAATTTATTTGGTTTAGAATATTATCATTTTTTTTATAACTTAAATTCTTATATATATATATGAAATCTTCTAATAAGCTTAAGTTTCAATTTGAAAATATCATGTTATCTAGTTATTTAATCTAGATTAACTTGAATAATTCAGGAGGATACTTTTTTTTTCAAGAAGGATCTTATTTATTTAAGAAAAATTATATATATAAACCTTTATATATATAATTTTTATTTAAATAATTATATATATTTTAATTGTACTAAATTTATCCTTAGAATTTTTTTAAAGTTATTCCTCTTTATGAGCATAAATGGATTTTAAAGAATTTTGTATTTAACTATATAGAATTATATACACATGGTAGGATTAATTCAAATTGCATATATTTAAAAGGGTTGAACCCCTCAATTAAAAGTATATTTTTAACCAAATTTTTAGATTTACCTTTCAAAGATTAGCATCAATTTTCTTTTTTAATTTCAATATTTTAATAATAGGGTTTGCATAATCTTTTTCTTTTACAAGGTTCCTTAATTGGGTTAACTTTCAAAAAAAGAAACTTATGTAACTAATCTATTAATTTCCTTAGTTTGATCTTTACACTAGATTTATATACTCTAGAATCAAATTTAAAGAAAGTAATTTATCAATAAATTTTAACCATATAGAAAATATACTTCATCCTTAATTAATTACTAGAAATTTAATACATTTAAACAAAATAGATTAATCTAAATATATTTTTAGCATGACCTAATTAAGGTATTAATTTGATCAAGTTTTCTAGCTTTACTATTTTATTAAAATTTATCTAATTAACTAGGAGAAAAATAACTATAAGAAATAACTTTGAAAGCATATTTGGATCATAACCTTTTTTTTCCATAGAAATGAAATTTAAGGAACAAAATTTTAATAACTTTGCAAATATGATTTTATAAAAGTATATAGAAAATTTGAAAACCCATCTTTTATATTCATATAAAGAAGCAAATTTACATAGCTTCAATTCTTGAAAACTAAGAACATAATTCTTTCACATCCTTTTGAAAATTTACAATAGCCCTAAGGCTAGGGAATTCCAACTTCACAAATTAGGAAAACCCTTAAGTGCATACATAACTCCTTCAAAATCCAAGCTACGTATTTGCAAAAGATCCTAATTTAACCACAGAAGCTCACCTCCCAATTTAGACCATTACATGGTCACCCCAAGCTAGGGGAAAAAAGAGAAAAAAGGAACATTACAAACATACTCAAAACAACTTATTAAAAGCAAGGACACTCAAAACTCTCAATCCCAAGACAAGCACATAGGCCTTCAAAAGACCATTAAATAAGGGGTGAAAGTGGACCATACCCATTAGGAGAAACCAATTAGAAATGAAATATACAAAGGCCACACATGGGCTTACTTCAAAATCCTTCCCAAATCCATCTTCACAACAAAACCATGGCTTCAAGCCAAGAACACTCCTTATAGCCCCCAACTGCCCATAGGAAAAACTTGGTATCATAGAATAAGGCATCCATGTTTATCCTTTCTTTACACATGGATACTCTACACTAATAAGGCTGTCACTATTCCTTTCACCCTCCAAGGTTACTCTGCCCTCCCTAGAGTGAGTGTGCCTTGAAAACTCCCTTAAAATAACAAATAAAGCCAATTACTATAAGAAAAACACAAATCAAAGAGTAATACAACACACAAAAGTACCATATGACCTCCATGAGAGCATATCCAAGCTTTCCATACTACAAAACATAAAGATCACGAGTTTGAGCTCCAACCTATCTCCAAGCTTAAGGTTTATGAAAATTTGAGAAGAGCTTTATCCTTTTTATCCCTTTTGAAGTCCTTCCAAACTAGTAAGTCTCTAAGGGTAGAGAGTGAGTGATCAACCTAGGAAGTCTCCTTAAACTCCCTCTAATAGGCTTCCTAGATCCACCACTAACTACAACCATAAATGCAAGGGTACCTTCACCATAACTCCTCCAAATATCTTCCTCCCCTCATAAATGAGGTTTAAAGACTAAATAGAGTTGAGAAGATGGTTGCCCAAATTTCTCAAACTCATAAACTCGGATCTTGACTTTGGGGGTACTTTAAGAGGTTCATTTAGGAGTCTAGGGCCTTTTAATGACTAAAATTTAACCCCTAACCCTAAGTATACATAGTGGGGTAGTTAAATTTGACTCTAACTGCCTTCTAGAAGCTTCCTAGACCCTCCAAAAACTCACTTGAAGTTAATCTACGAGTTTATTCATCCTTGACCCATCTAGAAACTTCCTACACCTTGGATAAGCATTGAGACTCTACAAGTTAACCCTCGAGTTGGTGTCATACTTATCCTAGTTAAAAAGGTTAGTCATGTCAACACCTCATACACCCATGTGTCAAGTGACACAACATAATTTCCAACCCATTCACACATAGCATGACTAACATAAAATAATTAACTTAATTTAAATACAACATTCAACAATTACTTTTATGAATAAAACACAAGACAACAAAGTTCATGTCTCTTCACTAAACAAAACCTTGGCTTTACAATTTTTAACATAGTTTCACTCTTTGTTCCCCATATTTAGAACCATGGTCAATCTCCTGTACACTCATTGCAAACATCAGTAGGTCCAATAACATAACAAAGTAAATAACATAAACCACACATATCATCTAGCACTCATATTTACATATTCCTTACCATATAATTCACTATTTGCATTTGATCCCAATGTTCATAACATGTATCTTTTAAATTAATTTTGCATCATAAATATCTAATGTATCCAATATACTGCATCATCAAATCAATAGCCTAACATAGGTGCATGCAGATCATTTATAAAGCATCAAATAAGTATTTAAATTAACATAATCCAAATGCAGAATATACATAACATAAGATTCATCAATCCTTAAAATAATAACATATGTCCAAGTATCTCAAAATTGAAATATCAATTGAAGAGTCTAACTAAAAATCAATGCTAAACTATGACGGTTGGGGTAGACCTCATAGATTGTTTAATGCTATGAAGGTTGTTAATTACTTTCAAATTCTTATTGCTAAGACTTTATTCAGTTTTAGTATCATATTGGACTATGTTTCTAGGGATAAGGCTTCATATGGTTTTCACATTATACTGGACTGTGGTTCTAGTGCTATGACCTTAAGTAGTTATAGTTTATACAACTGAACTATTGTTAGTTTTTTATGTTAATGTGCTATTAATGTTGTGCTACTAATGGTCTATCTACCTTCAGGATGATTGTTCTAAAGGGGCAACATGTTGATTTTGTTGCCTTTAATATAAAAAACAAAACTATCCACAAATAACTCATATTCCATATTATAATATTGCATTAGCATGCTCAACATTTATAAATTTGTAGGAAACATAAATAATTCCTAAACACATGAATGCTTCTATTTCCCAACCCCTATTTTACTAGTTTAATTTTACCCATTTATAGAAATATGGTTAAGATGTGACTCCTTAAAAAGAAATAAAATGACTAATCTATGTTGACATTCAACAACACAATCCATAATATTACCAAGGTGGAAAAATTCTAAAGTTTTACCTAAATTTGTTCTACTTTTTTCTCCCTTTCTAGAAGACTCGTTCTTTCCATTTTGTGCTGCCATATTATGCACTATGTCTGCAATTGAATCTCCATGTTCAACACCATTTGAATAATGCTTTAGCCACACCATTTTCACAATCATTAAAACATTCTCCCTACCAATGACTGCCTCTAAACACTCTTGCCATATTTTTAAATCTCATTTTTCCTTGCATGGCCACTATAGGATAGAGGGTTCACAATAGGGCACAATAGTGTGTGGATGTGTCACTCTGTCACTCATTCTAGAATCATCTCCAAAGTATATTTTTCAACTTATATTTGATGACAAATTCTTCCATTAAACTTTTTTATAATACTTAGCAACATTTGAATGCTACTTCTAAATTTGATTGTGTGAACATTTTGACAATACTTAACAAAGTAAAATAACACGACTTTAATGATCCATATATCAATTCAATCATATTTTACAAATACTTTTATTTTTAAATTAAAAAAAACATTTTATCTGATAACAATTTAACTTACAACCTAACGATCCACAAAACCTAGAATCTCCCATATCACTTTCTTGTTATACTTGCATCCTTTTACTAAGCAAGCTTAAACACCTAAAAGCCTCTCAAATGTCCCATTGAATATTGTGTGCACCTACCCCTTAGTTTTTTTAGGCAAGTGACGTCCGTCCATAATCTTAATACAATGTATTTCGTACTAGAACTTGAAATGTTTCTAATTTCATGTGAGAATTACATGGAAGTCACATCAAATTGGAGGGTAAGATAAAACATGGATGCATAATTTTGTTTTTGCTGTATGTTGGTCAACTGAAAAGAGGAATACATTGAAATCGTGCGTGCATAATAGAATATAATGCAAAATAAAGACGAGACATTTCTTATCGGTAGACCAATGAAGACCAAAATAAGTCCCCCTCTTGTGTAAGCTTCCACTAATTATTGGGGTCCCCTCTCATTACGAATTTGACGGTACTTAGCCTTTTTGAATTGATATTGGATTTAGATTTCATAATAAAAGAGTATATGTATATAATATTATATAAATATTAAAAATTTAATTCAGTTTGTTATAATTGTTTAATTAATATTAACATACTTGTTTTTATTTTAATTGTGTATTTTTTGAATTGATGTTTTTATTAAAAAAATTCTTATTTATAAAATAGATCACTAAATGTAATTTTAATAATTGATTGAATGAAAGAAAGATTATAATAACATTCACATAAGGCAAAGCAATTTATAGAACCTAAAAATAGTACAAATCTGAAAAAGAGTTCTAAAGCATCAAACAATTTGTAACCTCTTCTTTATATCTAGTCCAACTTTATTTTCTCATGATCTCCCGTGAGATTGAAAACACATACATAATTAAACCAAAAAATAATCATTTTATTCTTCATAATAAATTTTTCATTAGAAATTTGGATAAAGAATTTTTTTTGGGATGAAATATACATAACCTTTAGCTAATGAGAAAGATAAAGGAAATTTTGAAAGAATCTCAAGAACTAATATCATTGATAAGTAGGAGATATTTTCTACAACAAGTCAAATTGTGATATTGCTATCAGAAATCAACTAAAGAACTAATTTCATTGATTGGAGTATTAAAATTTAAGAGTTTATATAGATAAAATAATTTTTTTTGGATGAAATATACTTAACTTTTAGCTAATGAGAAATCTGAAGAGCTAATTTCATTGATAAATAGGAGATATTTTTCACAAATCAAATTGTGATATTGCTATTCAAAAAGAACTAATTTCATTAATTTGAGTCAAAAATTTGAAATTTCCAAACTATCTTTATGTATTAAAACTTAAGAATTTATATAACTAAAATAAATGCAAATGCAAGCTAGATTCGAATACTTCAAAACTTTTGATTCGAATAAATGCAAATGTTTTTTTGTTTTTAATATTGAATTCAGCAATGGAAAAATTTGGTCCACTGAACACCGGTCTTTTAACATCAGTCCAGCAAAAGTTCTCACGTTCGATCGAATAATTGAATAGACAAACATTAGTGTCTATGTCAAACGCGCCTGCAGATTTAAAAATTATTGTTCCACAGAGCTTCAGTTCCATGGGCATATGTTGTGAATATCCTCGACCGCCCCACAATAGCACAAGATTTGTTTTCTTTTCGTATTGGAATTTTCTTCCGCGGTATCATGTTTTCGTTGGAGACTGATGCCTTCGCAGATCTTGAAAAGGTATATATTTGTTTCTTGGTTAACATCAAATGACATGGATTTTGTTCGATTGCAGTTAATCTTCTCAAATCCAAAAAGCTTCAGCTTTGAAATATAACAGTAGATATTGCGGGGATCTCCATTCATGGCAGCAATTCGAAGTTCCTCTGCCCTGAATCTGAAAACTCCACTTGCTAGGGCTCATAATTGTAAAGCCTCTCCAAAGCCTTGTCAAACCAGGGCTTTGATAAAAAGGTCAGTTAATCCTAACAAGATTACTGTTTGTAGGGCTGGATTGAATTTCTGTGACTTGGTTCCTGAAAATAAGAAGGAGGTGCTTGGATTTGAACTTCCAAGATACGATACATCAAGGCATTTCACTGTGGATTTGGTTGTTGTTGGCAGTGGACCAGCTGGTTTATCAGTTGCACAACAGGTTTCAGAGGCTGGAATATCAGTTGTGTGCATAGATCCATCTCCACAGAGCATTTGGCCAAATAACTATGGTGTTTGGGTTGATGAATTGGAAGCCATTGGTCTGGTGGATTGCCTTGACACTATTTGGGATGATGCAGTTGTGCACTTGGATGATAACAGAAGTAAGTTTCTAAGTAGACCTTATGGTAGGATAAATAGAAAATTGCTTAAAGAGAAAATGATGGGGAAATGCATTGCTAATGGAGTCAGGTTTCATCAAGCTAAGGTTTTGAATGTGACCCATGAAAATTTAAAGTCTTCTGTTCTGTGTGATGATGGTGTTAGTATTCAAGGCGCTTTAGTGTTGGATGCAACTGGTTTTTCGAGGTGTTTGGTGGAATATAAGGAGCCCTATAATCCTGGATATCAGATAGCTTATGGGATTTTAGCAGAGGTCGACTGGCACCCATTTGATCTGGGGAAAATGGTTCTGATGGATTGGAGGGATTCCCATTTGGGGAATGAACCTGCTCTCAGGGCTAAGAATGAGAAGGTGCCAACTTTCTTGTATGCAATGCCATTTGATTCAAATAGGATATTTCTCGAAGAAACCTCACTTGTCGGTAGGCCTGCTATTTCCATGGAAGAGATTAAGAAAAGAATGGTTGCAAGATTGAGGCATTTGGGTATTAAGGTGAAGAGGATTGAGGAGGATGAAAGGTGTGTTATACCCATGGGAGGCCCTCTTCCTGTGATCCCTCAAAGAGTTACTGGAATTGGTGGCACTGTGGGAATGGTGCATCCATCTACTGGATATATGGTTGCAAAAACATTGGCTACAGCTCCTATTGTAGCCAATTCTATTATACAATGTCTAGGTTCTCCAAGGATGATCAGGGGTACCAATCTCTCCGCCTCTGTTTGGAATGATTTATGGCCACCGGAGAAAAAATTGCAAAGAGAGTTCTTCTGCTTTGGAATGGATGTCCTGTTGCAGCTGGATTTAGTAGGCACAAGGGGTTTTTTCGATGCATTCTTTGACCTTGAACCATACCAATGGCATGGTTTTTTGTCTTCCAGGTTATTCTTTCCAGATTTGATTATGTTTGGTCTGTCTTTGTTTGCTCATGCTACCTTTACTTCCAAGTTGGATATTGTGGGGAAGGGTACATTTCCTCTGTTAAAGAGAATTGACAAATTTGTTGGTCGAGAAGGAATTTTCTTCGCCCCCACCTCAATAAAGGATTATGTTTAATCTATTTATATATATTAAAAAGATCGCTAAGAATTTACTGTCATTACTAATAAAGCATATACAAATCTCTTAGGATAGGGTTTTCAAACAACTCTTGACGTAGAAGTCTTACAAATTTCTAAGGGAGGCAACAAACAGGGTTTTGAGTTGACCCAGGTGCGAAGGGGCCGAGACTTGCTTAGTGTCTATACCCAAGTAGCCTTTTGTGGCCTTTAACTTGTATCAAAATTTCACCCAGGCATCTTCAGGGTTTTTTACTTTTGTAACTCAAAAGATGCAAACTGCTGCTCTATATTTAAGAATATTAAAATGCATAAAGAGCCTGTGATTGTACTGAGCATGTTGGTTTCATTGTAATGTCCCTTTTAAATTTTTCTTAATTTTCCTGAAATATACTAAAATCAGCAATCTGCTCAGACTGATATCAGATATTTGTTCTTGTAGAATTGTTTATTTTCTTTAAGTCTGCAGTAATTTAATGCAATTGGATCCCTTTGGTAAATGACTTCAAATTTGCGTGCAAGGGGTTTTCGTCCACCAAGTTAGCAAGGAAAAGTAAAAGCTTTTGTCCTTTAATTTTCAGGCCTTTGAGGGGCTTTGTTTTTGGGCTGTTAAGACAGTTTACACTCCACAGGAATAAAACCAGATATAGAAAATTGTATTCAATACACTCTCTCACTTCTCCTTGCTTGAACTCTATATCCTTCTCCAACGGATGCAACTCCTCTCATGTCTTTTATTTTTTCGATTAGTAAATTGCAGTCAAGTGGACTGCTCCATTATTCAATAATCACTCAATAAGGTTTACGTTGCATATGTTTTGGGCTATTTCCCTTACAGCTTTCCAGGGCCATCAGCCAACAAAATCTGGAAGCCACATACTCAACTCCTATTAAGTGTATCCTGATATTTATATACTACTTGCTCCATCGGCAACAAACAATAAAACTGGAGCCACAAGCTATAGACCTGTTTAATTACATAATATTACCCTTGGTTGCAGACAGATCAGCCCAACCGCTCCTTGTTGATGTACTCCTGCAGGTACTAAGTCCCTTTCATGGGCACCAACCCAAGTATCTTTTTCAGGAAAGCAGCTCCCTTCATGGCATTCTGAAGGTGCCAGGTGAAATCAGTGTCCTTGGAAGAGAACAGCAGAGGGAAGCTTTCCACCTTCGATCCCTGATCTCTTAATTTGAAAAAACCAGAAGGGAGAAGGATACCTCTGTCTATCGTGGCCATCACCAGAATGTGTTTTGAATCTCCTTGACCTCCTTGACTTGATTCTTGATTAACATTGCAGAGACGTCTGTATTAATTCTGTAACAATGATCTGTTGCCATAAATTCCTTCCCCAACACCTACTTGACAACGTGGAGGATTGACTGTGGTGGGTATTGAAGAAACTTTTCTCCTTTTTGTAATATCTCCAAGAAATGCCATCTGTCTGAACAAGCATGGCCACCGAATGGGAATGTCCATTCTTGCCACTCTTGAAATTGTATTTTCTGCACTATGAACAAGAAAATGCACAAGTTTTGAGAATTTATCTCAGCAACTTCCATCTCACATGCACATGGGTAAATTCTTATGAATGGTGCTTCATGAGCTTGTCCTTAACCAGCAAATTCATTTACTCGAACTGTTCTGTTTAATTTTATAATTACTTCAAGTGCTTTGGCTGATCAATGTGCAAGGGTATGATTGTGCGACTCTTCTTGGTTTTGAAACTATATCAATTTGCTCGATCCTATCAGCCGCCATGCTGGCAAGGATATCAAGCACTAAGTTGGCCTCATGGTAGATGTGATTGACTAAGCAGTACTCAAACTTTGATAACAAATTGATGGCTATATCCAATAAAGATCTAAGTTTCCATTGTTGCAAAAAAAATTCCTTAACGTATTGAGTCACTAATGAGGATTCTCCTTCAATTTTGACATTGACTATTTTTAGCTCTAGGCAAAACTGCAACCCCAAAATAAGCGCTTTCAGTTCGGCTTCATTATTTGATACTTTGGCAATCTTCTTGAAATATTACCAATCACCCTGCCTTCCCAATCTTGAATTATGCAACCAGAGCCTGAAATACTTGGGTTTCCTTTGGAGGCCCCATCGAAGTTGAGGTTGAGCCACCCATGCTGTGGTGGTTCTCATTTGGCCTCTTTTCACTTATTCTAGGACTCAACTCCCCCAGCCCCCTTAACAGGGGTCCTCTCATGTCTTTTTCTAACAGAGAAATTTAATTAATATTAATCTGCTCCTTGAATATTCACATGAATCTTCTGGGAAACTGTTTTCTTTTATGAAATTCAGTGAATGTTGATTGGCTTTTGTTTTCCCTTAATAGACAAGATGGCAGCTTGTAAAGAGAAAATAGGCTGTCCCTAACGTAAAATTAAGGAGGGGGCATTACAATTGCCCTTCCCAAGATTGCTTTTCCTGAAGCAATCCTAAATTTGGATGTTGAAGAATTTCCTCGCTCTCCCATGTAGCATCCTCTTCAGTAGGATTTTCCCAGCGAACCAGATATTCTGCCGTTTTTTAATTTTCTATATTTCTTTTTTCAAAATTTATAATGGTATCAGGAATTAATTAATTCCTTCATCATCCAATGAGGGTAGTTCTAACAAAAGAATAATTTGATTTTCTGAAGTTTTCTTTCTTGTAATGGCTATAGATTTTACTAAACATTTTGTTGCCCATGCTAACTGCCGATTCCTAAAACACCTTTCCATTCATTTTGCTGTTATAACTCTTAAGAGTTCCACTAGTAATGCTTTGTAACACTGCATCTTTATCCTTTGATTTGAATCTTACTCCATTATTTGATAATTTTGATTTAACTTTCCCAAAGTGTGTAGCCTTTGCACTCCTAAGACCACATCGGTTTCTCTTACGCCCACCACACAGAAGTCATCTTGCATCTTGTGCATAGCAAAGTTAATTTTTAAGAAATCCTTCCTCAATGAAATTGTATGTTGGTTCACTATCAATTAGGACCATAAATTTTTGTTCCTTATAGGAACCCCCGTACTCAAAAAATATTTAATATAGTAGCATCCAACAAGGTTGAAAGTGCACCCCATGAATGGTCACCTCCTTTTATTTTTTATTTACTTTTACATTTATCTACTTTGGGTTTTTCTGCTTCTCATCAGACATTACTTTTGTGTAATGCTCTTGGCCTTTTCCCAAACAATGGTGTCCAGGTTCCATGGTTTTTTAAAGAAAAACATAATTTTTTGGCATAGTTCATTTTTCATTCATCAAAATTACTCTTTGATGATAATGCCTTTTGCTGAGAAAAAATCTTTTGAAAAGGTTCTATTTCTAGCCCCATTGGAGGGTTTTCTTGAAAGAACATATTCTTGGCTACAAAATTTTCAAAACTCAATGCTCTTTTGATAGCTTCTTGAAGGGTTAATGGATCAAATCTCTTAATTAGACTACTGTTGATGCGAGTTTTGTTCCACTTACACAACATGTAGGACTAAACACTCAATGCTTCGAGAAACATAGAGAATTAAATCCTCTCTTGAATAAAGTTATCTCCCATGCTAAGCTTTGCAATGAAGATCATGGAATGACTCCAAGGTTCCTTACACCCATGGATACCTAACTCAGTTGAAATGATGTGATTTGCTGGTTAATCACTTAGGCAGGCTTACATGTTTCATTCAAAGGTGTCAACTTACTTGCACTGCTAAAGATTTGACTTTGCAATATATGATAAAAATATATCCGTGATTTATATCACTTCCAACTTTGCTCTTCAAACTTCTACTATCTAGACTACTTCTATTTCTAACTATGGATGGGAGACTAATGGATGGACTAAGATTCCTACCAAATGGAGGCTTGTCTGCGACTTCACTTCCACCTAGTGCAAAGCTTCAAAGGATTTCAAATGGTTTTCATATCAACAACTTCCCCTCAATCCAACTTGGAGTACAAATTAAGGATCTAATGCCAATTGAACTTGAGCGCAATCACTAGATTACCACACAAGGAACCCTTGCATCTACAAGGAGCTAGTGGCCTAGTTTTATAGAATCCAATCAAACATCCACCAATATCACCACACAATCTATCTACTTCTACTCTTACTCTAACAACTTTGAAATGAAATCCTATTTTAATTGAGAGATGTCAAGAACCATGCAAATACATCAAAATGATCATGTATATCAACCATGCAAGCCACAACAATGAATAGAGAACAATTTTGGTAGTATTTTGGCAACAATTCTCCAACATAACTCCCTCTACAAATGAGAACAAATGGCCTTATATAGAGGCTTCAAGTACAATGAGTGGCCAAGATTAAGAGGCAAAAATCTTAAATCAATGGTCAAGATTATGAGGCAAAAGCCTTACTTAGGGTTTCCATAACCACCTACTACAAATATTTAATACCCACCCAATCACAATTAAGCACCACCATGTGGGCCAATAGAAAAATTACATTGCCTTCATGGGCCAATAAGAAAATTCAAATCCACAACAACCGGATAAGGATCAATGACATGTGGATCAATGAGAAGAGAGCACATGTAGAAGAAGCCACCTCATCACCTTGGGAAATGTGTTACTCACCCTAATCCTCCTTCACATTCAATGAACCTGGACATAATCTCATCAAATCGTCACAATGTGACACTTGGCATGCTTTTATTGATGGAGGATATGGCTACCACCTCATCACCTTATCCTTTAAACTTGATAAATATCCTTTAACTCTTTGATGAGAAATCATTTGTTACTCCTTCATTTGACGACTTATCTTTCCAATTGCTCCGTCTCTTGAAATTTCTTCATCCTTTTTTTTATTAGAGTTTCTTCATGTCTTGGCCTTTTAAGTTGTTTCAAGGAATGAGTCTCAGCCCAACCTTTCTTCATTACTAAATCTTCGTTGGTGTAGATGGAGGGTTGACACACATGCCTTGGTTTTCCAAGTTGCCTCCTTGGATGCCTGATCTTTTTCATCTCATTGTTGATGCCTTTGTTCATTGGCTCCCACAATCCTTTCACCTGCCACAAACAACCCCGAGTCAATTCCTGATTTTATTGCATGAAAGTTGAATTGATAAGTGTTGAAGTACGAAAATCAAACTTCTATGATTTTATGTCAGACTTAAAAAAAACAACTGAATCAGACTTAAAAACAAGCAAATTGGAAATTAGCTAACTCCTTGGCCTACAACCTGCAATCAGATTAAAATCGCCAAGGAACAGCCCCCGAGTCTGAAGTAGGATGCAATTGTGTTGAATCATAACAGTTATCAGTCCTACAACAAAAGTTAATTCGCTGTTTGAAAAGTCTCAGAGGTCAAAATCAGATTTTGAATGCTTTGAAATGAAGTCCCCTTGATGAAGGTTGCCTGTAGCTGAGTGTTGAAAGATTGAAATGTGTTTGTATGCTGGCCCTCTATTGCAGATATACAAAAAAAACATGGATCAGACCCCTGCTGTAGGTGTTAATCATGAAATTTTCCTTCAATTACCACCTGCAATTCGAAATTTAGCTTCTAACTTGCCTTTGTTTGCAATGAACATGTTTTCCAAATTGTTGAGCAATTCGATTTATATAGAAAAGGCTTGCAAATTTGCCATTAAATGGCAATTACATTGAGCATTTAATTCCCAACCATGACATTAAATTCGGTCCCTCTCCTTAATTACAAATGATCATTAAATTCAAAGCCTCCATGGTTAAACTCGAGGCAAGACAGCCTAGCATTTAATTCAATTTCATTTTACAACAAACCGTGCATCGAATTTAGTGCCTAGATTTGCACTTTACAACTTCCTATATCATTAAATATCATTGAGTTTGCACCTTGCATTTAGCATTTAAATTTCAATTTGTGATCTCACCTCGATTTTAGTGCCCAACATTTAGCATTTAAATTTCAATTAGAGATCTCGCCTCGAGTTTAGCGCCAATTTGGGCATTAATTCCCAGCCTATAAAGCCACATGTTTCCTACATATTAGGGGGCTGATTGCATTGAATTATGCCCAGATCTGATTTAATTTTGGGTCCACAATGTTGTAAAATCTGGATCGTCCTATAGAAAATACAAGTGACTGCTGTAGTGAAATAGATTACCATTGTGATTGATCTTTTCACCAGCCATTGATATATATTTATATCTTTTGAATAGTCACGTCTTGAAGAGTCATGACCATATAATAATATAATATGACAATTATGGTAATAACCATAATTGTCTACTATAACCATAATTAACATAAATATATAATTAACTACAATAATATAATATATATCATTGCATTATAATATTATCATTACTATATTAATAATATAATATAAATATCACAACTCTTCATTATTAACATTGTATAATATATATACATATACATACACACACACACACACACACATATATATATATATAACGATACGAATGAAGCTATCTCTTAACACTCCCTCTTAGCGAGTGAGTATTAAATATCAAAAGTCTATCATGACATTCGCACATCGGGACACACAAGTTAATGTAGTCTTGTCATGAAAATAGACTTGAATATCATGATCTCCGCACAGTCGGGACACACAATTAAGTAGTCTATCATGATATGGTTTCGTTATTACGCAACCAGTAATAACAAGAGTCAAGATCTCCGCACAGTCGGGACACACACTTAAGTAGTCTATCTTGACACTTTGGTTAACTATTTACAAGATCGTCACCTTGAAATGTTAACCCACACACAAATGATCATTTTTACACAATATTGCAATATGCATTTTTTTTTACATTTATTCATGAATAAAAAACCCATAAAGTCACCTTGACTCTTCTCAAAGGGTGGATACACTATGGCTCATCCAGAGAGTGGAAATCAAGACTTCCACCTTAGAATTGTCTATCAAAGACAAGAATTATTAAAAAAATTCAAGTCAACCTCTCAGTCATGACAATTTAAAACCAACAACTCAATGTTGTCTAGCCATGAACATAATACAGTCCGGAACACATCATGACAGTTTGAAACCAACAACTTAATGTTGTCCAACCACGATATAGTTATTGCACAACAAGTAATAACATAGCATTCAGGATACCTTCTTTTCACCTAATAAGGCTTTATTCCTCAACATACCAAGGTTATCTGAAGGTACACAATCTTCTTTCTAGCAAGATGCTTGGTAAGAGTATCGGTTGTTTGTTCTTTAGTGAGGATATACCTCCACTGAATTACATTTGTTTGCACGATCTCATAATCTTGGTGAATTCTGAGATTACAAAGTATACACCATCTTGACAAGTTATACTCCCTCTGAATTTGTATGACCAAGATCCTGGGGTGCCAACTTAATTTGATCTTCTAGCTTCTCTCTTTGACATATAACCTTCTCACATGGTAATAACCATAATTGTCTGTTATAATTTCTTGATTACTAGAGAACCAACAAAACATGGTCTTCTCCCTCTGAATCAAGATCCTCGAATGTCCACTGATACAAATCTTTTAGCTTCTCCCTTTGTCACGAAGGCATAGCTTGTTTTAATACTAAACTCAGTGTCACTACAAGATGTCACTTCATACCTTCCTTCCTGAGAGAACCAATACGAATAATCTGAATAGTCATAAGGTTACATCGGCTAGCATAAGATGCATTTTGATATTTTCTAAGGCCACAACATTAACACTCCCTCTTGGACTTGAGGGAAGATAATAAAGACCTCTAGTATGATCTTTAGTCTCATGATGTATGAAATGCCTTAATCAAGGATTCTATCCACGTGCATCTCATAGGCGATTCTATCCACAAGTTCCCACTACTATAATCTCAGAATTGTTTTACCTTCAATAGTGAACTCCCTCTCAATCAATATGATCGAGTTTGTCATAAGTTGATGGAATCATATGTTTCCTTCGAAGCTAAATTTCGCCAACTTCTAACCTTTCTGAAGATGTCAAACTCCCTTTGAATCTAGATTTCATATACTTTCATCCTTTTCAAATATTTTCAAGTATTCCTTTTGTAAGGTGAGCCCATTAATACAATACTCGTACCCATTGTCCTTCTTCATAACATATCGGTTTCATTCTGATCCTTGTGTTAATTTTCTTCAAATTCGTTTGCAAAAGTTCTTCTTTCTATTAATCTTACACTTAAGACCAATTGAGAGTGTGGCAAATGCAATGTCAATTATCTTGATAATATTTTCTTCCATAATTTTAATAAAATGTCTTCTATAATCTGATCATAAGATTGTCATAAAGTGATCACAAAGTCTTCAAGGAAAATTCTCTTCAATATGCTTCATAATTCTGTTTTAAGGTCTTCATTAACTTTACAAAAACTCACTTCATGATTCTTATGAAATCTTCAAGATCAGCATATTAAACCACAATACTTGTGGCTGATCTGGGTATGTATATCTTCTGTATTGCTGTTTATAGAGTATTATGTGCTTTCTTCCTTAAGTCGATGATCTCTTCCTTCAACGTTGTTTGTCTCCAGTGACCAGACCGCTGCTATTAATAATACATGTTGACCATGGTCGATGGAATTCTTTTTGCTATGCAGCTTTCTGTGCCAATAACAATCTGGTCGACCATTTAATCATGATGTAATGAATAGCAATTCTTGTTTAATGATGCCACTTACTGTCACTCCATTTAAATATAATTCCATTATCTTTCTAATGTTATTTTCCCCCCGATGGTTGGTCTTGTCGTATTCATTCTCTTGATGATTTTGATAATCAAAATGCTGAAGATAATCTCTGAATTAACCACAGTCAGATCTAGGATTATATCTCTGATGAGTGTTGATGCACTGAATATGTGTGAGCTGGATCCACAAGGTATGTCCACCATGAATTAGACCCTCATGTATATTCAAATGATTGCAGTCAAATCAACTATCAAAATACAATTGATGTGGTATTCTGGAAATGTCAAATAGAAGCTGATGTATTTGACACAGATTTCTCCTTTTATGTGTTCGCTGTGAGAATAGAAGATATCAGATTTATGTGAGTGTAAATCGCTGGATATATGAATTTGATTGCAGTCACAGAATATGTCGATCACCAAAGATATTAGCTTATATCTGCAGATAGAATCATTTGCTGATGTAGATCGCTGCTTATCGCTGAAATTGTTATGTCAAGAATCAATTTGAATTCACTGTCTAACTGGTTCGCTGTCTAGAGCAGAGTCTTGTTCACAGCACATTCGATGACTTTCCCTGCTCATATATGGCTATTTGCTGGCTGAGTGTATATGCCACTCGTATCTTCTTCCTGTCAAATATTGTTTTAAGTGATATGCTAAGGATCACTAATTTACGAAGAAAATCTCAGAATTGTAGAAGACTAATCCCACAATCAAGAAATATCTCAGATTCAGGATGACAATCACAATATGTATCGCAGATGTAGACACCAAAGAATGTATGTGTCAATCGCCAATGAAAGTGAACCAGACACTGTTATTGGTCACAAAAATAATATCATAGTATATATCAATGTACCAATCGCAACATTCGGAGGAATCGCTATGTCACCCAGCCACTATAGTATGTATGAGTCACAGAGTATGAGCGAATATATTATTCGCTAATTAGAGAATTGCCTGAATCTATTCGCTGCGGGAGATCACTGCTATGAGATCGCAATATATAGACTGATATGTTTCATCTAAGTGTAAGGCACGCTGATATGTTTGATGAATCGTTTCTATCGCAACAATAGTAGATAATATCCAAGTGTATTCGCCGCACCAAGTAGAATTAGGAATATCGTTGAGTGAGATCACCAATCACAGATTGCTATCAGTGTGAATTCGCTGGATAGTAGATCACACAACTCATACAATAACTATTGTTGCTATTGCAGCTTCAATGAAAAATCATCGTGCATACATCAATCACTAATATTGAAATCGCATATCTTTTGCTGAGTCGCCAAAGCCAGATCATAGTAGTCACATGAATAGAGGCTAGAATGTGGACGAAGTCTGTATTGAAGGTGTTGATTAAATGGCGACTCCCTGGCTGTATATAAGTCTCCCGCCTTTGTGTTCAACCAACAGACTATACCCAACGCTGTACTTTCTCACCATGCCATATATATTAGTTGACTGTCACTATTAGTCTTGAGACATGCCATATATTTCCTATAGGTTAAGCTCTGATACCATGTTGTAAAATCTGGATCGTCCTATAGAAAATACAAGTGACTGCTGTAGTGAAATAGATTACCATTGTGATTGATCTTTTCATCAGCGATTGATATATATTTATATCTTTTGAATAGTCACGTCTTGAAGAGTCATGACCATATAATAATATAATATGACAATTATGGTAATAACCATAATTGTCTACTATAACCATAATTAACATAAATATATAATTAACTACAATAATATAATATATATCATTGCATTATAATATTATCATTACTATATTAATAATATAATATAAATATCACAACTCTTCATTATTAACATTGTATAATATACATACATACATACATACATACATACATACATACATAGATATATATATATATATATATATATATATATATATATATATATATAATAATAACAATACGAATGAAGCTATCTCTTAACACACAAGGCCATGTATTGAGGCCGTTACCAATGTGATTTAGGCCAGGCCCAATCCTAATGCAAATTGCCTCTTATAAAGGGAGGCTTAAAACCATTTTAATCCATTTTCAATTGTTTTGCAGGTCTGATTCGAATTCTGGGTATAACTGCTGCTTTGGGGAGTCAAAACATTGAATTTTGTGATCAGATTGTCAAATTTGAAGGGGCAGATGCAAGCATTACCATCGCCCTTTCAAATTTGGTCCATACTGTGTCTCGAATATTGGTTTAGAGGACCTAAACAAGGCCCTACTTGGCTCGAACTAAGGTCTGATATTAAAATCCAGGCCCTGGCGCCATGTATAGGAGCTGGATGTTTGCACATTTGTGTAACAAATTATGAGGCTCCATTTCGATATGCCAAGGTGCAAGGCTCATCCCTCTTGAACCAAGCTACAATTTCAAGGTATGAGATGAGACAATAATTTAGATGCACGAAGAAAAACCCCAGCCTCAAGATGAGACACGAATTTCATGGTAAGGAAAAGGAGGCTCATCTCCAAGATGAGACACAAACTAAAGGCAAGAGAAAGGGCCCAGCTCAAAGATGAGACGAAGATTACCTGGGTAGAAAATCAAGTCCTAGCTCCAATGTGGGACACAAACTACATGGGTAGCGAAATATGTCTCGGCTCAAAGATGAGCAAGATTCACATGGGTAGAAAGACAAGTCTCATCTCCAAAACATTTTGTACTTAGCCAAATTTTATGTAACCATTCTCAACTTCAATTTTTCGTTCCACCTCCTAGACCCAACCAAATTAAAACCAGATTAATTTCACCTCAGTAACTAGTCAATTTTCCTCAATTCCACTCAATTGCAACCTTGTTGACAATAGTAAGGTAGCAAAAAGGGGGTCGTCATCTATGATGGGGTGGTGTTGTGAAAACTTCACAATATCTAGCATCAACCCAAAGAAATGTTCTTGAACATTTCAAGGATAAAACTCGATTGGAACCAAAATCTTTGATCAATTCCACTTTCACCTATCTAACAACTAGGAAATGCACTCAAAATGGGATAAACCACGAATTAAGCTAAGAGCCTCTGTCCTTGATTACCCATGTGTGTGCAAGTGATTCAATCCGGCTCGACAAGAACCTTAGAAAGCCTCTTAGATCCATTGAACTTAGCTATTTTCAGATCCTTACTCCAAAAGCATCCTGGATAGAGCCTCGCTACCAGTTAGGTGTCCATAGCCCTGACGAGGTTATCGTTGTGGCACCACAAACATGATTCTACCTTTAGTGATTATTTTTATAGCACCGGTAGAAATGCTTGCACACCCTTGAGCCAAATTTACTTTTTCATTTTTTATTGGATATTTCACTTTTTCATCATTTTTCATTTTTCTCTATTTTCTCATGATATTTCTTTTCTCCTCACTTTCAATCTTTTTCTTGGCTTGTGGGCAATGAAGCCCGCAGAGGGTTTGGAAGACCACAGTGGCGTTGGAGTAGGTGTATGATTTTCACTAAATCCAACTTCAATTTCAAACTACCAAAGAACCCGGAGCAATTAAGTGTGAGTAAAAATGTTGTAATTGAAAGACTCGGGTACTCAAAACACGATCATGACCCAATCCAAATTTAGGACAAATTCTTTTCGCAGGATAAAGCTATTAGGAATCCAATCTCCAATTCAAGGGAACCCCACAAAGATATACCCAAGAAATAAACTGAAGAAAATCACTGGGGGAACACCAGAGTGTGTTGTATGATCATCGCCCTTCTCACAAATTTGGATCCCTCTAAACTTAACTAACCGAAGCAAGCTCCTAGACTAAAGCAAACCACCCGGGTCAAACGACTCAAGGCAAACCTACAAACTGACCCTCTAAGGCAACCAAGCAACCAAATAAGCCCCTCAAACAAACTTCGAGTCAATTGACTCAAGGAAAATTACTATCCGGGCTCCCTAAGACAACTAAACTGACTGACAAAAGGGAAAACTACTCTAACCGTCTTGAACCATATGGTTCAAGACAAACCTACTCTAACTATGCACAAGACTCTAAAGGGATGACACTGACTAGACCGATATATACACTTGATCTAACATGGTTTCTCAGGATGTTCAAGAGCAACAAGGCTTGGGTGATAGTTCTCAATCTTGTAGGTTCATCCTTGTACTCCGAAAAAAATTTAGTCACCTCAAACTCAAACTCAAGAATATTATCATGCAAGATCAACAATTGAGGCAATTCATTGGGTCCATGATCAATCCATAAACAAGTTTTCTTTCCAAAATTTCTATAATCAAAATAACAACTTTCACAACTTTGAACATTAAGAGCAGGGAAAGAAACAACCTGGCATGATTCAAATTCAAATGGAACCTGTAAATTCTCCACGGCTTCAGGAGGTCGAAGTTGGTGATGGACCACCCCACTAACATCAGCATCAAACTCGTGAGTGATCAAGGCAGGGTTAGTCGTGAAATCAAGGCCTTGGAATACTGCCTTAGGTGGCTTGCCCCTATATCGCATGAACCACGCATCTTTATGAACATTGCTAAGTGTATCTTCAAAAATCAAGGATTCCATGATGAGTCCTCCCTCAAATATCTCCTCAAGTTGCTCCGATAGTAGCATCAACCCAAATTGTTCTTCATTTTCTTCTTCTATGGGAGTAACTTGTTCCTCGCTCAACATACCTTGCACATTCTCACTAAATACACTTGAAGCTTCATCATTTGTCATGAAATTGCCAGTCGATTTTTTAATAGGAACATCTTGCAACTCTTCATGTGGAATCTCATTATTCTTGGCATCTTCAAAACTGACAGGAAGGTCCTCAAATGTCTTCATAAGTTCATCAATCCCAAGTGGCAAAGCCTCTGGAGGTCGGAGTTGATGGCGAATTATGCCACTTGCAACAACTTGTCTGTCTTGGGATGCCTTTGGCAATGAAACCATTCGTATTTCTTCCATAAGATCCTTAAGCATCCCCCCAAAGAATATGGTGGTAATGATGTCCTGGAATGCTTTATCAAACTTTTCCTCATATCTTGATTCACTTGTAGTTTCCTTGTTCAACTTGTCCACTTGATTGCTTCTTTCATGAAGGGTGCTAGAGATTTCTTCCAACTCATCCTCAAGAATTCGACTTTGTAGCATGAGGGAAAGTTCACCAAGGATCACCTCTTCAAACTTGTTATGGTCTTCTTGTAGTTTCTCAAGGTGTAGATCTTTGTCTGATATTATTCCTCTTCTTTGGATGAATTCAATTGCTTCCTTAATTTCTTTCTTAACACCTTCCTCTTGTGGAGCAAAGTGTGAAGGCTCATCTTCCACATGAATGTCTTGGTCATTAGGTTCAACCACGCTATCCTCTCGCAAATTTCTTTCTTCTTTGTCGGATGAGGATACAATATGCTCATCTATTGGTTTCCAACTTAAGTGATGAATGCAATCTTTGATGCCTTCCTTTGATGCCAAACTCATTTGTTCAAGGTATGCACTCCAAATTCCGTCTGTGGTTGCTCATAGTCAAACCATCCCATCTCTTGCTTGACCTGCTTTATGATATCCCGACATGGTTGACAAGTATATTCTGAATGTCTCACATTGTGTAGTCTACACCAACCAGAGAGCAACATATCTTCCACATATAGTTCCTCCTCACTTAGTCGCTTCTTTATCATTTCCTTGAAATTATTCACAAACATGTTAACTCTATCATTCGATTCAGAAAATGGAACTAGTTTGAGGATATCCCAAAAGAACATTTTCCTTCGCAATACCAACCCCACTCGACAGAAATGTCAAACAATTAAGCTCATCATGTGTGGTTGTCTCATGAATCCTGCACTCGCAAGGTGATGCCAATTCAGACAAATTTTGTGGATACAATTGTGCATTCAAAGCCTCCTGAAATCGAGCAATGTCAACAGGATGAATGCCTTGACCATGAAACCACTGGCCCATCCATTGAGAAGACTTTTCCTTCTTTTGATTTTCTAATTTTTTGATTTTTTTGATTTTTTGAACTTTTGAAGAGATCTCTCACATCTCAAATATAACATGAAAGCTCATTGTTGTTGATAGTCCATGAATGAACTTTGTTGAGGCCCTCCTTCTAGCGCCAATTTCTATTGATGCGAGTTTTGTTCCACTTACACAACATGTAGGACTAAACACTCAATGCTTCGAGAAACATAGAGAATTAAACCCTCTCTTGAATAAAGTCATCTCCCATGCTAAGCTTTGCAATGAAGATCATGGAATGACTCCAAGGTTCCTTACACCTGTGGATATCTAACTCAGTTGAAATGATGTGATTTGCTAGTTAATCACTTAGGCGGGCTTACATGTTTCATTCAAAGGTATCAACTCGCACTGCTAAAGATTTGACTTTGCAATATATGATAAAAATATATCCGTGATTTATATCACTTCCAACTTTGCTCTTCAAACTTCCACTATCTAGACTACTTCTATTTCTAACTATGGATGGGACACTAATGGATGGACTAAGATTCCTACCAAATGGAGGCTTGCCTGCGACTTCACTACCACCTAGTGCAAAGCTTCAAAGGATCTCAAATGGTTTTCATATCAACAACTTCCCCTCAATCCAACTTGGAGTACAAATTAAGGATTTAATGCCAATTGAACTTGAGCGCAATCACTAGATTACCACACAAGGAACCCTTGCATCTACAAGGAGCTAGTGGCCTAGTTTTATAGAATCCAATCAAACATCCACCAATATCACCACACAATCTATCTACTTCTACTCTTACTCTAACAACTTTGAAATGAAATCCTATTTTAATTGAGAGATGCAAAGAACCATGCAAATACATCAAAATGATCATGCATATCCACCATGCAAGCCACAACAATGAATAGAGAACAATTTTGGTAGTATTTTGGCAACAATTCTCCAACATAACTCCCTCTACAAATGAGAACAAATGGCCTTATATAGAGGCTCCAAGTACAATGAGTGGCCAAGATTAAGAGACAAAAATCTTAAATCAAGGGTCAAGATTATGAGGCAAAAGCTTTAATTAGGGTTTCCATAACCACCTACTACAAATATTTAATACCCACCCAATCACAATTAAGAACCACCATGTGGGCTAATAGAAAAATTACATTGCCTTCATGGGCCAATAAAAAAATTCAAATCCACAACAACTGGATAAGGATCAATGACATGTGGATCAATGAGAAGAGAGCACATGTAGAAGAAGCCACCTCATCACCTTGGGAAATGTGTTACTCACCCTCATCCTCCTTCACATTCAATGACCCTGGACATAATCTCATCAAATCGTCACAATGTGACACTTGACATGTTTTTATTGATGGAGGATATGGCTACCACCTCATCACCTTATCCTTTAAACTTGATAAATATCCTTTAACTCTTTGATGAGAAATCATTTGTTACTCCATTTGACGGCTTATCTTTCCAATTGCTCCATCTCTTGAAATTTCTTCATCCTTTCTTTTTATTAGAGTTTCTTCTTGTCTTGGCCTTTTAAGTTGTTCCAAGGAATGAGTCTCAGCCCAACCTTCCTTCATTACTAAATCTTCGTTGGTGTAGATGGAGGGTTGACATACCACCCATGCCTTGGTTTTCCAAGTTGCCTCCTTGGATGCCTGATCTTTTTCATCTCATTGTTGATGCCTTTGTTCATTAGATCCCACAATCCTTTCACCTACCACAAACAACCCCGAGTCAATTCCTGATTTTATTGCATGAAACTTTAATTTGATAAGTGTTGATGTACGGAAATCAAAGTTCTATGATTTTATGTCAGACTAAAAAAAAACAAACTGAATCAGACTTAAAAACAAGCAAATTGGAAATTAGCTAACTCCGTGGCCTATAGCCTGCAATCAGATTAAAATCGCCAAGGAACAGCCCCCGAGTCTGAAGTAGGATGCAATTGCGTGGAATTATAACAGTTATCAGTCCTACAACAAAAGTTAATTCGCTGTTTGAAAAGTCTTAGAGGTCAAAATCAGAATTTGAATGCTTGAAATGAAGTCCCCTTGATGAAGGTTGCCTGTAGCTGAGTGTTGAAAGATTGAAATGTGTTTGTATGCTGGCCCGCTATTGCAGATATACAAAAGAAACATGGATCAGACCCCTGCTGTAGGTGTTAATCATGAAATTTTCCTTCAATTACCACTTGCAATTCGAAATTTAGCTCCTAACTTGCCTTTGTTTGCAATGAAAATGTTTTCCAAATAGTTGAGCAATTCGATTTATATAGAAAAGGCTTGCAAATTTGCCATTAAATGGCAGTTACATTGAGCATTTAATTCCCAGCCATGACATTAAATTCGGTCCCTCTCCTTAATTACAAATGATCATTAAATACAAGGCCTCCATGGTTAAACTCGAGGCAAGATAGCGTAGCATTTAATTCAATTTCATTTTACAACAAACCATGTATCGAATTTAGTGCCCAGATCTGCACTTTACAACTTCCAATATCATTAAATATCATTGAGTTTGCACCTTGCATTTAGCATTTAAATTTCAATTTGTGATCTCACCTCGATTTTAGTGCCCAACATTTAGCATTTAAATTTCAATTAGAGATCTCACCTCGAGTTTAGCGCCAATTTGGGCATTAATTCCCAGCCTATAAATCCACATGTTTCCTACATATTAGGGGGCTGATTGCATTGAATTAATGCCCAGATCTGATTTAATTTTGGGTCCACATGGCCATGTATTGAGGCCCTTACCAATGCGATTTAGGCCAGGCCCAATCCTAATGCAAATTGCCTCATATAAAGGGAGGCTTAAAGCCATTTTAATCCATTTTCAATTGTTTTGCAGGTCTGATTCGAATTCTGGGTATAACTGTTGCTTTGGGGAGTCAAAACATCGAATTTTGTGATCAGATTGTCAAATTTAAAGGGGCAGATGCAAGCATTACCATTGCCCTTTCAAATCTAGGCCATATTGTGTCTCGAATATTGGTTTAGAGGACCTAAACAAAGCCCTACTTGGCTCGAACTAAGGTCTGATATTAAAATCTAGGCCCTGGCGCCATGTATAGGGGCTAGATGTTTGCACATTTGTGTAACAAATTATGAGGCTCCATTTCGTTATGCCAAGGTGCAAGGCTCATCCCTCTTGAACCAGGCTACAATTTCAAGGTATGAGATGAGACAATAATTTAGATGCACGAAGAAAAACCCCAGCTTCAAGATGAGACACGAATTTCATGGTAAGGAAAAGGAGGCTCATCTCCAAGATGAGACACAAACTAAAGGCAAGAGAAAGGGCCCAGCTCAAAGATGAGACGAAGATTACATGGGTAGAAAATCAAGTCCCAGCTCCAAGGTGAGATACAAACTACATAGGTAGCGAAATATGTCTCAGCTCAAAGATGAGCAAGATTCACATGGGTAGAAAGACAAGTCTCATCTCCAAAACATTTTGTACTTAGCCAAATTTTATGTAACCATTCTCAACTTCAATTTTTCGTTCCACCTCCTAGACTTAGCCAAATTAAAACCAAATTAATCTCACCTCAATACCTAGTCAATTTTCCTCAATTCCACTCAATTGCAGCCTTGTTGACAGTAGTAAGCTAGCAAAAAGGGGGTCCTCATCTATGATGGGGTGGTGTTGTGAAAACCTCACAACATCTAGCATCAACCCAAAGAAATGTTCCTGAACATTTCAGGGATAAAACTCGATTGGAACCAAAATCTTTGATCAATTCCACTTTCACCTATCTAACAACTAGGAAATGCACTCAAAATGGGAGAAACCATGAATTAAGCTAAGAGCCTCTGTCCTTGATTACCCACGTGTGTGCAAGTGATTCATTCCCGCTCGACAAGAACCTTAGAAAGCCTCTTAGATCCATTGAACTTAGCTATTTTCATATCCTTACTACAAAAGCATCCTGGATAGAGCCTCGCCGCCAGTCAGGCGTCCATAGCGCCGACGAGGTTATCGCTGTGGCACCACAAACATGATTCTACCTTTAGTGATTATTTTTATAGCACCGGTAGAAATGCTTGCACACCCTTGAGCCAAATTTACTTTTTCATTTTTTATTGGATATTTCACTTTTTCATCATTTTTCATTTTTCTCTGTTTTCTCATAATATTTCTTGTCTCCTCACTTTCAATCTTTTTCTTGGCTTGCAGGCAATGAAGCAAGATAAATATGTAAACTAATATGTATTAATACAAGATAAATATTGTAAAACTAATATGTTTTAATACAAATAAATATTTTAGAAGTTATGCTCTATACCCTTAGATATATAAACAACTGAATATATCTATGTTTCTATAATTTTCATATCTAGTCACATTTAGTAGTATCTGAATTAGGGGATCTTGAAAAATTACATATTTGTATCTTATACTACATCCTTATCCAATATTGTTATTTGTTTCTGCACAACTCTTTTATAATATAAATTGAACTGGAATGAAAATCTTATAAGCTCATGGTAGAGTAGACAATTATGAGCATATACTCCCTTGCAAAGGGTTTGGATTATGTGTATTTGTTATAGAGCTTGTGTTTGCCCGCTGGGGTAAACTTAATATTCCATAGACATAGTACAGGAAATATAATAAACACAGAATATATGAGAGAATAATAGATGCTTTCATTAATCATTCCAACGTATGAGTACATTCACTTCATATCCATATCCTCCCTTCACCTGTAGGTGGTACATATTTATCTACCCGAAGGGGTGTGACCAAACGTCACCACCCGACCCAACTGCCCTTCGGTAATAACTAATTACCGTCAGAACAACATAACTAATTCACGACATATAATAAAGTAGTCTTTCTGGCTAACATCATCCCCCTCAAAAAGAAAGTCGTCTCCGGCGACTCACAACAAAAGGGAGATGAAATACACTACATAGAAGAAGAAAATCACTGAGAAGGGGTGGAGGGGCGTCCTTGAAAAAGCTGGAGTGCCGCCCTCCCCATCTATGTTGCTTCAAGTAGTTCTTGTTCCGTCACATCACATTCCTCCTATGCCAAAACACACTGTTTAGCTGTAGTCTCCAACTCCTGGGTACGCTAAGCCAAGCGTCGCTCTACTGCCTCCAACCTGGTGGTCAGCTCCTCCTGAGCTCTCTGTGCATCCACCAAGACAGCCTCACGTCTAGCCAACACCTACTCTGAGTGCCCCAAAGCATAGTACCCCTCTCTCCACCTCTGGCGTGCATACACTCCATGCCTGCAGCAGCTCCGGGTCTCATCAACTGGTCACACACTCCAAACGCTGATAACTGAACTGAATAATTTCCTCATGCCGTTCTAATGCCACAACTCACAATTGTAGTGTACTAAATTAGCACCTTCAAACCCACATAGAACTCCATGGGGCACACCATTTTTGTGATTTTCTTCCGATCCCGTACTCTTTCTGCTAACCGCTTATGTTTTCCTCACTACTTGCTTATGTCCGTCCCTTCGGTACCATACGTTATTCATTGTGAACTGTTTTTATTTGTTCTCATTTTTTTTTACAAAACCTTCCCAATGATCGGACTAATATAATGTTTCCTGATCATACACCTGCGATTTGTTCTTGTGGTCATATGGTACTATATGCCACTCCGGGCACAAGTACTGAAAACCGTACGGCTCAACTCATGCAATATGCTTCCAAGCCGTACATTGTGGTTACTCGCTGCAACTCCCTTGCGCTGTACAGCGAGCCTTCTCTCCTTCTACTGTGCGGACTTGATGTTTTTCTGTACGGTCTCAATGCCCTACACACCGTACGGAGCTTGCCTTTTATTTCCCTTGCACGTGCGAATTATGGCAATCTCCTTGCTCTTGGTATGCCGTACGAAACAATAAAGGCCATCCTTAAAAAAATGACTGTATGAAAGTCCTATTTTTTGTGACCATACGGTGTTGTGTGCTCTCTGCTTATGTCGTACGATCGATGTTGAGGCCGTACGCCGTACGGAAACCTCCCTCCCTTCCGCCATACGATAGCCTTACTGGTTTCTTTTCACTGTACGGTGACGTGCTTTATTCGCCATACGGCCAAACACCGTACAGTGACATTTTCTGGCTCTCGGCCGTACGGTCGTATGACATTTTTTTTCTTTTTTCCTTGCTTGGTTCCATATATTTCAGAGATGATTTCATTTTCGTCTCGCAGGAGCCTAAACTCCTTTTCGAATGCCTTTTTCAATAAGTCCCAGGTGGTCACTCCGCTTTTGTCTAAGTTAGAGTACTGTTGTGAGGTTTTCACACCATCGCCCCAAAGAATTTGGGGACCCCCATTATTTTTTTTGAGCAAGCCTTGGCAATTTTTCCTAGATCCGAGAGTTTGGGTGCCTTAACGAATTTTGGGCGATCTAGAGGTTTTGGAATGAGAATTTTACACCTGGGATATTTTTGAAGTGCTTGGGAGGGTATTGCTTGTTTTCACCTTGTGCGAAACGTTGATTTTCTTAAATGGTCGATTTTGTCTTTAGGCCAAACGAAATTCAATAGGAATATTTTATTTCGATTGTTAGAAAAATATCTGGCAGGGCAAATTTGCAAAATTTTCAGACTAAGATGAATTTTGAAAATTGATGAAATTGAAGAACTCGAGATTTTCAAAATTTAATTGTGAAATTGGATATTTTTGGGAAAATCTTGTAAATTTTTTTGTTGGTGGAGAAAAGTGGAAATTAAAGAATAAATTTAAAGTTGCCAATTAGAGATAATAAATTGCAAAAATAAAAAAGGATAAAATTGCCAAATGGAAATTAAATTGCAAAATGATTTTTGGGTTGCAAAATAATAAAAAATTAATTTTGGTTGTCATGATTAAATGCATTAAAATCATTTTTTTTGGGCTAAGTGTTTGTAATTTAGAAATTTAAATTGGGCCCCTTTGTGTGTTAAATTCAACGTATTTTAAGGCTTAGGAGGTGTGAAATTCAAGGCAAGTTATTGGGTCCACAATGGGGAGGGTTTAAAGCTATATTGGAGGCCTAAATGACTTTTTTTCAAAATTTCAATTTTAGGGCCTATGATAATTTCGGATTTGGCTAATTTAAACTGATAATTTTGCACTAGGTTGACCCAATTTTAAATTAAAATAAAATCCCCTAGGGCTGGGCAATTTATTTCATTTAATTCATGTTTAGTTTGGCAATTTTAATTTTTTTTGTTTTTCCCTCCTCCTACAAAGTCGGCCTTGCTTTTTTTTTGGAGGCAAAATTTGGTATATAAGGGGAGCTCTCCCCCACTTCATTTCACCATCTCATTCACTTCTCTCCTTTTCTCTTGGCAGCAAAAAGCAGTCCGAAAAAGCAAAGCGAAATAGCAGTCCGAAAAAGCAGTCCAAAAAAGCAGAGTAAAAAAGCAGTCCGAAAAAGCAGTCCGAAAAAAGCAGATCCGAAAAGCAAATTCGAAAATTGGAGAGTTTGATGAAGAGAAGAAGCTTGAGTTGAGGCAAATCAGATTTGTAATAGAAGAATTTATTGATAGAAGATTCATAGCAATCAGATTTTGAGAGTGAATTGGAGAAGGGGAGATTTTCTTGTGGAGATAGAAGATTTTGAAGATCAAGCCCAGCTAATTGCCTAGACAAAGGATTCCTAGCCCTTGGGTGAGTGGCCTATCTTTTCCTCTCTCTTTAATTGCTTTCATTTCATTGGTGCTAGTTTAGGTGTTGAAAACTAATTTCAAGAGTAGAGTTAGGTATTTGGATATTAAGTAGATTACTCGATTGTCTTGATTAGCTTTTTTCCCTCAAGTTCTCGCTTGCATTTCATCTTAGGCGAAGATTTGGAGTGATAAGTGTAGCCCATCTTAAGGCAACGACGGGGAGTGATAAGTGTAGTATTCCACCCCTAGGCGAAGGTTGGAGTGATAAGTGTAGTTTCACCAGCATTGTAGAAAAGGCGGGGAGTGATAAGTGTTTAGGATGTCTGATGTTAATGCAAGCAAGCGACCCATAGGAATTAATGCTGAAATAGAAGACAAGGAAGTCATGATACCCAATTCCAACTTCCGCTCAAAATTGAAATACGTTGGAGACACCAACATTGGTACCTTTGATATGATTCAATGAAGAGAGAGGTTGAGAGACAGCTAGTCACCTGTGGCAAAGAGGATCAAATAGTATGGATTTGTACAAGGAAGTGTTCAGTCTACCCCAGCAGCAGACATGATACGACAGAATTGGTTACATCAAGTCATCAAGGCTCACAAAGTCAGATTGCAAATCAGAGTGCAGCAACTTCATTGTGCTTCTCAACCGGATCCCAAGCTATGCTAAAGGTACACAGTTTGATCCTTGGATGTTTTATTTTATTGAAGAGATTGAGAATGGTTAAGGAAAATTGATTGGATTAGGATCACTAGCATGAATTTAGAGTTGCAACTTAAATAGTACAAAATCGGGGGCAAATCTACATGGGATCCTACTTCAATTCGAGTGCAAGACTACTAGTGATGCTTTGCCAGTCGAACCAAATCCAATTGGGGAGATACACCGCACCACTATGGTTGAGGCAAGTACCTATGCCAAAAGGGCAAGGTTGTGGCAGTTCAAACAGTTGAAGACAGTCAAGGGTTAACCAAGGAGGAAGGCATTGACGAAAGCAGTTGATGAACTCAGTGATGGGTGGATTGCGGAACAATCAAGGAGATATGGTGAGGGCAGGTGCCCCAAAACCCAAGGTTATTGAAACAAAGATGCATGCATGCAGATCAAATCCAAATAGGAAGGTTAAAAATGGCAAAGTATTGAAGTAAGGAGGAAAGTGATTGAAAGGTTGAGAGAGGTCAAGTTTGATTTCAAGGCGGTGGCTAAGAGCAAGGCTCTTAAATTGCACAAGGTTCACATCCAGGCAAGCCACCAAGGTCAAGGCAAGATTACCCCAAGTGCATGAAGACCTCACCCTTTCGAGGTCAGGACATCAAGTACAAGCAAGTTCAAGTGGTGGTGAGAAAATTTCTAAGGACAAGCTCAAGCATCCAAGGCTTCATCTCATCTCAAGGATTAATGAACTTTATAAGATAAGGTTGATGAGGTGGCAATTTCATGTGCATGCAATCAAATCATGCCAAGTGTCCTATGTTCTCATTGGTGGACAGATTATTGTAATTTTCTCATTGGCCCACAAAGTTGGTGCCCTCATGTAATTGGTTGAAAGATGGTAACCCTAATTAGGGTTTGTAAGGTTTAATCTTGGCCCTTGATTTTGCCTCTTAATCTTGGCCACTCGTAATTTTGAGCCTCTATATAAGGCCATTTGTACTCATTTGTAAAGAGAGTTATGTTGGAGAATTGTTGCCAAAATACTATCAAAATTGTTCTCTATTCATTGTTGTGACTTGCATGGTGGATATACATGATCATTTTGGTGTATTGCATGGTTCTTCTCATCTCTCAAATTAAAGTAGGATTTCATTTCATGTTGTTAGAATAGAAGTAAATGGTTAGTTGTAATGGTGATGTTGGTGAATGTTTGATGAGGATCTTATACTAGGCCACTAGCATCTTGGCGGCTTGTCAAGGAGCCTTGTGTGGTAATCTAGTCAATTGCTCCCAAGTTCTACTTGCATTTTATTTTTCCGCTTGTACTTCAAGTTGGGTTGGAAGATAGGTGTTAGTGTGAAAATCCTAAGAGTAACCCTTAGACTCATCGCACCAATGGAGGTAGCGCCGCTGGTAAGCTTTCATTTGGTTTGATCCCTGTCCATTTGCCAATCTTTCCATTCAGTAGGAGTAATAGTAGAAGTAATTAGTAGTTCAGTAGTTGAAGTTGAGAAGTTGAAGTTCAAAAGTTTGAAGAGCAAAGCTAGAAGTGGTATAAATTAGTTTGATGAGCGAAGTTGGAAATGATATAAAAGAAGAAAGTTATCTCATCATCATCATAGCAAGAGTTTAACATCTCTGGATGAACAACGTAAGCCCGCCGAAGTGATTACCAGCAAATCACATTTATATAACTGAGTTAGTATCCACAGGTGTAAGGAACCTTGGAGTATTCTTATATACTTTTCAAGAGAGGGTTGAGTGTTTGATACGCTGTATCAAGTATTTCAATTGCTATATGTTATGTAGTGGTACAAAACTCACATCAACAAGTACCAATTGATCGCTACCCCTCGGAGGGTTACTGAAAATTGTTTCATCCATTCCGCCTGGTCAGCGACCCCATTCATAGACCAAATTGTCTCACATGTGCGGCATTGCCGAACAGGGTCTTCTTTTCCATCGCCATGGAACTTGGGTAACTTATCCTTGTTAGCCGTCATATTCACCCTCGGGGGTGGGATGGTGGTATGTACCACCTGTTGCATTGCCGATTGGGTCACCGAAAGTATTTGTTGTGCTGGTTGTACGATAGGTTGGGATGGTCCTGCTGGCGTCGGTCCTCCGGAATTGTTCGGTATCGTACTGCTTGATGTCCTTGAACTACTGGAACTATCCAAGCTTGGTGGGCTACTCTGATCCCCGTGCCCCTCTGTCACTTCGACACTCTCGGCAGCAGCGGTATCCTGAGCCTCCCTCCATGTGGCTACCTCTTCTTCCTTCCTTCAAGCTTCTCTTGCTTCCATCCGTGGGGTTAAGGTTAAGGACCCGAACAAGCTCCTTGTTTCCTCTAGGCGTTCCTCGTCACTTCTTTCGGCCTCTCGGTCAGATTCCTCCAGACCCTCGTCTTCACTTACTCCCTTTGGTAGTCCTTCGGCGTGTCTTCTGAATCTCTCCCTTCGCTCGGCTTGCTATTGTGCGAGTACGACAATTCTAGCGGCTTGTTCTTCTTTGAGTTCCTTCTTTAAATTTTTATTTTTATTCAATTGATTAGGCATAAATTCTATTCAATCATCAATTGTCAGAGCATGCTCTTCTTCAAAAACTTCTGTGATTCCGTCCTCATTCGTCCTCACATTGATATTCTCCTCTAATGGTATTCCCATCTGTCCACTCATTCCGTCACTTGCCAGATTCATTTGGCAACGGCGCCAGATGTTTGACATAGTACATGAAATATAATAAACACAGAATATATTAGAGAATAATAGCTTGTTTATCTTGGCTGTAATGTTTCGGCTTTCTTGGCATGGAGAAGCTAATAATAAAGTTTTTCAGTTCCCTTTTGAAGTTACCATGGCACATTAATTTGCCAACTTTTCCCATTTACATCGAAGTGTCAACATTTCTTTTCAGTTGAACCTAATGTATTTTTTTTGTACTGGACATGTAGTAGCTAGTAATTTCTGATCCATAAATTGAAGCAGATATTCCCCAATCAGTTTATCAACAATGGATTTGTCCCCTCTGGCTTTACTAAACCCTCCTAATATGACTGAATTTTACATACATGTACCATATACAGTCAAGTTCATCATAGTATGGAAATGAATAGAAAACAACATCCATACACTGGAAACAGGGATGAAGCACAATGAGAAAGACATGATACACCCTTGAGAAACCCAAAATATGGAGAAAAACTCCAGCAAAGTGTGAGGAATAAAGTCCCTCACATCACTATATCTAGTCAAATTACATGTAGAGAGTGACAACATGCCTACAATGAACTCTTGGCATGAACAAATGAGCTCCACATCCACAACAATGTCTGTTATTTTACCAAACCCTGTTCTGTAGTCTTTTCTTGCAATACGAACTCTTAAGAAGTTACAAATGAGAACCAGCCTTTGCATGAGGTGTTCAAGTGTTTTTATAACTCCCAAGTCTACCAGTGGAGGAAAATGGCATTCCAAATGTTGGAATGTGGAATGAAATGTCAAAAACCCTTCAACTTCCCTTCTTAGATATGCAGAATGAAATTGCTGCAAAATGGCAGTTGGCAGTTGCACAAACACCAGGAAGTTATAGAACTGCTGGGTTATTTATGAAACTGCGACCTACTGATATCAAGTGGCTACAAAACCACTCTGTAACTCAAACCTGCTCATCTTCTGCCCCTGCTCTGGTCACCGATCTCTCAAAGATGTTCCAGATCACCACAAAGCTGTCTTCTGCACCAAGGACCAAGTCATTGGTCTGAAAACTTGACTGAAAATGGTGACAACTGACCCCTTGGTCATGTTTCTCAGATCTGTTTTATGGATCAATTTTAGTTTTTAGAATGGAGCCTTCTTGTATCTAAATTGAATGGTATGAGTTTAACACTTGTCAATCTGCTGATTCAGCAATAAATTGTGTGAAAAAATTTAGATCCAAGGACATTGACATGTAACATCACCATTTAAGAATGTATGTGGAAGATTATCGTTGACTCTTTGTTGGAGCAATTTGTCAGATGTTTGAACTTTAAGAGTAATCTGAATGAATTTGAGTCATTTATTTAAGCTGATAATTATATTTTCCGAGACTATTGAAAAGTTACTGAATTATTGCAATCTTTGTTAAAATGCCAATCAAGTGCTAAAATCTATCTTTTTTTATCTACAGTGTTATAAGAGTTAACATTTTATCAAATAAGGCCTTATACAAAGTGGTCTACTGACAGGTAGTTCACGATACACCATCTTGATGTGTGCAACATGAATCCAGCATTTATAAGTACGCATTCTGTTAAAAGAGTCATATATGAAATGGGGAGTATCACCCTTTTTTTCCTCAAATAAACAATACAATGTGTATAAGCATTAACAAGCACATTTCATGCATACCAAAAAAGCAAGCTAGACCATGTGAACAGCAATAACTCTAAACCTGAACTTTGTTTTCAGACAGGCAACATCCTCACCCAGGAGTATAAAGTTGTGCTTCAACCTGTGTTAATCTTTTTGAATTGATTTTCCCAGATTGGAAATGTCCTTCCAATATTCCTCCAATATTTACATTATACTAATTTGTTCCACACATCTCTTCTCTTTCAGCCTTCGCTATTTGAGCTGCAAATTGTTTCTCTTGAGCCTGATCTTGTTCCTCAAAAATGTATTTCTTGTTATAAGGTCTAAATTATAATCCATCCATTCAACTTTTTCGCAATTCCCCTACACCCAATAAAAATTTATTTAGGCTCCACTCTACATCCTTCACAATCACAAAAATATTGTTTCTGTTATTGCTCTTACTGGATCCCATATGTTATTAAGTTTTTCATTTGATCACGTCCAAGTTCCAACTTTCTCTTACCCAGATTTGTTGCATCTTCTGTTTTTTCCATGGCTCCTTCATGATTCTTCAATTTGTACTGCTTCATAGTGGCCACTAGATTACCACCTCTTTTTTTAGCATGTATTCCTCTCTGTGCCACACAAATTCTGTGTTCTTCAAAGAACGCAACTTTAATCCTAATAGATTTTTTAAAATTAGGCACAAGTTGTTATCATCCTACAATCATTTTTTCCCTAGTTCTTGACAACATTTATGCAAAGTAAGAGTTTCCCCTAATTAAAACCTTCTCAGCCTCTAGGGAACTTCCCATTTAACCCCATGAACTGATGTCTGATATTAGTTATATCGTTGTATATGCATTAAAATCTCATTGCAACCTTGGCAGAGAAATCATAGGTGAGATATTGTGCTGACAGTTTTTCAGTAGATCAAATTGAGAGGCCATATTCTAAAAAAATAGGGCTTCAGTGAGGGAGATAATCTTGCACAAATTCATTCTATTTGCTCAACATTTCGTTTTCCCTTCACCATCTGCTTTGCTTCTGTGCTACTATTACCTTGATGCATGGCATTTAAGAAACTTTTATAAGGGAAGATCTATCAAGTGATAATTTGTTTATTTCAAATAGCATTTGCTCATGATTTATCCAGCTCTGATGGATATCAATAATATTCTTTGTGACATTATGAGAGCTAGTATAGGCTATCCTTTTTTGATGCTAATTTCGCTCAGATGGACAAGTATGAATGAAGGAATGGTCAATATATGGTCTACGTGATTTTAGAAATATTGCTTTTGAATGCACCATTGTTATCAAATATATTATGATTTTTTTTGCACTTTGTTTCTCTTTAGTGATTGTATACCATTTGCCACATGTTCTTTCATTGTGGTGGTGATGGTGTTCTTGTTGGTTTTATCTAGATGAAACTAAAAGAAATCCTAGATAACCTCAAATGAATTGGCTATTTTGGCATTTTTCAAATTCTTATAATGGTAACAACAAATATTTTCAAATTTGAAAACACATGGTTATTGCATCTTGAGTTGGAAAATGAAGTTACAAAATAGTTTTGATTACATAAAATCAGGTTTTGAAAGGACCCGAAACCTTATACAAGAGCATAAAAAGGTATGGCAATTAAAGAGCAATACAACTGCGGTGCCCCACCAAACAAACCAAAGGAACAAATGAGAGTTCCTATCAAGTGAACAGAAGCCCACACCTAAAACAACAAAGGGAAATCAAGATTTACATTTTTGTCCATCCTTATGTGAAGGTAAGTTCATATCAAAAAGAGTGGAAGGTTTAAATTTTTTTCCCTTCACCATTGTCCATCCATCCTCCACCTTACCAACATCCTTCTACCAAGCCATAGAAGAGCTAGACGAGCCCACTAAAGGGCAGGTCACAGAAGAGCTTGCAACTCCAGCACACAAGACAACTGCTGGACCAAAGACAACATCACCCACTACGGAACCAGAGACACCATCGGGAGCAGTAAAACCAACAGCGTCCGTGGACAAGGCTGCCGAACCAAAGACAACACCAGTGGTTTGGACATGGGCAACACTAGCAGTCTGGATAGGGGTAGTAGAAGCAGCGCTAGAAGGGACAACATAAACATCTTGAGTTAGAGCCACATCAGAGCCAACACCAACATCAAAAATAGCTTCAGAAGTAGCCGAAACATCAATAGAAGCTCCAGCCAAAGCATGATCATTCTGAGTTGGGTTCGAACTCGAGCCCCCTTAGAAGTTTTCTGAACCGTATAGTGGTGGTCAGAGGCCCCCACCCACCAAGAGGGCAATTTCTTTGATTTAATCTTATTTAATAAACACTATGCAACAAGATGCCTAGTCTTGTGACACTTCCTACATCTGAATGAAATACTCTCATAATCTAGATTTTGAGTCCAAGAGCCCAAAGGAGAAACCAAAGTAATATGCTTAGGGAGACCCTTAGAAACATTAACCTCCACAAGAATACAAGCATAAGTAGTCTTAAAAATTTCAGAGGAGTCTGAATCCACCATTTGGAAATCCCCTATAGCCTCACCCATAGTTTCCAAAACTGAATCCAGCCAAAGATGGAGAGGAAGATTCGACAACCTTATCCATAAGGGTATGTTATTAAATGACTCTGAGAGAGGATCAAACCCCTGATACCAGGGTTTGGCCATCAGGGGAAAACGCTCCTCCCAAGTAAAACAACTGTCACACAAAATCGTTTTCCTATCTTCAGCATTTTCAAACTTAACAATAAAAAAGCCCCTAGCCACAGGGTATATTTGAACCGCATCAGATAGAATGGGTTCCCAATGCTTGGAGATCCAAGCATGCAAATTAGAGAGCAAGGGCCATAAGCCCTTAAAATGAAAGATAGCAGCATGGGAAGAGAAGTCATCAGCAGTTTTTAAAATCTCATCCACAGTTTCAGAATCCAGCTTAACCCTAATGGGTTTACATACCAAAATCGGTTGCACAAGAGGAGATCGGGAACCCCCCCTACCAGCAGGGGCAGGGCCATGGATTCTCGCTTCATAGGCCGTCACATCAATGTAGGACACTGTAGAATCAGCAGACGTAGGAACAACAACTCTCAAACCGATAGATGCAACAACACCCAAAACCTCCTGAGAAGAAGACCCAGGCACAGAGCCAGCAGACCCAGGCAAAGAGCCAGCAAACGCCAACAAAGGAGGAACACCAGCTCTGGCATCAGATCTGGCCACAGAGCCCTAGCATTCAAAACGTTGGGCGAGAATCCGCACGGGAGCAGTAGCGGGAGACATGATGCCGCACGAAGTTACAAAATAGTTAAATGCTCAAAACATTTATGTTTAGAATGGTAAAAAGTTGAAGAATGCCAAGTCTAAATTAAGATAATGGAATGTTAACTCCTTTGGAAATAATGGTTTTGCAAAAGAATGCATTTAAATCTGAACTTGAGGAACTAGAAAAAGAAATTTAGGCTAAGGGCTTGAATCAGTCCACCAGAGATGAAGAGAAGTCTCTTCTTAGTTCTCTTCACACTTTGATTGCCCAAGAGCACGTGCTAAAAACAAAAACCAAGAGCTTTTATGGCTCAATTTGGGTGACAAAAACACGAAATTTTTATCACCCAACTCTTAAGCACAAAAGAAATAATAGGACCTTGGATATTGTAAATGCAAATGGTAACCTTATTAAGGAGGACGAGGAAATTCAGAATGAGGCTATCCCTTATTTTGAATCATTATGTATTATTTTGGGGCAAGTCAAGATAGTGTGGACATTCTTGAGGTTATCCTAACTAGAGAAGATAATTATAAGACTTTGTGCTAGAGTGGGAAAGGATGAAGTTAAGGGCGTTGTGTTTTCATTTGAAGCTTTCAAAATGCTTTAATTGGATGGTTTCCTTTCAATGTCTTTTTGTTCTTTACAAAACACCATTGATGTTGATTTAATTGCTACTATTTAGAAATTTTTTTTTCCCTCTAGGAAACTTCTCCGAGAATTTAACAACGTTTTCTTGGGGTTAATCTCTAAGATATTATATGCTAATTTTCAAAGACTTTCAACACATTAGCTTGTGTAACACTTAGAGAAAAGAAAAGATTAAAGGTACATAACATAATGCAACACACACACACACACACAATACCTTAATTTAAAATCCTTCTTTCTCCTTAAATAGAGGTGAAGTAGAGTGCACCCTAGTTCCATTTGATTTGGTTTTCTAATGTGTGGAATGTGGCTGTCTTTAAAATCCATGACATGATAGTAGGATTGAGGTGATGAGAGATCAAATGGATAACATAAGGATATGATGAAGATGAATTGGATAGAAAATGTAGCAACATAACACCATGATGAGAGAAGATTCAATAGAAAATTGGACATCATAAGGATATGATGATGGAAGATTTCTTAAATGGAATGAGAGGCTTCTAATTTAGAGAATTTTCAACAGGGATATCAATGACCTAGATGAATTGATTAATGGATTATTAAGATTAACCGAGGATTAGGGTTTAGATGAAAAGTTGTCACTTGACAAGTGTCCCATAAGGTGTAAGAGATTATGTGAATGGTTGAGATTTGGATATGTAGTTTGAAATGAATGGATGAGATGCAAAGATGTCTAATTTGTGCATCATTTCACATGTGAGAGGGTAAAGGTGTGAGGGATACTTGTCACATGATGACAAGTTTAGTTTTGATCGATGTGAATGCATTCAATGGCTAGGATTAAATGGACAAGGATTGAGGAATAAAATGAAATTAAATATTGAAAAAAAGACAGTGAAGATTTATTGCCTTTGGCTATTCTCCTCACAAAACAGTATGGGCATGTCTTGGAATTACATGACATGACTTGACATGCTTTAATGATGAGAAAACATGGAGAGCGTAGACGGTGATGGAGGCGTCGGCAAAGATTCAAATGGCGGTGGGTTTCCTGACGGGCAAGACGTCATGCCAAATACATAATAAAGGAAATTCAAAATTTCAACTCATTGGTCACCGTGACAATGAGGAAAAAAATAGTTATGTAGCATTTTAACAAACCAAAAACACAGGCATGTAGCATTTTAAATTGGCCGCTAGTCTTATATGAGGAAAGACGCTTTTGTTTGAGTTAGGTTTGAAATGCAAACTTTTGTTGTCAAAATGCACTCCGTCAACTTGGCCTATTCCTTGTTTGGTGCTTGTTGGAGTCGAGGTTAGAAGAACACTAGTGGAGATTTTAGTGGGTCCGTCGCAGCGAGGTGCCATTGGAGGTGACACCATACATATCTATCTAGAATTCTTCAAGTACACAGTATTTATAAAACCCTTGACATAAGATGGTTGTTTTGAATTCTACATGTAAGCAGTATTTAGAAAACCCTTGACATGGCATTGCTATTTTGAATTTTCATGTAAGTGATATTTAGAAAACCTTGTTGTTTTGGCCATTTTTTAGAAAACCCTTGTTGTTTTTGTCATTTTTTAGTTTGTTTTGGGTGGTGTTTAGAAAACCCTTGTTTTGAAGCTCTATAAGGGGTTGATAACATTTTATTCAATTGCAACTACATTCTTTGGTTGTTTGGTTGGGAGCCATTGCAGTTTCTCCATTTTTTTAAGGTATGTATACCAACCCTTACAATATTTTGTCAGTTTTCCATTTTGGTCTAGGTTTACGAAAGAGGAATGGGTGGACGAAGGGTTTAGGTTTTCTAGAGTTTAAGTTGAGAATTAAAAAATCAAACTAAAATGGAAATATCATTGTGCAAGATCGTTTGGTAAATTTAATAGCTGCATAAATTTAATAGCTACATAATTGAGAGCACACTGTATAGCTTTAGCCTCCAAATTTCTTTTTGCAAATTCTTATTGAAGTTTAGGACAAACAATAGTAATAAGGAAACATGACATCATAGTAAAAAGAGGTATAGTTTGGAGCACTTGGGGTAAATACATTCATGCTTGATTAGAATGAAGAAAATTTGTCATATTTTACTTATTTGGAGAAAATTCAATTTAGTGGAATGGAAGATTTGCAGTGTTCTGTCCATTTGAGTTCAAATAGATTTTAAAAAAAATAAGACTAAAAGATGTTTTTTTGGCTATGCATATAAAAAACTAGATGATTTTGCACATTGTTATGCAAACCGAGCTTCTCAAAAAACACGATGGTTTTGTTGAGTGTGGATTATCCAGCCTGTGAATTTTAGAGAACATGACGGTTTTGCACACTAAGTGCATTGGCCATGTTAAAAAACATGAAGGGTTTGCATAGTGAGTTTTTTTTTTGCTCTGGTAAGTTAGAAACAAGATGGTTTTTCATTGTGTGTATTAACCGGTCGGTGTATGTTAGAAAACACAATGCTTCTGAACATGTTTGCCAATTAGGAACGACTTTCCATATCTGCCATACTACACTATTTCTGCTAACATCGGAGATTGTTTCCATTTCTTTGTTTGATGAGCACATAACAATATAAGAATAAATGGGGGAACCTTAGTCCTTTTTGGAGATTCTATTTTGATGCACCTATTTTGTTGCTGCCTTGTTGGCCTTGGGATATTGTTTAGATTCTTTTTAGTTCTTGTAGATTTTGAATCGATTTGTTCTTTTTAGAAATTGGTCATTTGAGGTATTTATAGTGTTCATCAAGCTGTTAAAGAGATTATATTTTTATTTAATTTGAACCCTAGGAATTTGTTGAGATATTATCGAGATCAAATGTCACCCAATATATAAAAGCCAGTAGTAATTGAGAAGATTGACCCAGTCAATCTGAAGTAAAAACTTCCTCCATCCATTGCTACCAAAATTGATAAAACCAGATCCCTATCCCTAATCCTGCCAAGAGTAATTTTGATTGAATATGTTTGCACCTTCATTCATTGAAAAATAGAGGATATATATCTAGTAGAGATCGATGCATCATATAATAAGTTATGTGTTGACAAGAAATTGAAGATTGACTACATTCATCTATAGTTGTTCTTACAAATTTACCCTTCACTGGGCATAAGAGATTACATGTCATGCAATCCTCCAGCTCCACTATTGTAATACTGACCACTTCTTCATCCTCGAGCTCCTTTTTGATCTTCTCATTCGAGTCTTCAGATTCCTCATCACTACCAATGAGGCCTTCAACACCATGTATTTGCAAAACCAACCATCCCCATCTTCGGGTGCAAGGCTAAGCAACTACTTTAGGAACCCTATGATTCTTTTGACTACAAGTTTACAAGGAAAATAATGTAGAATGGAAGGAGTGATACGTGGGATCCTTAAAATATATTGTTAGAATTTTTTATTGTTCTTATTTAATTAAGCTTCTACCATATTGGTTAGATCCCCTCCATTGATAAAAAAACTAGAACATCCATCTAGCTATGGTAAAAAAACCATTAGTCAGTATGTTAATCCTCTCCATTTGAGAGGAAAAAAAATAGATCCTCATAGATCCCAACATAGTTCGCAAGTGGTGCTAAGTCAAAATTGGCAAGAGCACCACAATACAGAGAAAGGGCTTTAGCAATCTTCAATTTCTTCCCAACAGTTCCAACTATGAGCCATTCTTAGGGGTAACATTCAGTTGAAAAATTGCAATAATAACACCATGCTTATACTCTGCCTTAAGAAGAGGGAATTTTTTTACCATCAACATTCCAACCTTTGTGCAAAACATGATGGGTTTCATTTGAGACTAGAGCAGATGACAAAACCCAATGTGTTTAAAAAACATCAATTTGGTAGCCTCTGTAGGAAGCCTATTGTGTTGCCTATTTTGTGAAATGGTTTATAAATTATTATTTTGGTGGAAATAAATTGATGCTAACATATAAATGTGTGTTTAGAAATGCACACCTTTTCATTATTTGGATATGATTGTGTAGTTGTGTTTGTATGATGATATGCATAGAACTATTTTCCTATGGTGTTGCGTTTTTGTGCATATTTTTTTTGTACTTGCATGGTTTTTTTGTATAGAGAATATGACTTTGTAGTTATATTTGCATGACTATTTGTGCAAAATTATATTCCCTGTGTCTATCAATCAATGACATTAAGGCCCCAAAACTATCATATTAGTATCCCCATTCTGCAAGGGGAAGTTCCCATAGATGATCCAATATCCCTAGAAGTCTCATTGGGAGATATATTCTCCGTTTACATCCACAACGAATATATCCATCATAACTAAAGGAGATATTGTGACACTATAAAGATCCCCCTTACACCATTATTCATCTTGATATTAGTCTTCTACTATACTCCCCATTAGGATTCTTCTTCTTTTCCTATTATTCTCTCTTCTCTACTATTCTCCCACTTTTCCATCAAGGACAAAGGGTATCAAAAAGATACCAGAAAAAAGTGAACCAAATTTTTAGTTACCTCTAAGGAAAAATCTCCTTGTATTTCATTTTGAGTTCTAAATGGCAGACATTCTAGTGATGAAGGCAATTAGAAGCATTAAACTTTGAGTATTGCATTACACTAGTAGGTCAACAATACTGACCAAGTCATCCTAAGCTAACAAACTTAGTTCTTCTTTCTTTGCTTCTAGTATCTTGACATGGTGTCCCAGTTTTGCTTCTACAATCTCTTTGACTTTCCATAAGGTCTTGGTGATGTTATCTCTATTTCTTTATATTCGGATCAACTCTAACCATAGTGTATTTATTATTTTCCTTTTTGTGACATCCCTATCTACAAATATATCAAATGAAAGTGTCAATTTATTCAATTTAGACTCAATGAAGTCAATGAAGTCAATCATTTCTTTTTGTTTCTCTGTGGGAACAAACCATCTGAGACAATATCTATACATACGGACCATAGCACTAATGCAAGTTCTCATTTCCTTGATTTAATTAATTAACCTCTCCCATGTAAAGTCATATTTCTTCTTCAGACTTTTCATCCAGTTTTCCTTTGTGAACTTCTTGGTTAAATGCTCATTTACATGTTCAAATAGAATATCTGGGACTAATCTTAAAATATCACAAGGAACAATGTTTTTCTAGAGAATATGAGTGATCAAGGCTTCTTGAATTCTTACCTTATCATACAAAAGTCTTGAGTGTAATATCCCAAAAATGGGCTATATTGACATATCGAATGAAATCGACATCGAAGTCCTAACCTAAGGCACATCTGAACATCATCAAATCCTAATTGATTATCATAAATTCTGCATCGGGGAATATTCCTAATTATCATAATTATCTTTGATTTAATGATTATTTGGCGATAAATCTTATTTATCCTAAAGTTTGATTAATTGAATATTCTCAATATTTAATTAATTAGATTTAATACTGCCACTTAATTGTTTAATTAAAGTTAATTATATTTATTCCTAAATTGTATTATTTAAATTTTGACAATAAATCCAAAATCCTATGAATAATTGATTAAATTCTTATTTAATTAATTAAAGTAAGTTGTCAATTTTTAATAATATTGTTTTTGAATAAAAGTTTGAAAAATAATTGATTAACCCATAAATCAATTATTTTATTTTTCAAAATCAGTTAAGTTGGAAATAAATCACTTTATTATTAAATTAATTCATAAATAAAACATGCACAATCAAAAAAAATAGAAAACTATCAATTATCAATTAAAGCTAAACTCTATTTTGAGTTGAACTCTGCTTTTGCATGTTTTTGTGAGTTAAATATCCTTTATTTAAAAATAACTCAAAAATCAACTTGAGTTATTTGAGTGATTTATGGCTTTCTTTCATGCACCTCCAAAGCCCTAGATTTCTATTCATTAAAGCTTCAGCTCTTCATTTGAAATCGATCCATCCACGAATTGTACACTCGCGCTGCCGAATTGGAGACTGAAGAATCGATCTTGAGAATTTGAGTTGTGAGATTTTCATTGTTTTTGCATAGTATCCATATCATTTAGGATATCATTGATAGATCATTTTAGCATATCAATTTTCATATAGCATAGATTCATATCAAGTTTTCATTATCACAATTGCACAGAAAAACCAAAAAAAAAAGATTAATTGCATTCATTCCATATCTAGATTTTGCATTCAAATCCTTCGTTTAGGTGTCGTCAAGGTCACTGATCTCGGTATTATTTGAGAATACATACTCGCATCTACTAGAAGGCAGTAAATCATCTGGTTAGTTTAGTTTTTCATTTATTGCACAATTTTAATTTCAACTAACCTCTAATGTTTTACTGAAGTGTTGTGTCTACAGATCAGGTACAAAATTCACACACACATTTCTGGCACCCACCGTGGGGCCCTAAAATGGGTTTCCCTTCACATTTTATCAATTCCTATCATTTTCTTTTTTTTTCTGTTCCAAGCTACGATTTTTATTCTCTGTCCGTACAATTTTCATACGATTTTTGTCAGAAACTCATACCAGGAGATACCCACTGTCGTACGACAGTTGATTTGATCGAAGATCGCATAAGCAGAAACCCACTGTCGTTTGGAAGCTCGATTGTTGTTTGATATGATACCCAGTGTCATACGAGTTTCTGGACTGTCATCTGGGAGGTAACCCACTATCGTACGAGTTTCAGTGCCAGGTTTCAATTTTTGTTTCACTTTTTCAGGCAGTTTTCCAGATTTGGACTAACAACTAACATTAACAATTGAAATTTGTTGTTTCTGATTGATTTCTGCTGATTTTGATTGGGAAAAAGTGCAAGAATCTCTAAAAGTAGGTAATAATCTACTAAGCGTGTTGCGGGGAATTTAGGTAACCTTCTCAACTGATAACATTTCGATTTGGATTAAAATGAACATCTTGCGTGTCTAGCTTGAGTGCCTTTCTTTTCCATATCACACATTTCATTTGGTCTCTAAAAATGAACATAGATTTGCTTTCAGCATCTTTGTTACATATAGTAAATAGGCCCTATGAACACTATTCATGGCTCTTGAGAGAGTGAGTTTCCAACAAAACTCTTCTCAACAAAGGAACCCTTGTAGGTAGGGAGGATACTGAGGGAGTCTCACATTCCACTAGATCCGTGTGTCTTCAACTTTTGATCGATGCATTCTCTCTCCGGAGAGGTTGATAGATCATAAGGGGTTGACATCATAGATCTTTGTGAGATAATCTTGGTCTTAGCGTGTCAGATTAATCTGTCTGCTTTGTTTGGGTTAAAAGTGAAAAGGCTAGGGGGTTATGCTCTACTTCCTTTTTAGATAGTACCAGAAACCCAAATCCTTGAATCTGGAACCAGTCTCCATGTGGTATATCTTGTGAGTCACCTTTAGAGAGGGTTAACCATAGTGGACATTCCCTTAATTGGGTCAACCACATTGTTAGAACCTCAAGCGGTAATAGCCATTTTCGCTATGGTAGTGACAACCGCTATATAAATGTCCTGTTGGACGCAATCTCCATAGGTGTGGTCTCTTGTTGGGCTATCAGATCTCCCTAGCAGATCCTGAAGATTAAGTTCTTAGACTGTGTCAAAACCCTAGTGTGCCTGGATTGGAGATCGCCCTCTTGGATCATAAAAGTTGCAGGGTCAAACCATTACCAAAAACCCTAGTGAGGCCAAATTTTCATTTTCTAGGAATATGTGCGTTAATGCAAAATTTTTTGGAACATACACAATTAGCACTTCTAAGGATTAGCACAAATAAGTCACTTGATTATTCATGCACAAGGTTTCTTTTGCCCTTGTTCATTGTTTTCAGACATCCTTGAAATCACTTGCTTGCTATTTTGCGTGCTTGCTTATCTATCTGGTTACTGAGAACAAATAAATCTGTTACAATCCTCAAATCTGGACATTGAAATTTGCAAACAATCTGAAACTGAAAACTTAAAATTTGCAAAAATTGAAGTAAAACACCTTTCTGGAGTCAACAGTCATTTTGTAAAGTCAGAAAGTCGTACGAATTTTGGCTATTTTCATTTCAGAACCCTCAGATTGTCATATGGTATCAGGTATATTGTCGTACGAGTTTTGCTATAGTCATTTTCAAAAATCAATTTCCCTATTGTCAACTATCGTATGAGCTTGTCAATTGTCATTTCATGCTATACCCATTGTCGTACGAGCCTGCAGAGAGTCGTTTGAGAAATTTCAAAAAGTTGTCAGAACTATCAGAGACCCAGTTGTTCTAGCCTATTTCTAGAATCTGTCAAACAAATCACTATGTCAGGAACAGAGCAGCAAATACTGAGAATCCAATCATTTTCCTAAAGTGGCCTTTTGAATCCGATTTAGCTTTCTGTTTAATTGATTTGAGTCTTTATCATCTTGTGTCAAAACCTTGTCATAACTATTAATCTTCAATCAATCATCAAAATGACTAAGTGTTGTGAACTCGTGTCCACTATCTTTTGGGAATCTACCCATACATCCAGGGCACAGTCTCCTTCATCTAAGTCAAATCTATGCTTCAATCAATCAAATCTTGACAAGGTTGCGTCATCTGATCATCTTGATTCAATTCATTCTTCAGTTGTCTTCATCTTATTCTTTTGCTTCACCCAAGGTTAATGGTGGAAATTAGAGCTTCCTCTCACAAGAAATCAGGAGAAGCACTTAACACCGGAGCTTTGTCTACTCACGTAGGTCCAACTTTTGAGGAACTCTACAATTCTAGTCTTTACGAAGATGATAGTGTTGGCAACTTTTGATTAAAAACTGGTTACATTCCTCCTTCATCAACTCACGGAGGTACCCAACAAACCCCACATCAATCTATCCCAAGTAAGACTCCTACCATGTCTCAAGCAAGGACAAACTTTGGCTCTCAAAGAGCTCAATCTCAACATGGTGCAGATCAGGAAACCACATCTGAAGAAATTGCTCAATATCAAAATGATGATAACTTCAAACGAATGATGAAGCATTTCTTGAAAGAAGACAGAGAGGCATACTTTTTGCAATTGGCTCATCAAGGAGCTAAACTTCCTCCCAACTTTAATGTTGAAGATATCATTACACATGAGGAAGAAACTCCACTCACAGCTATGATGAAACAGATGCATGCCATGCAAGTCAAGCTTAATAACCTTGAAAAAGAAAAGGAACCCAAGGAGTTCTCCATGGAGGCCCTATGTCCTTTTCCATTTGACAAAGACTTGTACATGCCACCATTCCCAAAAAGAGTGGAGATGCCTAAGTATGATGGACACTCAGATCCCCAAGATCATGTCAGAGAATTCTATACACAATCTATGGAGTTCATGCACGAACCAACCTATCTGATGCGTCTCTTCCCTCGATCTCTAGGGGGAGCAGCCTTCATTGGTTCTCTAGATTGCCTTCTACTATCAAAACTTTTGAGGAGTTGATCAAATTGTTCTATCAGCAATACTCCTACAACATTCAACATCCAGTCACCATGATTGATATCTGTAATCTCAAGCAATATCCAGGAGAACCATTCCTAACATTTTTTAAGAGATGGAGAAAGAAATTCTCTCTATATGCTAGACCTATTCTAGAAACTGAGAAACTAGAAATCTTCATCAATAATCTTGTCTCAGAGATCAACTATCCTTTACAAATGCAAGATCATACATCTTTTGATAAAATGGTTGACAATGCAATCAAAATTGAAAAAGTACTTGTGAAAAAAGGAGAAATCACGCTTCAAAAAGACAAGTACGAATCAAGATCCAATTCTAAAGACAAGAATAAAAACTGGAACAAGAATAAAGGCATTGTCACAAATGGTGTTGTTGATACTATCCGTGCCCCATCCAAGGCACCAGCTTTCAATCTAACTATTGGTACCCAAGCCATAAAAGCTTCAGAACAAAAGGTGCCTGAATCATCTCAAAAGAAGCTGGAATATAAAAAGTGGTCTACTGATAATAAACAAACGTTCACTCCTCTTGGAGAATCTTTAGAATCAGCTATGAGAACTCTGCTAGCCAATAACATCATCTCTTTGCCTGAGATCCGACCATCTAATTCTGAACCTAAACCAAAATGGTGGAGAGAGAACGAATTCTGTGATTTCCATCGGGGTAAAGGTCATAAAACTTATAACTACTTACGCTTGAAACATACTATTCAAGATCTAATTGATAAAGGTGACATCACGATTGACAACCATAAGAGCAATAACAATCATATGACATTCATAGAACCATTTCCGAAACATGGTCAAGAACTTTCATCTTCTTAGCCTAATATGGGGGCAAAAGTCAATTATGCTTACCCTAGAAATAATGCTGTTATCAATATGGTTGAACCTTGTCTCTCTGAACATTGCAATGTCATCACAATTGTGCGAAGAGATAGAGATCATTCTTCAGCTAATGCAGTTACTCGATCACAAGCTCAAGCACATCTGAATGGACAAATCCCAAATTCATCAAATGTCCCTAAGATGCCCTTCAATCTTTCTTCCGCTTCCAAACCGAAGGCTATTTCTATATCTTCCAATCATAAAGATACGAGGCCAACATCTTATAGCATTGTTCAACAACTCCAACACACAGAAGTGAAAATCTCCATGTTTGAATTGCTTCGGATATCTCCAGCTCATAGAGCCATTCTAGACAAAGCTTTGCTCGGATCCAATGTTCCTGATGACCTTGATTTAGATAGGTTCCAGACTATGGTTGGACATCTTACATCTCCACAATATATCTCCTTTTCAGAGGAAGATGACAACTCTTTGAGTCACTCGCATAACCAGCCCTTGCATATAGAAGTCTTGATCCAGAACCGTAGAGTCAAACGTGTGTTGATAGATGGAGGCGCTGGCCTAAACATTTGTTCTTATAGCTTGATCACACAATTGGGATTTTCAGAATTGGCTATTGATCCTAGAAAGAAAATAACTATAAAAGCCTATGATGAACAAGAAAGATCTTCTAAAGGCACCATTGTCTTACCTATCAGGGCTGATCTAGTTATCAGAGATACTATATGTCAAGTTCTTGATCTACCTTTGGCTTACAACATTCTTCTAGGGAGACCATGGATACATGAGATGAAGGCTATTCCTTCTACATTTCACCAATGCTTGAAATTTCCTTATGAAGGAGTAGAGGTCACTATTCCAGCAGACATATCCACCACTTGCAATACATTGAAGGAAAGTGCAGATAAGCTTGTGCCTAATAACAAAGAATCTTCCATTGAACCAACTAAAGAAGCATCCACGTCTAAAATGGAAGATCTTGCAAAAGAGGTTAATATCAAAGAAAATAGTATGGGAGAATATACTATGGAGCCAGTCTTATCTTTGACATCTCTCCCTGTTTCACCTAAGTCTTATGGACAATCTTTGAAACGATCCAAACCAGATTCTAAAGAACCTCTTGAGGCATATAAAAAGAATTTTGTGGTAAAACAAGTCTCCAAGCAAGAATTTGAAGAGGATGAAGTTGTGCTTGCATGGCTATACAAGGATGAATCTGAATCCCATGATATTCGAACTAGTAACTCAGTAGTACCAAAAGATCCTTCTAAGTCATATGGCCCAGGAGGTAAATTGATAGCTAAGATGGGATATCCAGATAAAGGACCTCTAGGAGTCAGAGGAAAAGGTCTTGAGGTACCTCTCCCACATACTGGTAGAGAAAATAAAGACAAAGTTGGCTTAGGATTTAAAAAGAAACCCTTTCACCTCAAAGGTAATTGTTCTCATGTCATAGAACAGATCGCACTAGGTGAACCTCTTCTTAAGAAGGAGGAAGCTGAACCATCAAATGGTGATTCAGACAGCTTAGAACTCATCCCATATGAAAAATTGCCTAAAGAGATCAAAGACCTTCTTGATGATAAAGATGATCCAATCAAAAGAATTAATGTAGTAGAAACACAAGAACCTACTATCAATCAAGAGATAGTTGCAACACAAGAACCAGCTAATCTCAAAAATAATCAAGAAGAGGAAGGTGGTAGTTGTTCTAAGACAGATTCTCATGAGTATGAATTCAAATCAGAATCTGAGGGTAACCCTTCTTGGGGTATTCATCCTGACTTTACTCATGTTCTTAAATTTCTTAGAGGCATAGATGAAGAATCTAATGACTATGAATGGGGAGCCATTCCAAAAGAAGATGAGCTTATTACAGAGAAACATGTTGATGTTATTCACCAATATGCACCTGAACCCAACATAAGTCTAGAGCGAAATGATGAACCTATTGCGTCTGATCCACCTATGGTTGAATTGGACTCCCATAATGACCTTGAGCCTATTCACGAATTGAATGTCTTAAGTTGTAATATCACCTTTGAACTCGAGCGTCGAGTTAGGACCAATGATGATAAATCCATATCCGTAAACACTATCTCCCAATCTTTCCCCACTTTGACTATCCAATATCTAGAACTTATCGATCAAACCTCCACAAATCTGAGCCATGGTATTTATACCTTCCCAAATGACTATGCCCTTGCTTACTACCTTAATGCAGTTGAGCCTATGAGTACTTCCATCAGTGAACTGAGAGTTAGCATGACAGAGTCAGACATCAAATATCTTAGTCAGAAAAATAAGAATAAAAAGAAAAAGAAAAGGAGTTCTGAGGGTGAAAACCACTTTGTGGTAGTCTCAGAACCTACAAAAGTAAAAATAAAAGACGTATTCGAAGGTGAAAACCTCTCTGAGCCACCTAAGGATGAGATATTTGATGTCCTTCCGAGTCATTTACAGGACAAATCTCTAGTTCTAATTAAGCCCACTCAATCTATTGATTTGGGAATATCAGAGGAACCACAATTGATCCATGTAGCACAATCTTCATCAGAAGAAGAGAAGCAAAAATTTACAACATTCCTAACAAAGAAGAAGATCAACTTTGCATGGAAATATTCAGATATGCCAGGATTGAATCCTAATCTTATAATGCATCATTTATCTATAGCTCCAAATGTCAAACCTGTCAAGCAAAAATTGAGAAAGATGCATCCTCATGTTGCACTCTTGGTAAAAGCTGAATTAGAGAAGCTCCTGAAAGCCGGATTCATCCAAGTTATTGACTATGCAGAGTGGATCTCTAATATTGTACCTATTTCAAAACTAGATAAATCAATCAGAGTGTGCAAAGACTTTAGAGATGTCAATAGAGTGTGCCCTAAGGATGATTTTCCACTCCCTAACATTGATATGATAGTGGACATGACTGCGGGCTTTGAGATGTATTCTTTAATGGATGGTTTTTCTGGATATAACCAAATAAAAATTGCTCTAGAGGATCAAGAGAAAATTGCTTTTACATGTGCATGGGGTACCTTCTATTGGAATGTCATGCCATTTGGGTTTAAAAATGCTGGTGCTACATATTAGAGAGCCATGACATCTATTTTTCACGACATGATGCATAGGACTATGGAGGATTATGTTGATGATACTTTAGCAAAATCCATGATTAGAGTTGCACATCTAGATGACTTGAGCAAGATACTAGATAGAATGGAAAAATTTAGTCTCAGACTAAATCCTAAGAAGTGTGCTTTTGGTGTCACTTCTGGAAAGCTCTTGGGATACATAGTTTCAAAGAAGGGCATTAAAGTTGATCCAACTAAAGTAAAGGCTATCATGGAGATGCAACCTCCAAAGAATATCAGTTAAATGAGGACATTACAAGGAAGAGTTCAATCTATCAGAAGATTCATATCACAGCTAGCGGACATCTCACAACCTTTTACAAAAACATTACACAAAGACGTGACCTTTGCATGGAATGAAGAATGTGAGAAGAACTTTCACCATATCAAACAATATCTATCAAATCCTCCTATTTTGATGCCTCCTATTCATGGGAAGCCATTGATCTTATATGTCTCCGCAACAGATACATCACTAGGGGCATTGCTTGCATATTGTTCATAACTCCTCAAGGATACTCAATCCCAAAAGCATTCAGATTAAAGTTCCCTTGCATAAACAATATTGCGGAATATGAAGCCCTTTTGAATGATAAGAAAATAGCAATTGAGTGGTGAGTAATAGAATTACACATTCATGGAGACTCTCAACTTGTTATCCATCAAGTCAATGATGTGTACCAGACTAAAGATGAAAAACTCATTCCTTACAAGAGAATGGTAGATGATCTAAAGAAGTATTTCCTATCTATCACATTTGAGCAAATTCCTAGAATAGAGAATAAGGCTGCCGATGCAATGGCAACGCTATCTACTTTATTACAACAGCCTGAACATGAGCTACGCTACGATTTCCTGGTGGAAGCACTATCTTATCCTGCATATGATTCCCCCAAAACCCGCATGATCTGCACTGTTGTTGGTCATGATTCATCCAGATACAAAAACCTATTTTCCTATCTCCAAGACCAAATCATTCCCAATACCTTCAACCACCATGAAAAGAGATACCTTATCCGTAATGCCTCCCCATATGTCATCATTGGTCACGATCTGTACAAACAAGGTCTATATGGTACGCTACTTAGATGTTTAGAATGAGAAGAGTCTCAACGTGCATTAGAGGAAGTCCATGATGGTATTTGTGGGTCACACTCGAATGGTTTAACACTAGCTTGAAAACTTATTAGGGCTGGGTACTATTGGCCTAAAATGGAGAAAGAATCTATCAAGTTTGCTAAGAACTGTCAAAAATGCCAAGTGCATGGCAACTTAATTCATGCTCCAGGGATAGATCTAATTCCCTTTACTACAGAATGGCCTTTTCACCAATGGGCATTTGATCTTATAGGAGCTATACATCTTCATTCTTCTAATGGACATACCCATATAATCATAGCCACAGATTATTTTACAAAATGGGTAGAAGCAGTCCCTTTGACACAAGCAACTGGAAAGAAAATATCTATGTTCATATTGAACTATATCATATGCAGATATGGGATACCTCATTCCATAATCACAGATAATGGTGGACAATTCAAGAACAAAGATCTAGATGATTTATGTGCTAAATTCAAGATTACACAACATTGGTCATCTATCTATTATCCTCAAGGGAATGGCCAAGCAGAGGCTTCTAACAAGAATCTATTGAAAATCTTGCATCGTATAGTTAATAAAACAAGAAGAGACTGACATCTCATGATCAATCCAGCTCTTTGGGCCTACAGAACAAGTATCAGAATGTCTACTGGGGCTACACTTTTCGCTTTAGTTTATGGGTCTGAAGCAGTACTTCCTATTGAGGTTGAAATCCCATCACTAAGAATCAGAATGCATGGTCTAGTAACTGATGATGACTACAGAGTGTATAGGTTGCAAGAACTTGAACTAGTAGATGAGCACAGACAAGTAGTGTATGATCATCTTAGAGTGTATCAGAAAAGAATGTCTAGAGGCTACAACAAGAAAGTCAGACACAGAGAATTTCAGGTTGGTGATCTAGTCTTAAGAGAAAATTTTAAAAATCAATCACATCGAGAACGTAAGGGGAAGTTTGAACCCAACTGGTTGGGTCCTTTTGTAATCACTACTACTTTTGGCTCTGGTGCCTATCAACTCTCAACGACTAAAGGAGAATAGCTCTGAGAACCAATCAACGTTCTCCATCTGAAGAAATTTTATGCCGAAGGCATTTAGTCTATGGTAAAATGTCCTAAAAAAAAATCTTAAATATTGGAAAAAGTCTTGAAAAATGAACATCTTGTTGAAAAAATAGCAATGGGCACCTTGATGATTCACAAAAAAAGTAAAAAATACCAAAAGTACAAAAAATTGAAAAATGAAAAATACAAAAAAATGAGAAAAAGAAAAAGTGCCTTGGTGAAAACCTGGAAACAGGTGCCCTAGTAGCAAAAATAGAATCTCTGCCAAGATGGTCATGAAAACCCGACAAATGGGTGCCACTTGTTCAAAATGCTCCATCTATCAGTGCCATCTTGGTCTTTCCCAGCTTTCAGTCTTGCTTTAGTTTGTACATATCTCCCGATTTGTTTCTTCATTCCTATTTTTAATAAGTCAGTTGTTACACCAATCAGCTTGAGCGTCTGTATCCTATCAATGTTTAAAATTGGGGGCAATCAAAGTCATATCCTATGGCCTCCAATGTATCTTAGATGTATCATATCCAGTCAGAATCCTTTGAAGCTTCATCTAAGTCAATCAGTCAGTCTCCTCTCCAGAAAGGATTTTGCATCTACAACAACGCAATCAAACATCAAACTAAAAACAATATGTGCTTCATGCTTTTATCTCCTTGTATGCTTACTGATTGGCATTGAGATTTTTGCACATTGTGTCCCTTCAAGCTCTTTGATGATGTCCTTTACAAGATTTAGAGAGTGATGACTAGGGGCATAATCTTTTTTTTGTTTTCTTCTTGCATGTGAAAATCTAACAACTTTGGAAATTTTGGATTGAAATGGTGTTTGACTATAAGAGCCTCTATCTCAAATTGGATGGCCATGCCTACCTCGACCATTGATACCTAGAAAATTCAAGGAAGTTTGATCTAACTATTGTCTTTTTTTTTTTGAGTGAGTTCTTTCTCCTATTGTGAAATGCGATCTTACCTAAGGATGTGAACGATAAAGGGTCACTACGGGTAATTCACACTAGATGCAGAATAATCTCCTGACTGTTTGATGTGTTTGAACCGCAAGGCGTATTCTGGTCATCACAATGTTTATGTTCTAATGCTTATACAAATTTCTATATCAAAATGGACATGATATTTAGGTCATCTTGGCGTTTGTGCTTTGATGCTTATATCTAATCTGACATTCCAAAAACAAAATCAATATTCATATATCTAGGGTTTCCTAATTAGTGGGTGTTGCATTGATTCTTGCACATGCAAATCGATATTCATATGTCTATGGTTTCATAACTAGTGGGCATTGTATTGATTTATCCGGTTACCTAAAAATTCAATGATGAGAATGACCAACACATGATCAGTGACTAGGTCCTAGTTCTTAGGTTGCATTTTCATTCTGCATGTTTCTTTGCATTTTGCATGTTTGCATGATCTCACAATGGTTGGATAAACTTCAATACTTAAACGATTCTTCAATCACATCTTCAAATCTAACAAGAGCTGAATCCCACATGAAGGTTCCTCCAATGAAATAGTAAGTAGAATCCTTTTTCGGGATCAAAATCAAAATCTAAGATAGTTTATATTATTCACTACTTGCATAATCGACCTTCATTCATCACAGAAATCCAGTATTCAACTTAACTGATTATCTTACGTCAAACTATCAAAATTTCAACTTGGTCAACTCATGGTTTAACCTAGTCAAACTTGGTATTTTGGACCTCCAAACAATGCAGAATGCATTTTCAAATGTGTATAACCACTTCTCAAATCAATTAACATGCTTCTAAACTTCAACGCTGACTTTTCTTGTCAGATTTCAATTTTTATCCCGAAGGGGGCATGGTATTGCACATCATTCAAAGTCTGTAAATCTAAAGTTGAAATCATATCTTTCCTCAGTAATCAAGACAACAACCACGTCTAGTTACTGATTCATCAAAAAGACCTCATCGATTGGGGCAAATCAATCATCACTCGGGGCATATCAAATTCATCGAGATACATATCAATCTGGTATTCTCTTAATCTTGTAAATTGTATCATTTTTTGCAACTATCAGTTCAATTGTGTTATTTCCTTGGTTCTTTGGAAACTGAAGGGTTCAAATGTGATATCAATGTGATTCTTATCGACAATCAGGTTTGGAATTGGTCACTCACTTCTTCGCAATCATAAGGTTTGGAATCAGGTGTTTTGACACTTTTTCGCAATCATCAGTTCATTTGCTGTTATAGTTAACATTATCTTTGGTCATTCAGGACCTATTATCTTCATATCAAACTTCAATCAGTTTCTATCTCATATCTTCATATCAATTTCAAACATCAATTTCAACATCATACATAGACTGTCTTTGAACCACTGCGCTTCACACAACAATTCAAAGAGGGGCAAAATGTAATACCCCAAAAATGGGCTATAGGTTCATTAACCTCCTATATCAACATATCGAACTAAATCGACATCAAAGTCCTAACCTAAGGCACATCTGAACATCATCAAATCCTAATTGATTATCATAAATTCTGCATCGAGGAATATTGCTAGTAATATTCCTAATTATCCTAATTATCTTTGATTTAATGATTATTTGGCGATAAATCTTATTTATCCTAAAGTTTGATTAATTGAATATTCTCAATATTTAATTAATTAGATTTAATACTGCCACTTAATTTTTTAATTGAAGTTAATTATATTTATTCCTAAATTGTATTATTTAAATTTTGACAATAAATCCAAAATCTTATGAATAATTGATTAAACTCTTATTTAACTAATTAAAACAAGTTGTCAATTTTTAATAATATTATTTTTGAATAAAAGTTTGAAAAATAATTGATTAACCCATAAATCAATTGTTTTATTTTTCAAAATCAGTTAAGTTGGAAATAAATCACTTTATTATTAAATTAATTCATAAATAAAACATGCACAATCAAGAAAAACAGACAACTATCAATTATCAATTAAAGCTAAACTCTATTTTGAGTTGAACTCTACTTTTGCATGTTTTTGTGAGTTAAATATCCTTTATTTAAAAATAACTCAAAAATTAACCTGAGTTATTTGAGTGATTTATGGCTTTCTTTCATGCACCTCCAAAGCCCTAGATTTCTATAAATTAAGGCTTCAACTCTTCATTTGAAATTGATCCATCCATGAATTGCACACTCACGCTACTGAATTGGAGACTGAAGAATCGATCTTGAGAATTCAAGTTGTTGTGAGATTTTCATTGTTTTTGCATAGTATCCATATCATTTAGGATATCATTGATAGATCATTTTAGCATATCAATTTTCATATAGCATAGATTCATATCAAGTTTTCATTATCACAATTGCACAGAAAAGCCAAAAAATATAGATTAATTGCATTTATTCCATATCTAGATTTTGCATTCAAATCCTTCGTTTAGGTGTCGTCAAGGTCACTGATCTCGGTATAATTTGAGAATACATACTCGCATCTACTAGAAGGTAGTAAATCACCTAGTTAGTTTAGTTTTTCATTTATTGCACGATTTCAATTTCAACTAACCTCTAATGTTTTACTGAAGTGTTGTGTCTACAGATCAGGTACAAAATTCACACACACATTGAGAAGTATAAATCACCCATCACATTCCACAACATCAGTTCCAATCAATTCCTCATACATACCAAACTTGTTTTCTGTCAAATCCATAGAACACTTGAACAATTCTTTTATTTTATCACACATTCTTCCATGCTTAAATCATATCCAAACTCAATTAACCTATACTTCTTGACAAGAATTCATTCCATGAAGCAATGGTCTATACTTTTCTACACAATGTTCTGAGATTTTGTATCTAGAAGCTAGGTACTTTTGGAGCTCATCGAAGTAGTTTTTTGCATACAATGTCTTTGTTGTCCAAATTGTTCAAGTAGTAATAAATTTTCTTTCCTATGGGAAACTCTTCATCCCATACAAAATTCTCCTTTAATGGTAGTGATTTTAGAAATTAAAATACCAGATAGACAACCGAAGATCCAAATTGAAAAACATATCCTTCTTTCTTAGTCAACATCAAATTGTGCAACAATTGCAATCTCAACAATTCATACTATTGCCAAATTTTAGTACCCTCATTTTAAAATTGGGCATAAATTTTTTTTGGTCACAATCAAGGCTATTTCCTTAACTTTTTCTGCCATTGTCAAGATTCAAAGATTTGGGTGCTTGTCGGGAATAAGCCTTCGGGAATGTAGGAAGTAGGTGGAAATTCCTCTGTTGAATATGTCTTTGTCAAGTTGGTCTTCGAGTCATCAGGATGGTCTAGTCTAAAATCCTTATCATCTTCCAAAAATAAGTAGCGGGTTTTATAGGTGCTCTAGCACATCATCGAGATCCAACAAGTTTAAAGAAGCAACTTCAAAGAAATGAAGGACATGAAGTCTTACCTTTAGCCATTTTTAAAAAATCAAGTACTGCATGCAGTATCATCAAATTTCGGAGGAAAACAAGCACTTTTGAGAAGGCCAAAAGAAGGTATGAGGTCATCATAAAAATATCTATTTGGGAAAATCATAAGATAGGGGAAGGGTTTTGGGTTCTAAATGCTTAAAAGAAACTGGGGATGTTGAAATATTTTTTGAGAAGGAAGGTTCAGAAAATCATCATAGTGCATAGACAACCATCGGGTTCTGAAAGCAAGGAAAGAAAGTGATGAGAATCCCTTTTGCTAAGTAAAAGCCTAAAGAAGGGAAAAGTAAACATTTCCTCCATCATCATCATATTTCATCCTTTCAGGAGAAAGCAAAAATAAGGAAAAGCGAAAGAAGCCATGTCCCAATGAAAGTAGTGGAACATAAGAGAAGGCAGAAGAAGTTGTGCACATCTTTGTGCAGTGCCTAGACCCACCAATAAGAAAGCATCCTAGTGGACACATGGAGTTTGAGCGGAGTTTTGAGAGAAGGCAAAAAAGGGCATTAGACCAAAATGCTCACTATGTTTCCAAGTAGAAAATGCACACTCAAGTGATGTTGTGTCCAACTGATGGTGTAGGGACCACAACTTAACAAAGGTGAGCAAGCCTCAATGGACACATGGTGACCAAGCACGAGTTCTAGGAAAAAGCAAAATGGCATTTAGAGAAAAATGTCTTCTATGTTGCCATGTGGTGAATGTGCACCATAGATGAAGTTTCAGGTATTAAGAAAGGCATAAAGGAGAGATCACCTGACACTTGGCTCAATGTTTCCATTTAGTTGGTTGTTTCCAGTTATTCAATTTTTCTTTGATAACACTTTATTTTCTTGTTTTAAAGAGGATTTTTATGTAATTGTCGAGAAGGCAAAAGGGACTATATGAACTCATTTGAAACTTTAAACAAGGATTGGAAATTTTGATTCAGACTTCCCCTTATTGTTGTGACAACTGAGTGTGACTCGAACTTTGAATCATGGTTGTTGCTCATTGATTTATTGTGGAATAGGTGAATATATGATGAACAAAATGAATTAATTGTGGGTATCAAACTATGCTTTTGAAATCTGCGATTATAAAGTGATCTATGAGTCACTAATTATTTCCTTCGTCTGTTATATTCATGTTGTTTGATAGATTTATATTACTTATGGTTAAAATGTATGTATGATCTTAATGGTCGTGGAGATACATTTTCAGAATATAGTTTGATGATATCATGTTGTGTTTAGTTTTCATGATTGTGTAAATTAGTACAAAAATTTAGTTATCTGTTTGTGGATGTATCATGGTGATGAACATTCATAAGAAGCCTCTCTTGCTCTCTGGTTAAGAGCACACCTCATTTACTATTGAAAATAACACAAAAACATATTCATTGCAAATCTGTCATAGGGAGTTGTACATATAAAATTTAGAGATCAAATTGTTATTCCTTATTTTCAGTTTGTTCAACTATTGTTGATAGAGAGGCCTTGCGAGGGCTTGAGTTGATATTATTAAAGGCTAATATGTTAACCAATAGATTTTGGCAACTTTGTTTGGGAAACGAACATGCATTTAAGACTATTTGCCCAAAGATGAGGCTATGATGGTGCTCCCTTATGGAAATATCTTTCTTTTCCTTTAGCTAGACTTAGGGTTTCAAGATGATCAAGAAGATATCATTAATCAATCAAACACTCTTTCTTGGAGGTCGTGAAGAAATGTTGAAGAGTACAGGAAGACAAATCTGGTTCTGGAAAGAGAGGAAGAATTAGCAAAAAATTTGAGACTATTTTTTTTGAGACAACAACAAAGGCAAGCTCAGAATAAGTACCGAATCATGCTCCTGAGAATAGGGTCGAACAGGAACAACAAAGAAACCAATGAAATGGTTATCCAACTAACTCCACAATCTGGAGTCTAGAAGATATACACGAAGTGAAAAGAAGAAAGGAACTATTGACCTAGTTTTTAAGGCACTCTAAGAGACAAATTTATCTTTAGTAATTATTGTCCGTAGGACCAAAAACATACCTCCCCCTCTAAAGAAGAAGAACATTTCATCTCCTTCTTGTCACGCATTAACTCTACACAGAGTTACTCTTCCCTCAAAGGTTAATCTCGCTCCTATCCCTTTTAAACAACATAGAAATATGGCTCAACAAGTGCCTTGGGGAGCAATGATTGGCCCACTAAATCTTGCAGCACACAATAACTTGCCCAAAGGCTCAAGGAAAAAATTGCCCAAATTTTTAGAAGATGGTAAGGTCCTGACTGATGAACAAATCAAATCTTTCTTCTCAGCATGTAGGGTGTTAGCCATGCAACATGGAGATGTGGTGGTAAGGTTGTTTGTAGAGATGTTGGTGGATGGAGCTGCAAATTGATTTAATCATTTGGCTCTAGGGTCAATTGCAAATTGTAATACCATGATGAACCAATTTGAAGCTAGATTCAAAAGCGAAAAAGATGAACACTCCATGCTAGCCCAATTGTTAAAGATCAAGAAAGAAATCTTTGTGCCTATGTGGGAGTTCATTGAAAAATTTAATAAAATTGTTAATAAAATTCCTATAAAGAAAAGGCCTACTACTAACAACCAAAAATGCTTCTTCCTAAATGCCATGCCTCCTGACATTAGCTTCCACTTAAGGAGAGCCAAAGTAGAAATGTTGGTTGATGCACAAACCATTGCTATCAAACTAGAGGATGATTTTATCACTATGAGAAAATGGAAGAAAGAACTACAAGCCAACATCAACAATAATACTTTTTCATCCCTTGAAGCGATGCTTCAGAGATTGACCAATGATGTTGTAACTTTGAAGAGGCAAATGCCCAGGGTGAAACTCTCTCCATCAACCATATTAGGAAACTCCAAGGAGACAAGAAAAAGGAAAGCAATTGCTTCTACCTTCTTCTTAGTAGAGATTGACAATTGAAGCACCCCCAAGCTCAAAGAAAGGGAATATGTGTATTTTTCATCTTACTACTGATCATAGTCATGAGACCTCTTTAGAAATAATGAGATACATGCAATTTCTCACAACCAATAAAAGTCCAGAAGATACTCCTGGAGGAGAATCAAGCTTAGGTTTTAATGGAAACTCTGAAAACTACTACCTGGAATATGAATCAGACTCTGAGAGAGGAGGTGACTATTTTACTACCTTAGATGAATCTTCTTTGGCAATGTTAACCAGGAATCAAAAGAGTAAACAAGGAGTGTCTATACTACAGAGGGATAAAGCTTCTTGCTCAACCACATCTCTTTCAAAAGTACATGATCAGTCGGTAGCCTCTCACTAGGTGAATACTTATAGTAAGGATACAAATTCATTCATGATGCAGAGTGGCCCAAAGAACTTAAACTTTCCCTTTCACCTATTCAATCTTCCTCCTTAAAACACTCTATCCTTCCCTCAGTTGTGCCCCCTTCTACATTAGTCTTGAGAGCCACTTACAGACTCAAAGTCCCCTATATGCCCACTCATCTAATTTGAACATCAACATGAATTTTTCCACTCTTAAGGTCCACTTCCTCCAAACTTTTTCTTCTCTCTTGTCCTTAGCTTGGCTAGGATAACCCCAAATCTAGCTAAAGTGTACTCTTATTCCAAAAGATTCAAGGGATGGGTTAGAATCTTTGAGAAATCTTGACATACAGAGGAACAATATCCCTTGTCCCTTCCATGACCCACAACTCATTCATAATCTCTACACTATATGTTTGTCCCTTTTAGGCCTAGTCTCCTATTAGGTCTCCTAACACTATTTTAACCCCTCAACTTCCAAACTTACCAACCACCATACAAATATAAACATAGATTTGAGTACCCTTTTGGCTTCCTCACAATATTTTCCAATTAGGGTTTCTGACTCCACAAGTACGGTATCAAATAGATACTGTGTTCACAAACCTAATTAGGCCTAATAGGATTGGGTTATGAGGTAACCCCTAGATTAAGGTGTCTCCAAACTCTTCGACCACTTTGAGAACTTCTGTCCCTATGCCAAAACACCAAATCTACCATCAGTTTTGGTCTAACCCACCCATAACATCCACTGCTCCCTCTATTGCAAAAATTCATTAACCAGTCACATCCAAATGCCTTGTTAGGGCTTAGTGTTTCTCCTCAACCCTTTATCCTCCTAGTCTAAAACCACATGGATCTTATATTACATCTTGGACCTCACCTTCCACCGAAGGCCATAATTTTCCTATGCTGGAAAGTGTCACAAATTACATTGGATTAGTCATACCTTGGTAAATGAGGGTTTACTGGGTACGGTCAGAAAGTTATGTTTGTCTCCCTACAAAAATTGAACTAGAACTTCAAACCAAATCCATATGAAAAATAATTCACATCTCTATTCAATAATTGCAAGTATTCAACTATGAGAGTCCGTACAAATTTGTACACTGCCAAAACAACACCAGAAATCAGGAAAATTTAGAGTTTTTATTGATCTCACATGTCCAGGTACAAAAACCTTTGAATTCATTCCCCCAATGGCTTATAATTCCATTTCCATTCATTTTTAATTGGCTCTAACCACTTTTCAAACAAGTTAGTCATTAGACCCCTCCTTTACAACTTTTCCAAAAAGTTGCTCCAACGTTGCTAAGCAACTTTTTAGCTATTTTGCAACTTTTGTGTTTCTCTACATCCTAACTTGTCCAATGACTCAAAGACTCCCAAAATGAGTTACTTTAGACATCTACCCTCTAAAACATCAAATCTATCCTATTTCACCCTCCTAATGACCCTTTTGACCAGTGTTGACCAAGTAGGCTTCTCATGGCCTATCAAGGACAATGGCCTTACAGATTGGGTCAAATAATTACAAATTGATTTCAAAATGATCCTAAAGATCCATTACCCTAGTCACATGAAAATCAAACATTGGATCATCATTGGATCCTTATTACATCAAAGGTACCCCTGCACCATATTCCCTGGTCAAAAGATCTCAAGTCCCTCTTGAGATGAGTTCTTGTAAAGTGGCTCCATGTGCCTTGATTTCCTGTTCATCCATCCAAATAACTTCTGATGTAGGTAGCCCCTTCCATTTTACCAAATACTATTTGTACTCATTCCTCCTAGTCTTCTTGACAACCATGGTGTCCAATATGTTTTCTAACTCCTTGGGTTGAGTTAGTAGCAATTCCTACTTCCATTTCTCTTTATTAAGTGTTCCCTATTCATCACATTCATGTACAGAAAGAAAACCCCTAAAAGGAAAAAGATCAAATACATTACAGATTGGAGAAACCCCTAAATCATTCGGTAGTTCTATTTCATATGCATTGGGTGCAAATTTCTTGAGGATTTTGTAGGGTCCTATCTTCTTCATTGGAAGTTTATTATTTTCCCCCTTTGGTAGTCTCTCCTTCTTTAAGTATGCCCACACTAAGTCCCCTATTTTGTACTATACATCCCTCCTTTTCCTGTCTGCCTTCTCCTTATATTTGATGATAGTTTGTTGTAAGGTTTCCCTGACCTAATCATGAGCTTCCTTCATAGCTTCTACAAAGTCCTCCCTTGGTGCACCAACCTTAAAATCTTGTGGAAAATCCTCGAGTTCCAAGATCCCCTTAGGATTCAATCCATAAAAAATCTAAAATGGATTTTTCCCGGTACTCCTATTAATGGAGTCATTATAAGAAAATTCTGTCTATAGTAGAATGACATCCCATGTTTGATTATGTTGTTTGGTCAAGCACCTTAATAGATTTCCCAAAGACCTATTGACCAATTCAGTTTGCCCATCATTTTATGGATGGTAGGCAGAACTAAAGGACAAATTGGTTCCCAATTTCCTCCATAAGGTCCTCCAAAAGTGACCTACAAATTTGACATCCCTTTCAGATATTATATGTGATGGCTATCCATTAATCTTTACCACTTCTTTAAAGAAAAGGTATGCTATATGAGAGGCATCATGAGTACTCTTACATGGCAAAAAATGAGCCATCTTGCTGAATCTGTCCACTACAAAAAAGACACTATCAAAACCCTTAGGTGACCTTGGAAGTTCCATCTCAAAATCCATACTAATACCATCCCAAGGTTTGTTAGGAATTGGTAAATGCTGGAATAGCCCTACATTAATGTTTGTCCCCTTACCCCTTTGACAAATCATATAAGTCTCCACATATTTTCTAACATCGGTCTAAATCTTAGGTCAGTAATAATACCTTCTCACCTATTCAAGGGTCTTATCTAATCCAAAGTGACCCCCCAAACTTCCAAACTGTTTCTCCTTAATAATGTTCTCCCTCATAGAACATCTTGGAACATATAATTGGCTTCCCTTGAAGAGAAACCATTCCTGCACCAAAAATTCTGAATATTCCACATTACAAGTGTTAGACAAATCAATACAAACCTCATAAACATCATTGAAATCTTCATCCCCCTCATACATGGATTTTAAGGACTCCACCCCCACACTTTGTAACTAGATTTCTTGGACTGTCATTACCCTCCTACTCAAGGCAACAACTGCCTTGTTACTTACCCCCTTTTTGCATTTTATGGTGAAAGTATAAGATTTTATAGACTCCACCCACTTCATGTGTCTATGGCTTAGTTTTTCCTATCTGTTTAGAAAACTTAATGCTTGATTGTCCAAGTAGACAATGAATTCCTTTGGAAGGAGGTAATGTCTCCACTTCTTAAGGGCCCGTACTAAAGCATACATCTCCAAATCATAAGATGAGTACCTTCTTTTTTACCTCCAAACAAAGCACTTGGCCCAGATAGTTTTACTGATTTATTCTTCCAATCATGCTAGGATTGGATTGGGTGGGACCTGCTGGGTGTAATAGAAGAATCCAGGGCTAGTAAATCCATGTTAAAGTATTTCAACACCACAAACATAGCCATCATCCCTAAATTCAAGACATCCAAATCATTTGTAGAATTCCGTCCGATCTCTTTATGTAACACCCTTTATAAGATTATCACAAAGGCTATATATCTTAGAATGCAACATTTGATTCCAAGCCTCGTATCACAGCCTGAAGGCGGCTTTGTCCCAGGTAGAGAAACAATGGAAGGGGCTCTAGTGGCACATGAAGCGCTACATTCTATTAATTGTAATAAATCATCACACTTTGTTATCAAGCTTGACATGATGAAGATGTATGACAGGGTAAATTGGGATTTTCTACTCAAAGTCTTGCATAAATTTGGATTTGTCAAAGGTTGATGTAAATTGATTAGAGCCTACATATCAAGTGTCGGATTCTTAGTATTGATAAATGGGGTGCCTGCTGGTTTCTTTTCATCCACACAAGGGATCAGTCAAGGCGATCCCTTGTCACTAGTGCTATTCATCCTCATGGCCGAATCTTTCAGTAGACTCATTCAAAAAAAGTAGGCTCTAAGCAACTGGCAAGGGATTCAGATAGGTCAAATAGACATCTCAGTGACACACTCCCTCTTTGCGGATGATACATTACTTTTTGGAGCATCCAACATCTCGGAGGCCAGAGAGATCAAACAAGTTTTGGACCTTTACACGTTAGCCTCAAACCAAAAAGTAAACCCCCTGAAGTCAAAGATATATTTGTTCAATACCAATCAGATAATATCCAACATGATTGTCAATCTCTTAGGATTCATAGTTGACTTCCTTCCATCTGTATATCTTGGAATTCCCTTCTTTGTGGGGGCAAACAAAATTAGCTATTGGACACCTATCATTGACAGAATCAAATCTAGAGTAGTGGCATGGAAAGCAAGATGGCTATCTCTTTCAGGCATAATTTTACTTATTAAAATAGTACTGTCAGCAATCCCAAACTATTACTTATCAGTTCTCAAAGTGCCCCCTTCAGTAATTCAAACCATTCAAAAGTTGTTGAGAGAATTCTTATGGATAGGTAACATGAATGGGGAGAAGAAAATCCCTTTGGTCTCTCTAGAGAACATGGCTCATGTCAAACAACTTGGTGGGGCAGGGATTCACAATTTGCAAAAATGAAATCAGGCTTTTGGGGGAAAATTAATCTAGAAAATGTACACCAAACCCCAAAACACTTGGTGCCAAATAATGCAAAAGAAATACTTAGATGATGTCAATCCAACTAGAATTCTCACTATATTAGACCCCCCCAAAGGTTCAGTTATCTGGGATTTCATGATATCTTCTAGAGAAATAGTAACTAACTACATCACATGGGAAGTGAATAATGGCATGTTAGTTAAATTATGGCGTGACTCATGGAATGGTGCACCACCCCTGTCCAAATTGGATGATATAGAGGCCATTGTTTCTACCTTAGAAAATGAATGGGGCACTTTCTTGAGTGACTATGTTTCAACAATATGCTTGTTCTCAAGGAAGGTGATCTAGAAAGATCCTAATGATTTTCCATTATCCCCTCGGGGAAAATAGCACTTAAAAAATATTTTCTTAGAAAAAATGGTCTACCTCTCAGACTTGGAGGATAAACTGATATGGGCTCCAGGGAAAGATGGGCACTTCACCATTAAAGAAGGCTACAAAATTATCCAACAGCGGGAAGCCAACAAAAAACCACCCCGTGCCTACTCATTCTACTAGAATCAACTGACTCTTCCAAAAGTCAGATGTTTTGCGTGGATAGCATTAAAAAATAGGGGTCTAACCAATGATCAATTACATAGATTAAATATTGCACAACCATTCAATTGCCTATTGTGTGATAGCCAGAAGGAAGATGCAAATCATCTATTTCTAAACTACCCATTTGCACAACACTGCTGGTTATTTGTCCTTGGGAAATTGCATTAATCCACACCACTTCCATCCAAATTATGGGACTTATTCGAGTCATGGATAGAACTTTACTACAAATCCCTCTTCTGTGCTATTTGGAAATGCATACCAGCATTAGTAGTGTGGGCAATATGGTGGGAACGAAACAAAAGAATCTTTCGCAAGATATACTCACCTATCCAAGTAGTTACCTCAGATTTGGAAAGATCAATATTTGAAACAGTGAATGCTAGCCATAGCAAACTCAAATATAATTTAGTCATGACAAGTTGGGATAGTATTATCTTGTGTGAATGGAAAAACATACACGTTCCTTTTGGTTGGTGTCAGCAAGCCACATCTACTAAGGCACAAAATACAGCTTTAGTCAAATGGATCCCACCCTCCCAAGGGGTTGTAAAAATTAACTTTGACGAATCATCAAGAGGTAATCCGGGGAAATCGAGAGCATGTGTGTGCATTCGAGACCATCAAGGCTCACTGTTGGCATTAAAATATTGCCCACTCCCACAAGGTTCAAATAATATGGCAGAGGCTCAAGGTTTATTTGTTGGCCTAGCACTAGCTAAAATTGAAGGATTCCACCATATCCAAATAGAAGGTGATTTGATGATAATAATCAATGCATGTATCAATCATGAATCACATAATTGGAGGCTAGCATATATCCTTCAACAAATCTGGCATCTACTAGACTCCTTTCTGGAAGTATACATCTCTCACACATTATGGGAAGGCAATGCGTTAGCAGACCACCTTTCCAACAAGGGTTGTGATGGTCATGAGGAGATGATGTTCACACTTGATGAAATCATTAATCAGGACATAAAATTGCAAGAATTGCTTGTTTTAGACAAGACAATGAGTGGTGGCATATACTCAAATGTGCAGAATTGAGAAAGGATGTTGCCAGATACTCCCATGAGTAAACTGTCAACTCGCCCTTCATTGGCATGTATTGTGCTTGTCACTTGGCAGATATTGTTACAGATCATCAACTGACCACATGGCATGGTACCGCTTCTGCATGGGAGTGGGGAGGAATTATGTGGTAATGAATGCTAAATCACATGAGAATTAATTTGAATAATCCATTTATAGTTGCGAGCCACCATTATTAGTTTGCCTTCTATCTCTAGTACATTGAGTACACATATGTGTAATTAATCACATGGGTGATCTGTGAGGGTTTTGAGACAATCACTATGGTTTATGATTAGTTTTGTACCATTACTCTATGAAGCAAAGATTATGGGAGATTTGCCTTAATTGGCATGAGTACTGTTGGCTGCCTGATGCCCTCAAATATCTTGCATTCACACCTTTTTTCCATCCTTGTTTATTCTCATCCAGTAAGTATGGCTTCAGTTGTAGAGCAGTGTTTAAAATGCATACAATGTGGTAGATACCACTATGAAATTCTGCCGAGAAATTTTAGAATTCGCCTGCTTGCTGGTATACTAGAGGATGCTTTGCCCAAACAAATTGACGATATGTTGTTATCTGCCATGTTTGTTTTCCATTCACATGAGATTAGATTTTTTGTTCGATGCGTCATTGGCGAAGAGATCCTTCTTCCATATTCGCGACATTTCATATACCTAGTTCAAATTGTCAACATATTCCTTTCCAATGCCATGGACCTCTTGCAATCGGAGCACCTGCTGGAGATTCTCACAGTCAAAGTTGTCAATCCTATGTACCTGCAAGACAATGTGCTCAAGAGAGCTATGTAGAATTATGATTTATGGGGCAGCAATGCTTTGGTTGGTGGATTATTCTCTCGGCACAACCTTCTCTCCAATCATGACACTATGGTGGTCTATGATAGCATTAAGAGATCATTGGAAAAGCAAAGCATCAGATATGTTGAGAACGCCTTGCACACATCGGATCGAAGGCTGGGTTCCTTGCTTGTGGCCAGAATCAAGGATGTGGTTAAAGCCCTTCTCATTGTGATGGAATTTCCAAACTCCCCTCCTTCAAGCATTCATAGCCTATTGCTAGCTTGTTCCATTGAGCACGCTCAGCCGACTTGGTGCTGGAATTGGTTCCTGACCTCAACATCCGCCCTGCAATTTTGACTTCTTGGGCACATTCAAATAGACTGCAGGATCCTGTTTCTAGTTGGGGTGTTTCTTGCTCCTCTGGCTGGGATGTGCATTTGGTGGAGGCAGTTCTGGTTGTTGGTGTATCTTCGGCTGCATCTGGTTGGTCCCCGCATTCCCATTCAAATTACTCTGCTACTAGTTGGGACTCAACTGACATGGTTGAATATGTTTTGTGTAAAATGGGAATTTTTTGTCGTTTGATGCTTGGCTATGTCTTGTTGATGCCAAATTTTGTATTGTGTGGATTAACTGTGATATTGCCTTCATGAACATTACCAGGTAATTTTGTTTGTGAATAGGATATTTCAAGGATTTTGTGGTTTTCATACTGAAAATCAAATGTAACGATCAATATCAATATTATACTTGTATACGATAATGATTTCGGGGTTTCTTCCTAATTCTTCCATGGATGAGTCTTTGAATCAGTTCTATTATTAATATAATTATGGTGGCTAGTCCACTTTGGCTTAAAAAAAATAAAAAAAATCTTAAGATTCAAGAATCAATGCCAATAAAACTAGTCTTTAAAACACGATCTGTTAAAAAGCACTAATGCAATATGAGATCACAAGAAGCCGTGTGTTCATGAATCCATTATATTACTAGGATTATCAATAAAAATCATTTTGGCATCAACAATCCCATTGGAACCAATATGATGCTTTCTTTTTTAAAATCACAACCCTCTTTCATTAGGTAATTCAAATAAGAATTTTGGGTCCATGGTTTTGATATCACTCTAGTAAGTTGAGAAATCATAAAATAGCATATGTACTAAGCAATGTATTCTATATTTGGAAGTGATGGGATTACATAAATAGAAAAATAAAGTGGCTTCTATAAGCATTCTTGCATTTTCTCACTTCCTCATGCATAAATGCATAATTACATACCAATCTATTGAAATAACTTACCAAATAGTAACACAAAATGTGTATTCTCATGAACCTTGGTTCAAATTTTATGAAAAACAAGCACAATATAACAATCTAAGATGGACCAAGACTTTTAAATGATAAGGAACACAAACTTCAATGCTATTCACTTGATATTTTTCTGAAGACTATGAGAGTAAAGATAAATTTGGGCCTATCAACCTAATTATTTGTTAAAGACTTTGAGCATGGAGACAAAGTTTCTAATGTTTCTTTCACTAACTTGGAAATTATTGCTCATCAAGATGTTACTTATCTTTGTGACATTAGATTTGATTTGTTCTCCTCTTTCTTCTATCATTATAACTCTAATTGCTTTACTAATGTCATCCTTAGTAAAAGATCAACCCTCTTCATTTCTTCTAACTTCCACTCCAACCTTAAGTTCTTGCACAAGATTTGCATTTACCACTTGATCAAATTGCATTGGAAGAGTTATTAGTGGTCCCCCAAACCTCAACCCTTTTGTTATAGAATTCTGGCCACAATGTGTGAGAAAGGCACCTGTAGAAGGATGATTCAAAATGTGCAATTGTGGAGCCCACTTTGTAACCACCAATCCCTTTTCTTGTAAAATAATTTATAAAATTAGAAATCATTTTTAAATACATGTTGTTTTTAAAGTAAAAATAGCTTCTAGTGCATTTTATATAAGAAAATAATATGAAGATTATAAAAGATTGTATGTTGCATATATTTGATTCTCTTAGAGTTTCTCAAAAGGTCCATTAAATATTCATATTATGTATGAAAGGTGTGGATTAAAAAAAAAGAGATTAAAGACTTCAACATTTTCCATTAATTAAAATTTTAAAATTTATGCAAATTTTTCATATAGTGTTTTATGAGTTCTTTAAAAAATATAGAATGTATAGTTAGGAGAGAGAAACTATTAGATGAATTGCTACTAATAGTTGTTATGGTGGTGTACAATATGTAACTTTTTACTTGTGTTGTTTTACCATTACTTGTAAGTTTTATCAATAGTAGTCATTATAGTCCCCATAAACATGGACAAAAAGAATATATTATTTTTATAGGACAATACAAAAATAACCCATCAAATGGTGACAACATATAAATAAACAAGTGCCACGTAGTGGCTAGTACTTGCCTAATCAATTGTAATTATATTATGAAATATAATTAGAATTTTAATATAAATTTATATAATTATAATTATAACAAGTGCCACGTAGTGGCCAAGTACTTGCCTTTAGTTTTATAAATAAATTTTATTTTAATTTTGATTTATATGTAAAGTGAATTTTTAATTAAAATAATTTATAACTAAGTTTAATTTTAATTTTAATTTATATGTAAAGTAATTATTTAATTATAAAAAATTATAAAATTACTATAATTATAGTTCTAATAATATTTTTTAATTTTATAAATAATTATAAAATATCATTTATAATTAATTTAAATTGTAAAATAGTTCTACTTATAATTAATTTTAATATTAATTATTTAGTCCAAATAACTCTTTTTCAACAATATTATAATGTTATTCTATTAAATCTAAATTTATATAATAGGAAAGTTGATGAAAAATTATGGTCTGCTTTTTCGCTGACGAAGCTGCAAGTTTGAAACCTTTGAATATTCGAAGGGATCCTGCTCTTTCCGTCCACGGTGGCAAGCGACGGTGGAGGATCGCCGGTGACTCCCGGCAATGACAGACATCCAGGTGTGTTCTCTCCATTAAAAGCATTAGATAGCATGGAATTAAATGTAAGTCCTGGCTTCGGCCTGCCTCCCGATCCCGTACCCTCCTCGCATGCGAGCGGACCTGAATGCCCGTCTGATGGAAATAATACTACCTTGCCCATCCCACCCAAACCAGTCACTGCTATACCTACCAGACCCAAAACATTTTCGGAAGCAGTTTCAAACGCAGGCTTTGCGGTGGATGTTAGTGCTAGGTTCCTCTGCCCCGCCTCCGATGGAGCCTCCAACGCCGGTAAGGGCCCTGGGGTTGCTGATAACCCTTTCTCTGTTTTGCCAAATCTTGAAATGCTTGTTGAAATATTGAATGAAAAAAATAGACTTAGGAATTATGCTATTTTTTTCTCTGCTGTCGAACTGGATAAGTGCCCTCCACGCAAGTTTCTTGACAACTGGTTTCACAATTATTGGAGTTTGAAACTAGGTTTCCACATATCTTTTTGCAGACAAATACAGAGGGGCCTATATGTTATTTTCTTTGTCTCGCAGGAAGCACAGGCCGAAGTTGTTAAAAAACAATACTGGAATGTTGGCTCCACTTCATTCTGCGCTCTGGCATGGTCACCAGAAGCCATACACGATGAAGTTATAGCTCTCTCCGCCCCTAGGTGGATTCTGGTTAAACATGTCCCTCCCTACCTATGGCGATTTCTACCACAATTATTGGAACCCTTGGGTAGGGTCATCCGAATGGATGATACAGTTAGATTGGTACCCCATTTAGATGCCCACATCCTCATAGCACTCAAGCCTGGAACAGATATCCCGGAAACCCTAAATATTGACATTGCTGAAGAAAAGATTACATGTCCTATCGAAATCCTAGGCGGATTAAATGCCTATTTTTTGTGCCATAGAGAAGGACACAGATGAAGAGACTGTCCAATTATCCAAAGGAAACTGGATACTCCTTCTGATAAAACCACTAGAGATAACCCTCCCCAAATCCCTCCCAGTAACAATACTTCCGCCTCTCAACCTGTCCAGCCATCTACCCAAAATGCTCGCCTCAACCCTCATTGCACTCCTCTGTCTTCAGTCTCTGCCCCTCCTCAGATCACCAATACCGTTTCCCCTCTGCCCACACAATGCCCTGATGCCTCTGCGGGTATCTCGGATGGTTTCTTAACTATTACCAAGAAAAGGCGTAGGAAAACGAATAGAAAGAAGGATGTATTGAATCCGCAAGCCCCTCCCATCTCGAACAGCCCCATCTCAGATTTCCCACTAAATTGTGATCTTACTGACAAAACTTGTATTACTCCTAAAGCCCTAACCTCACATAAAACTCTTAAGGAAATCGATGATAACTGTATCATTGAAGTTATTCCCGCTTGTAATCCCACTATGGTCTCTTGTAACATCAAACAGCCCATGGAGGAAGACAAACTGATGATGCTTGAGTTGGATTATGAGAATGAAGGTATGGAAGAATTCCCCATTTTGAAAAGACGGGGAAGACCTACAGGATCAAAAAATAAAAACTCTAGAAACAAAAAGAAAGAGGATCCCTCCCCGAATAATGCGACTCCCATCCAAGGAGCGGATATGCAGTGTCTTCCCCTGACCACTGGTTCTCAATGAACTGTATATCCTGGAATATAAGGGGCCTTGAGTCCCCAGATAGGAAATATGTCATAAAAAAATACCTTGACTCTCATCCTAACCTGGACTTCTTGATGCTCCAAGAGATCAAAGCGGTTGATTTCACCCTCCATAATAATTTGGTTTTTCTATGGAAGGATGCAGTTAAGTATCACACCCTTCATTTTAGGGGTAGAGGAGGAGTTGCTCTTCTTGTTAGCCCTAAATGGAGTAACTATATTACTAATCATGGGATATCCCCATGTAATCGAGCTGTCTGGGTTACCATTAACCATAACAACAATTGTTTTGGCATATGCTCTGTTTATGCTTCCAATGATTGGAATGAAAGAATATCTCTTTGGGACTGGATTAATGATCTTCTTGACCTGCCCTGGATTGTGGGGGGTGACTTTAATATGGTTGAATCTCAGATAGATAAGGAGGGGGGCCTCCCCCTTACCTAGAAGGATAGAGAAAAGCTTCACTGGGATAGAATGAAAAGAAATAAACTATTCTTTGATCCTCTTGCTGGAAATAAAGATCTTTCACCTGGAATATGGCACACATGGTGCAATTTTCAGCAAGGGGACAACAGAATATATTCAAGGTTGGATAGGTTTTATGCCAATAAGAATTTTTTCTCTATCCTCCCAGATAAATGGGGGAACTCTGTTTTAGTCACATCGACCACACTTTCTGATCATCACCCCATAAAAACTAGCTTTATTATCAATAGATCCCCGACTCCTCGTCGGTCTGCTGATGCTAAATTCATACTGAATACCAGTCTTCTGAGAGATGAAGATATCTTAGCTGCTGTTAATATTATCAACTTGATCAATAAAAATCATTATCCTCATCTTAATGATATTGAAAAATGGGACCTTAATGTTAGCTCTTGGCAGAACTTTCTTAAAACGATTGGCCAAAAAAGAGCCAAAGACTATAGACGCATTGAAAATACCCTCTCTGCTAACCTTCAGATTGCTGAATCCCACATTCAAGCCAACCCCTCTGACTTCAACCTTACTGCCCAGGTCATCTATGCTAAGGATACTCTTAGTAAACATCTCCAGGCCAAAACTCGAGGTGCAAAAATTAGATCTCGAGCCAATTGGTTACAATTCGGAGACAGGGGATCAAGATTCTTCTTCAATCTTTTGAAGCATAAACAGACTAATGAAGCTATTGACAGAATTATCATCAATAATCAGGACATTACCAACCCCGATATGATAAAAGATGCCTTTGCAAAATACTACCAGGATCTCTTTACATCCGAAGATTCTGAGGAAGCAAATAACATCAGGAACCAATGCTTCTCCCTTATTCCCAAAAAGATCACCGAACAAGATGCTGCTCTCCTCTCTGCTGAGATCACAGTGGGGGAAATCGAGAAAGCAATCCTTTCACTGCAGAACGACAAGGCCCCCGGCCCCGATGGCCTGTCTGCTGAATTCTATAAAGCCAACATTAGTTGGATCTGTCATGATCTTCTTAATGTATACTCGGCGGCTTTAGTTAGAGGTTCTTTAGGTATGAATATCAATAAGGGCATCATCAAACTCATCCCCAAAGATGGAGATAAAGCTCTTATTAAAAACTGGAGGCCGATTACTCTGCTTAATGTCTCCTATAAAATTTTAGCAAAAATCCTTACTCTGCGGCTTCAGAACATCCTCCCCAAGATTATTGGCTCAACACAGACTGGGTTCATTAAGGGAAGGTATATTTTAGAAAATGTGATAACTAGCTGGGAAGCTATGCATTGGGCTAAGCAGTCCCAGCAAAACTCTACCATGCTACTTTTAGACTTCGAGAAAGCTTATGATCGAGTAGAATGGAATTTCATCACCATGACTCTTGAAGCTTTTGGTTTTCCTAGCAGATTTTGTGAATTTGTTAAAATGATGATGAAAGATGTTTTTGCCCAGATTGATATCAATGGATCCTTATCCGAGGCCTTCCCTCTGGGTAGATCTATCAGACAGGGCTGCCCCCTGGCCCCTGCCCTTTTTGTGATTTCCTCAGAAGCTCTCCACTATATTCTTAAAGATCACTCTATGTCCCCTGCTGTTAGAGGTATCCTGCTCCCTAACAATGAAGAGCTCATCACCAGTCAGTTTGCCGATGACACTACTATTTTCTTTGAAGCCTGTGACAACAACTTTGAAGCACTTCAAAACAAACTTAAGACATTCTGCATTATATCCGGAGCAAAGATCTCCTACTCCAAATCTACCTGTCTTGGATGGCATGAAGTTCCTCCTGACTGGAGTAGTAGATTTCAATATCAATGGGGAGGTCCTCACCTGGTGGTTAGATACCTTGGAATTCCCTTTTCTATGGACCCCTCTCTTAAGGCTATGTGGCTTTGGATCAAAGACAAAATTAACTCCAAGCTTAATAAGTGGCATAACCGTTCCCTTTCTCTTGCTGGCAGGGTTCAAGTTTGCCAGAAAATTCTCTCATCCTATAACATATACTTCTCTTCGGCCTGATTGTTCAATAACTATCAGATATTTGAGATCCAGAAGGCCATTAGACAATTCCTTTGGTCTGATGGCAGAGGAACTAGGAAAATGCATGCTGTTAAGTGGCAATGGTGTCATACGGACAGCCTCCTTGGGGGATTGGGCTTGAAGGATCTCAAAATTCAAGGAGTTGCTCTTGCCGCTAAATGGATCTTCCACTCTATGGAGGGTGACTCCCCATGGAAAATCCTTATTAGAAACAACATAGAAATGGGTTTCCCTAAGCATGCCAAATCCTGGAAGGGCCTGCCCCTTACTGATCTGATCATGGGTAGCTTTCCTATTAAGGTCCATGGATCTGCAGTTTTCTGCTCCATTTGGAGGGCTTGGGAACAGGTTAGAAATTTTGTTAACAATAAGGACTACCATGATAGTCAAACTCTATACGGTGAAAGATCTATTTGGTGGAACTTACAGCTCTCGGGAAAGCCCTTAGCCCTCTCACAAGGCTGCTCTGCCAGGTACTGGAACAATAAAGGGATATCCCAATTGATTGACCTATTTGAACATAACCAACTGATGCCTTGGAATGATCTCAAAACTAAATTTAACATTCCTGACTCGCAAAAGAAAACATATAATATGATTGTTAAAGCCACTAAAAATCTCCCCATGACCTACTATGTGGATTCCAATAGGTTCCTTCAGTGCAAATGGCCTGATGGTAACATCTTCAGCAAGATTAAGGCAAAAAATATTTACAATGTTATCAATCATAACAGCTCCATCATTGAACATATTAATGCTCTTTGGTATACCTCCCTTGATAGTTGTTCCTGGAAGAAACTCCTTAACCACCTTTGGAAGGGGCCCATTGAACCTAAAATTAAATACTTTAGATGGCTGTTGTTTCTGAACAGACTCCCTGTCAGGAACTTGGAAGCTCAAACTGAATACTGTAAATTCTGTAAGATGCCTGAAACTTGTAGACATATCTTTTTTGATTGTATTTTTGCCAGGAAAATTTGGCAAATGTTTGATATATCTTATCCACTTGATTACTCCATTTTGAATATTGTGACTGGACATATTTATGGGATTAAAAAGGATACTAATCTTTTTTGGTACATTCTCTCTTCTAACATCTTGTGGCAGCTCTGGAAGTGCAGGAACGAGGAAAAATATCAGGACAAACCCCGGTCCCTTACTGAGTTTTACCGTAAACTCACATATTTTAAAATCCTCTTGCAGGTCTATACCATGATGATGATTGATAAAGACAAGCTTAGGCGGTTCCTGAAGACCGGTCACGCCACCTTCTTTGTTTATGAGATGAAGCACGACTACGAGTGGAGAAAGAACATTGATGACATCAAAGCTTTTGACAAGACCCTGAACAAAATGAACCAAGAAATCAGGCGAAACAAGAACACCAAAAAGGAGGTGCTTGCCATGCTGATCTAGGAAAACAAGAAAGTTGTTTGGATGGAGGGGGTTAAGGGATGGACGACCTGGGTTGATGCCATTGATGGCATCCTGCTTTAGTCTGTCTCCTTTTGATGATGCTTTTGTAGTAAACATGTCTATACTGTATACTCTCTTTTGATCTCCTCGATGTGAGGCCCTGCCTCGTGCTCTTTTTTTGCTGCCTCTATGAGGCCCGGACTTGATTACGTCTAACTGTATATTTTGAAATCCTTATTATTAATACAAAAAAAAATTTATATAATATATATTAAAATAAATCCAAAAAATATTCAATATTTTATAATATAACAAAAATAGAAATATTATTTTAATATAAGGAAAAACTTATCAATCTCTTAATAGGTATCTATAAAGTTGTAAACCATAAACCGAATAAAATCAGATGATATATAAATTAGATTGTATTATTTGAATGCACGATTTTCATGTACAATAAATAACAAATGTGGTACATTTTAATTGGTTCACTCCAGTAATAAGAGCTCAAATGTATTAGCCAATCATATCATCAAAAAATAATTTTTATAAATTATAAACTTAAAAAATTAACATTTAGACTATAGAATATGTGTTATTTTTAACAAAATAAGAAAATACAAAATTATAATTGGTGCAAAGAATTGGTTTTAATCACTACTTGATGGAAGAAATGCAAAAAGTGATGCAATAGTACTTGCTAGCCTATCAACAAGTACTAATAATGAACAATTTTTATTATAACTATTATAAATAAATAAATTGATATTTTGAACTAAATTTAATAAGTTTTTAAAAATAAAACTATTATAATAATATTAAATATTAATTTAATATAGTTTAATTTAAATATTAATATTTTGTAATTATAATGTGAAATATATAATTAGAATTTTAATAAATTTATTATATTTTATAAAGTATAATTCTATTTAATAATCATAATAATCAAGAATTTTTATTTTGAAATTGAGCTACTAAAAATAATATAAATATATATTCAAAATATTTTAATATCAATATTATATTTGACATAGTTAAAAAAATTAAACATTTTAATTTGTGCTATTAATTTTCTAATAATTTTTAAAATTATTTTTTAGAAATTAAACTAAATAATAAAATTAAATATTAATTTAAATAAAAATTAATATATATTATAATATCATAAATTTGTATTTAAATTGTAATATTTTGTTAAAGTAAATAGTATAAACTAAAATAAATATATAAAATATAGCTTTTAATGTAAATTTATTGATTTATAATAAATAATAATAATAAAAAATTCATAAGAACTTAAAAAAATAATTTTTAAAAAATAAAAAATCCAAATAAACATTGAGAGGTTCAAATATTCAAATAAAATTTGATCATATGATAATTCATGATAATATTTTAAAAGTGTGGATTTGTTAACAATTCACATTTAATGTCCCCTATCTATTCGTTATTACTGTGCACCATTTTTTCACACAATATTAGCGGAGGTAATTTATTTTCTGAGAAATCCGTGCAATAAGACTTAAACTAAATGGACCAACATTAAAAAAAAAATTTAAAATTTATAAAGTTAAAAATATTGCATATGTACTATGAAAAACTTAAAATTTATAATAGAATATAAAATATGTTAAATTTTTATTGGTCCATGCAATCAATTTTAATCACTAGTTAATGGAAGAAATCCAAAAATGGATGCAATAGTACTTGCTTAGCCTATCGACAAGTACTAATAACTAAGGAACATGTTTTAGTTTAACTTTCTTGACATATCGTTATTTCCAAACTTAACAATAATTAGTTGAAACGACTATATTAATTATAATTAAAACCCTAAACAATAGCATCAAACTAATTGATCTTAAAAGACATAAACTAAGCATTAACTACTTAGATGGTTGTCCTCTATTAGCTCAGCTCTTCAATCCCCATCATTTATTCATACACTTTTATAGATTAATTTTAGATTTTTTGTATGCAATCTATTGACATGTTTCTTTTGTAAATTTCAAGATTCTAGTGACACAAAATGAATGCTAGCATTTCAAAACTAGAACTATAGACTTAAGGTTATATATATTTATTAATTAGTCTAAAATTTTAAAAAATGTATTATGATTGTCAATTAATAAATAAATATAAATATATAAAGTCAAGAGTATATTTCGATCTGTGTAATCTAAAATATATAATCATAAGTTGAGTTTTATGTAAACAGTCTTCAGTCTATTCAAATTTTGCTTTGTTCAATTACAAAACAGCTGTCTAAACAACCAAGACTTAATATATCCTATTTAAACTTAGCCCCTCTTGAGATATTCAATAATCACTGTCTTAGCTGGCCTGTTCTATTTTACTGAGTCAAATTGTAGTTCTGCATTATTTCTAAAAGAAAACTCAGCCCCTCAAACTCCCAACTCAACTACACAAACATGTGGACGTTTTATAGAGAAGTCAACTTACTATTTAATAGTCGCGCTGCATGCAAAATATTAAAAAAATATTCTGGGAAAACCAACTTATTATTTAAAAGTATAAAATAATATAGCGTGCCCTGCATGCATATATATAAAATACCACTCCCACTATATCTGGAGGAGAGGCTCAATTAAACAAAACTAGATATTAACTTCTTTATAAATTTTAAATGAATTGAGACGACGAGAGGCACCATAAAAAAACCTAGCAATTAATTTCTTTATAAATTTTGAATCTAATCGAGATAGCCAAATAAATTCAAGTGTTTTTATGGTTTTATTAAAACATACCCCGATCTGATCTTGGAAGCCCGACAGCCTGTCGTTTCCGGCGGGCAGAATCCACAGGAATGCCACGTCACTTTCCTGCAAACCCATTGCAATGACTTGGAGCTCTTGCGGGGTTAGAACATACTCGCTGCCAAAACCCAACACCACGACCGAACCAGCCGGTTGCCTATCGAGCCACTGCAGGCAAATCTCATCAGCAGATACCGGCGGAAGTTTAGGCACGAGTATTCCAACGGGAAAAATCGGTCGTTTTCTGTGGCTCAGCAAATAGTCGACGTAGACACCTTCCAACTCCAAGCACGTATTGCATGCAACCGCCCAACTTTCCCTTACACAGATGCTGACCCGGTCGGAGACGCTAAGCCCATCTGCATTCTTCTCATACAACTTCGTCGCCCTCTCACCTTCAAATAACCGGCGCTGATTAACCGGTGAAGGGAATTCGAACGGCGGGACGATCAGATCCTGGGCCGTTGGGTTTCCCGGCGAGGTGTCCAGGTGGCCTTCCATAAAGCCGAGGGCGGCTAATCCCATTGTGACGAAGAATATGGTGGGAATGGGATTGGGCAGCGTGGCAGCCACACGAGGAGCCCAGTGCTGCACAAGATCGTGAATCAGCACGTGTGGTGACAGCTGTCACAACAGCGCTTTGAAGGGCTTCTGTAAAAGATCCATGGCGGCGACGAGTAGAGGCAGTAAGAGTGGAGATTCTCCTCTCTGGGCAGCATCTGGGGAGGACTCCACGCCAGCTGGCAGCCCCTCCACGTAGGGCATCGCCAGTTGTACCAGTTCTATCCCCGGTGAATCCAACACTTGCGGCTTTATTCGCTTAATGTTCAGCGGGGTTGAGACGAAAAAGAGTTTGAGTCCATGAGTGGCCAGGCTTTTGGCAAGCTCAAGGAAGGGCGTTATGTGACCGTGGGCTAACCACGGGAACATGACCACGCGGAGCTCTCTCTGGTTTTCCTCCGCCATTGCTGATGCACACCTCCAGTTTCAACACCACTTTCAAAGTTTGATCTAACAAAGAACGAGTACGCGCTACTTTCAGCGTCCCATGCCGTATTTATTGATAATTTTCCCCAGAAAAGATGGTCACATGGGCTTTTGACTGCTAGGTAGCTGTAAACGTTTTCAGTTTTATGAACTATGAAGCACCTAACAAGTCAGATGTAGATTTATTTTTGTTTTCTTAATTTTAAAAGTGGTGCATCTTTGGCAACTCATGTGGGCCAGAAATGTTTTTGATGGAGGTTCAGATTTACAAGCAAGGTTGTCTAGTAGAGGTACGAAGTCTACGAGTAAATCAAGTAGAGGAGGTGTTTGCTAATGCATGGATAGAGAGCAGGGACTGAAGAGAGGAAGGAGAAGGAAGGCATAGAGGAAGAAGGAACCTCGACCTGATCTTGAGGATGGTATTTCGAGTTGTGACCCCACTAGTTCAAAACTTCTATCAAAAGTGACTACCACTTAAAATTAATAATAATAATAATTCAATTTAATTTAAGAAATTTTTGTAATAGGATTGTAAAATAATAAATCATAATTCATATGTTAAAAACCTAGAGTATAAATTTAAGCATAAATAGAACATGCTTATTATCAAAAGAATTAAGAGAAAATGTAATGTTCTTGTAAACGTAAAAATTATGGTCATCTATAGTAATGTGAGGAAAGATCACTTCTAGATAAATTGTTTCAAATAGAAATTATTTTGAGTTGGTTTCATAGTCATTTAAATCTAATATCTACTACATCAATAGTTAATTTATCTTTTTATTTTACTATTCAACTACATCTAATCATCTTTTTCTAAATTGAACTAGGTAAAATTGAAAATATTATATCTTTTTAATTTAAAAATATTACTACAATTTATTTAAAATAAATAATCAAATAATATTGGAACTTAGATAGAGGTGAGATTAATTATACTAAGACATCTATTTTATTATAATAGTAAGAAAAAACATCATGTCAATGTTAGGATAGTGTAGATAAAATTAAAACATAAATGGAAAAATTAAAACTAGAAAACTATAAATTTAGCACGCTTCTAAAGTACTACTGAAAAAAGGCATATGTGCTATTCAATCTTTTTACATATTAATTTTGTTAAAAAATAGGCTCATACTTAATCAAGCTCTTTCTCAACAAGAACTTAGGTAAATTTTGTATATTTGGTGCTACAATTACTTTTTTATTAGAAAGCACAAAATTAGTTTGAGTCACATACAAAATATGGTGACCTTCATTATATAATATACTACTTATAAGCTTAATAACAAAGATTTAAGAACAATAAAGCATGCCAAAAGTCTACGAAATCATGGTGAAGAAATTTCAAGTATAGACTAGAGGCTCTAACCCTTAAAGACTTCACAATGATCTAAATGAAAATGAAGCCATTGAGAAGGACAATGTTAAAAAAATAATATGGAAAAAACTTTTAGCCAAGTCACGTAAGAGACTTTGGCTTTTATTATAAAATCAATTATATTAATGTATTAAAAATATTTTTAAATCGATTGAATATTTATACTCATTAAAATAAATTCATAATAAATTTTAGAATATTTCATAAAATTATTAAATAGAGGTAGTTATGTTACAAAGGTAATGCTGTCTAATATAATTAAGTGATTTAGTTTTGTTATTATTTTAGTCTTTTTTTAATTTAGATTTTCTAGATATAAGATTTGTACAAAAAGGTTTATGAAGTTGTTTAATTTCAATAAATCAATAGTGGAAGCATTTGATTCTTAAGTTTTGAGTGTTTTCTCTATTATTAACATTGATTTTTCATATATTAGATTGGTAATATCGTCTTGTCATGGAATATATTGGTCATTCACTCTAGTTAGATGAGATATCATGAAATGTAGTATTCAATATAAATAATTTATTCTATTTATGGAAGTGATGGGATGAGATACATAGAAAAATAAAGTTTCTTATACAATCCTTTTTGCATTTTCTTATGCATAAACACATTATTGCACACACAAACATTGAAACCCCTTACCAAATACTACCATATATATACACAACTATAAACTTATGAATCCTAGTTTAAATCCTACAACAAACAAATACACTATAAAAATCTAACACACACTACGGTTTCTAATCATAAGGACCAAAAAAGCCAACACAACTCACCTATTGACTTTGTGAATGCTACAACAATAGAGACACATTTAGACTATTAAACTAGTTATTTTTTGAGTTCATCATTTAAATTCATAAATCACATATAAAAATGTACTTGGTACTAAAAAATTTATATAATGGACCGCCTAAGACTATAGAGAATTTAAATGTCCTCTTTTATCAAACTGGACATTCTTTCTAGTGAGCTTATGTTTTATTACTTGTTTAAGAATCCAAACTGTAAATATAAGTATTAGTAGTTCAGATATTCATTATCAATAGAGTAACAACAAAAATAAAAGTATTTCTCACATTTTAGAGAACTTATCTTATATAATAATAATTTAATTTTAGACATTTTTGTAATAGGATTGTAAAAGAACAAATCATAATTCACATGTTGAAAATCTAAAACATAAATTTAAACATTTGTAATTTGAAGTCATAAATTGTATATGGAAACTAACTTGGCTCTACAAAATTTATATAATAGATTGCCAAAGATTGCAAAGAATTCAAATGTCCTCTTTTATTAAGCTCGAGATTCATTCTATGAAATTTATTTTATATAAGATTAATTTATAATATGTTTATAATAGAATAGTAAAAATAAATTATAATTCATGTTTTTAAAAATCTAAAGGATAAATTTAAGGATTCATAGAACATGCTCATTGTCACTAGAATAGCAATAAAAATAGTAGTATATCTCACATTTTAGAGAGCCTGTCTTATATAATGATAATTTGAATTAATTTAAAACAATTTTGTAATAGATTTAGTTAAAAAATAAATCATATTGCATATGGAAACTATTTGGCACTGCAAATTTTTTATAATGAAATAACAAAGAATGTAGAGGATTTAAATGTCCTTTAAAAAAAAATAAAGGTTAACAATCATTCTAGAGACCTTATCATATATAATTTGAATTAATTTATGCATATAATAAAATTGTAAAAGAACAAATCATAATTCACAAGTTTAAGAATCTAAGGAATAATTTAAGTATTCATAGAACATGCTTATTGTTAGTAGAATAGCAACTAAAATAAATATATTTCTCAAATTTAAAGAGAGTTTATGTTTAATAGTAATAATTTGAGTCAATTTAAGGTATTTTGTAATAAGATTGTAAAATAACAAATCATAATTCACGTGTTAAAAATCTAAAGCATAAATTTAAATATTGATAAGTTAAAGTCATAAATTACACATGACAATTTTTTGGTTCTACAAAATTTATATAATAGAGTACCAAAGAATGTAAATAATTTAAATGTCCTCTTTTATCAAGATGGACATTCATTCTACAATACTTATATAATTTCGATTAATTTAATATATTATTATAAATTTTTTATAAAAGTACAAATCATAATTCATAGATTTAAGAATTCAAAGCATAAATATAAGTATTCATAGAACATGCTTATTTTCAATAGAATAGCTCAACAGAAAAAAAACAAAAAAAAACATTATCATATTTTAAAGAGATTATCTTATTTAATAATAGTTTGAGTTAATTTAAGACACATTTTCAATTAGATTATAAAATAGAAAATCATAATTCATATGTTGAAAATCGACAACATAAATTTAAGTATACATATATCAAAGTCATAAATTTTGAAACTATACAATGATAATGTTTTCAATATGACTAAGTCATTTAGTTCCATTTTCATTTTAGCCCTTTTTTATTTTGAGTAGAATTTAGAGAAAATATAAGACTTTCTATATATAAGCTTTGTATTGAAATGAACTTACGAAGTTATGTAACTTTAATAAATTATTAGCAGAAGCATTTGATTCTTGAGTTTTGAGTGTTTTCCTTGTTATTGATATTACTTTTTTATATCTTAGATAGATAATATTTTTCTTTTTGTCATGGAAAATATTACCAATTTTTCAGAACATTTATAAGTTGGAATATATTTTAGGTTCATAATTTTGATTCTAGTAAGATGATATATCATAAAATAAAACATTCAATATAAGTAATTTATATTCTATTCATGAAAATAGTGGGATGAGATACAACAAAATAAAGTGGTCTATATAAGCTTTTAAAAAAAAATTCTCATTCATAAACACATTATTACATACCCAACTATTAAAACCCCTTATTAAACACCACCATATATATAAATATAAGCTTATGAATCCTAGTTTAAATCCCACAAAAAACAAACATAATATAACAGTATAACACACACTAGGGTTTCTAAATCTTAAGGACCACAATTGCAAACACAATTGACCCCTATTGCAATAGATTCTATGAACCTAATTATTTCTAAAAATCCTTGAGCATGGAGGCAAAGTATCTCAGGTTTCTTTCACCAACTTGAAAATTATTGTAAGTCAACATGCCACTTATCTTTGTAACATTAGATTTGATTTGCGCTCCTTCTATCACTACCAAAGCAAAGATGATCAGATATCATGGAAACTATTCGTCATTTGTTGGAACATTTATAAGTTGGAATATATTTTAGGTCCATAATTTTGATATCACTCTAGTAAGATGAGATATCATAAAATGAAACATTCAATATAAGTAATATATTATTTTATGGAAGTGGTGGTATGAGATACATAAAAAAATAAAATGGCTTATATAAGCCTTTTTTTCATTTTCTCATTCATAAACACATTATTACATACCCAACTATAAAAACCCCTTACTAACCACTACCATATATACAAATATAAGCTTATGAACTCTAGTTTAAACCCTAAAATCCCACAATAGAAAAAAAAAAACAATATAGTACGTGCTATGGTTTCTAAATCATAATGACCATAGGGTAAGTGCACAAAGATGGGGGGGCTGAAAAGGGGGTATAAGATGCCACTTTTTTCTAAAATAAAAAAACTCTGAACTTCGATGAGAAATTAAAGATAGTTAGACTTAAAATTTGAAGATGCGACAAAAACAAGAGTTGTACTACTCCGAATCTAGTTTCTAAACTACTAATTTTTTTTTAAAATGGTCAAGATTAAGGCTCTAAAAGGAGGGAGCAGAAAAAGTGGTCCTAATTTTCATGAAAAAAACATAATATAACATTTAGTGTGCTCCCCCTAAAATGTTAACTTTTTTTTGAATTTTTTTAATTGGTCCAGTGAGAAGTTAGTTAACACAACATAGTTTATCCTTGATTTTTCTACTAATTTTTTTATGAACGCATATTTTTAATGAATTTCTAAAGTGGACACATCTTGAAAATGTGAAATTTGAGTGTGCTCCCCCTAGAAATCATTGAAAACTAACTGAAAATGATTTTTTTTAAAAAGTGTGTAGAATGGAGTCTAGTTACTAAAAAAGTAACTTGTTTCAAAATCATATAAACGAGCCAAAATCTATGCCCAAAATAGTACTCATTGGTTTTTGACAAAAAATGGGCATTGCTAATGTTCTTCTGGAAATGATTGTGTATCAATTTTTTCAACATCAATGTTTTAGATCATACTCTAGAGGATCCATCATCAAGATAAGAAAGAGTTCAAGGATGCAAAAAATGGTAATTGGACTCTCTCTCATTCTGATGATGGATCATGGAGTATGATCCAGAATGTTGATTTTGAAAAAATTGATAAACAATCATCCCCAGAAGCACATTAGCATTGTAAAGTAATGGATTGTGCAAGTTCAGGCATAGAAGGCCAAAATAAGTCAAGATTGAAGGACTCTCGAGGTACTAAAGGCTAATAGAGACAATGATTAACAATGATGATTTCTCCTTTATGAGGAAACTTAAGACACTTGTGGATAGGAGAGGCTACAACTTTCATGGAAGCAAGCCAAGGAAGACAATGCAAACTTGAAACTGATCAGAAGTCAAGATGACAGCAAAGGAGACATCTAGAATTTTTCCATGAATTTATATAGGAAATATAATAGAACCATGAGTAGGATAAGTGAAACCATTGAAATTTTGGATCATCACATAATATTTGTAATATGTACATCAAATTTCAATTATCTAGTGTAAAGATGTTATTTAATTATTACATTCACCATGTAATTAGGGTTAATAAGGACACCATAAGAAAATAGATCATTAACCTTTGCAATAATTTAAAGAAGAAGATCAAGTTCTTTAATCATCTCACTAGTATCAAAGGTAATGAAAATATTAGGTTCAAGTTTGAGTTTAGGTTCAAATTTAGTCTGATCAATAAGATTGACAACATTATTGGCTTCAATTAACTTATCATCATAGTCAACTAAATAGGTATAAGAAGAAGAAGGTAAAGACTGGGTAGACTTAATGGTATTGATTGAATGAGATGGGAAAGGATTGGTATATATTTTCAAGTCTTGGTTGGGAGGTGCTAAATATTTGTTTCCTTGATTATCAAGACCCTTACGGATATAATATTAGAATCAATGAGGTCTTGAATAAAAAATTTCAAATGGAAACACTTCTTAGTATCATGACCAAGTTGAAGATGGTATTGCAAAAAATCTTTGTGATCAAATGATTTGGGAAAAGGTTTTGATGTGTCAATTATTTTAATAAGAGGAAGAGTTAAAATTTTATCATTAATCAACTTTAACGTCACATTATGCAATGATTCAAAAAGATATGTAAATTTACAAGACCTCTAAAAAAAGATGACAAAGGAGCCACACCTTCGGATGCTACTGCCACTTTCTAATCAACATTTTTCGATGAATCATTGATCTTAATGAAGTTATTCGATTTCTAAAAATCTCTATAGAACTGGGATGTGATATCACTCTTATCAACCAAAGCCATTGGAGTGGTTCTCTTAAGCTAACTTACTTGAATATGATAATTATGAAGCACTACACACAATTGAGTAAAAGAAGAAAATTCAAAAAGAAAAATCTTATCTCTAATGTCTTTTTGTAAATTAGAAATGAATTTGTTTTTCATATCAATATCAGGCACATGAAAAGAAATATGAGCATACAAGTTCTTAAATCTACCAATGAAATCATTCACTTTTTCTTTGATACCTTATTTACAATACATTAAATTTATCAAATAAATCGTAGGACCAATACTTTTTTGAAATTGTTGGATGAAAGCATTAGCCATGTTTTGAAAGGATTCAATAAAATAAGGAGGTAAAGATAAATACCAGTGCAAGGATTTATCTTGAAAGGTTCTAGTAAATAATTTAGACATGAATGTACGAGTATGAGAGAAATCACTACACAATGTTTGAAAAATTTTGACATGGGTCAAAGGATCACCTTTACCATTATAAGTCTCTAGGTGAGGAAATTTCATGTATTGAGGAATAACAACATAGATAATATCCAAGGACAAAGGAATGACAATTTCATAAGTAGGGATGTTGAACTTAGATTGAGTCATGGAAGAAATTTTTTGTTACAAGGAAGACATAGTTTGAGCCAAGCTACTAATAGTAGAATTGGTAGAAAGAGTGGTAGGATATATGTGTGAAATGTTTGGACCATTAGGAGAAATGGAAGGAATGGTGGAATATTAAAAAGGAACACTATTGTAAGTGGGCATTGATGAAGGTAAGGAAGCACACAAAACTCTTGAAGGAATAGTGGAAATAATAGGATTATGAATTCTAACATGTGAAGGGTTGATATTTTGAATGGAGGTAGTTATAATGGGCGGAGCATAAGTGGAAACACTAAGAATGGAGTTAGAAATAGGAAAGAAGGTTTCAACACTAGTGGTAGGTGGACTGAAAGCTATCTCTTAGGCACAATCTCTAATAGGCCGGACATTATTATCAATGAGATGTGAGATACTGCACAAGATATTAACACCATGTTCATCATTATGAATTATCTTCCTCAAACCCTCTACAACATAAATGATCTCAGGATTAGAGTTTTCTTGTCCTAACCATTCCTCGATTTTTTCAAAGTCATAAGAAGGTTTTTGAACTTGCATAGGAGGGAGACTTAAGGTGGCATCTTCATCATGAGAAGAGTGGAAATATTTTTTCTCAATAATAAGAGGAATATAATTAGTAGGCATATTGGTCTAATTAAGATTCTTACAAAAAAATAGAGGACTTGAGATCAAAGGAACACATAAGTCTATGAATTATCCTAATTGGAATGCTATAGGTAGGACTCAAGGTAATAAAACTCATGCACAAGAGAATGAAAGAGAGATAGTTCTAATGCAAATATAAAATTTTAATGAGATATTCAAATCAACTGAGAAAAATAATTTTTTTAATGAAACAGACATCTAACCATCAAATATGAAGATCTAATGTAATGCATATAAAGGACATCTATAATAAAAATATTATACAACTATGAAACTTTTAAGTACACATAAGAAGATTCAAGCTCACCAAAAATATACAATATGAGAAATTAAGAGATGTCCGATAAATAGGTAAACTCGCACCTCCCTTTTTACCATTGTACACTTCATAAGGAAGATGCCCCACTAGGCTCAAGAGGACACTAAAGCTCTAAATAGGAAAATAATCCTTCACTCAAAATTTATTAATGGAAATGGAAATGATGGGAAAATGTAATGTAAATGATCAATTAGGAAAGTTGCTAAAAATTTGGAAATATCATACTGATATAGACTAACAAAAAGATGAAATGTATACAAACAGAAACCAAAATGTTGATCTGACCTGTAGCTAAAATATTGGATTAGAATGTAGGGTGTAGTATAATAGTTTTGGTGATCTGTACCTAGGTACAGAGCGAGTTTTGTGATCTACACCTGGCATTTTTTACTGAACTTTTTAGGGATCTTCTAACATTTTCAAATCTTTTCATATTTTGTCTAATAGCATTGTAACCTATTCCCGTACATAGAAAAATGGGGAAAAAATTGTCTAAAGGGGTTTTCCTTGGTCAAACCCATATTTAGGAATCAACCTTGAAAATGAAATGAAATTGCATAAAGGAAAGTATGTAAAAAGGTAAATATTTGATTCATCTTCGATAAACGCTCATGGACAGATGTAGAAATCATTCATATGCATGAAGATGCTTGAATGTACTTGAAATCAAGGATTTGAAATTGGAATATAATGTAGAATCAAGGATTCCCTCATAAATTTATGGATCTAAGAATGCCACTCCTAGGTCTTGAATGTAGATATGCTTATAATTGCTTGTAATGAAGGAGAGAGAATGTGAATGGAAAGAAGGATCTTGTTTCTTGATTAAGAATTACTCTACTTGGTCATCATGGAAGAGAAAATTGATTCAATTGGAGAATATTTCCTTTGACTTGAATGATCTTGAAGAATTGGAGACTTGGAAAACTTGATCTTGGATGCTTTCCTTCAAATATTGAATCCAATTGCTCTTGATTGCTTAAAGAACTTTATAGCTTGATTGCAAAGTAGTATATCATGAATGTATATAATAGTTTTAAAAATGAGGAGAGATAGGGGAATTTATGGTCAATTCATCATTTTGAGACTCAAAAATAATCTAGGCTAACCACAAGATCAAATTTCCCATTAGCACCTCAACATAGGGCCCCAAGACAAATCTGGGCTGAAACCCTTGGGGACAAATCAAGTTTGGTGATTTGTCACATGTATAGATCAAATTTGGTGATCCTTAATTTGGGAAATGAACTCAGATTTGAATAGGATGTTGAGATGGGTGAAAATATGCACAAGGAAGAATAATAGGTTGCCATGATCAAGCATAATGTGCATTCAAACCTCAAAATCACCAAAGTGGGGTCTAATAGGCCCTAATAAATCATCTAGTTATGGGTGCTAACTTTTTAGGATGATACAAGAACTAGTTTCTTCATGATTTCAATTTTCTTCTATCTTATCTTTCTAAGAGCCCTCAATCCTCCCATTCTCACTCCGGTGGGTTTTCTCTTCTAGATTTGTTGGCTCTACAGTTTCTTTATTTTTAGAGGCTCTATTCTTACCCATCGAGCTATTAATTATAGAATTAAAGATTGGTAGATTTTGTATTTTTGGATTTCTCTTCTTGCTTTCCTCTATCTTCCCCAAGATTTGATTCTTCCATCTCCTATCTTTAGAAGAAAACCTAGTCACCGGTTTATCAATTTCTTTGCATAGGGATTCTATTTTTGACATGATTTATCTAAAAAAAAATTATTCTCTATCTCTACCTCTTCATTATTAATTTTTTCCATTCCTAAACCTTGATCTATTTCCCTTATTCATGACCCCTAAATTTATCTTGAGACCAAATAGTCTCCCACATCTACAATTTCCCCTTCCTCAAGTTTCTTGGGAGGGATCTATGAATTTTTGAGAGGATTAAATTCCTTTCTACGAGGGTCCAAAGTTAGGGCATTGCTTTCCTTTTACATTTTTGAGAAACTTGCAATATGACATTGCTCTAGGACACAACCCTATTTTTACGCTATTCCACTTCCACCTTTTGAATCTATTTTCCTTTTTAAAAAAAAAATAATCTCAAGATTATCTAATAAACACAAATTTGAGTCAGGATCTACAATAATTTTTGGTTATGATACTGGTTTCCCAAAAAACAAGTTTTCTTCAATGCCAATGAGGGATCATATGGCTTCCCCAATTTTCTCTAGGGCATTAAGATTCTAATATTATGAGGGAATATTTCTTAGCCTAAGCCATCTCAATAATCTCCTAGGTTTGTGATTATTTGGGTCAAAATTTGGTTCCCAATCTAGTCGATAGAAACAGAATCCCTAAAAGATATAATGGTTTACCAAATAATTGTTAACTGCTAGGGTTGCCATTACACCAAAAGATAGACCTGTTAATGCTCGATACAACCACTAGACTTATAGAAGACACAAGAAGTGGTTAATCCATGTCGTGAACCTTGCGAGGGACATTGATCCACTGCCAAAAATCCCCCTCCCAGCATCACTCACCGTCACTTGCATGGATTCAAACCTGTGACCAAGCTCTAATACCACTTGTTAAGATTAAGTAACACTGAGAGGGGGGTGAATCAGTATTACAACACTTCAACTTAAACTTAAACCAATTGAAAATAAACCATATCAATGCTGAAAAGAAAATAACATAACCACACAACACAGAACTCATAACACCATTAGTTTTTTTCAAGGAAACCCTAACCAAGGGAAAACCCCAGTGGGGATGGTACCCACAACTATGCACTAAAATATAGAATTCATGTTAGGAGATCTAGCCCTGTTAGGAGCTGAGTATTACATAGTACATTTCCTTGTTAGAGGAATGGAAACCCTATTAGCGATATACAAAAAACTTGTTAAAGGTATAGTAAGCTTACAAATCTTACAATCAAAACTCTATTACAAAAGTGTTCTTCAAGTAGTGAACAATACAAGCATATGCTATGCTTTGATAGTTCCAGTTATGATTCACAATAGCCTCTATCAATCATTGATCTCACATCTACTATTATCTCTATCTAATATCCCAAATTTCCATCCATCACATCATCACGTATGTCACACTTATCACTTCCATAAAAAACTCTATACTTATATCAATTCTGCCATCCAGTCAGCTCTCAAGTACAATATAAAATATAACAATTACTTATACAAATGATAAATGTAGAGTTGATGATCTTGTATTACCAAAGTGTCAAAAATATACATACTTTATCTGACTTAGCACGTTACCATTTCGTCTAGCATTCCCTTAATCATCACAACTGTTCATATGCCTTGTTTCACTATTTCTCTGTCATCTCATACCTTCATATTACTATATCATACTAATATCAACACCAAAACATGCATGACCTTAACTGAAGGTCATACATATCCCAAAATGTCTTCCTCTAAGTTTGCAATCTATCGCTAATCAAAACTGTACTATAATATACTGTTATTCTGATTATGTACTTAGTCATTTTCATGACCGTGTCTGCAACACTTGCACTCACCTCATGCGATCACTATAACATAAGTGTTTCCATAAATGAAAACCCTTAAGTGATCCATAGTGCTCTCAAACATCACTTGCCAACAATCTCTCCCTTTGGCATTGATGGCAACACTTAGCGAAATAAGACTAAGGGTCAAAACACTATCTTCCTTCTACTTCTCTATATACATATTCTCCTCTTTTATTTACAATTTTTTTTTTGTTTTATATCTTTTTTTTTTAACACTTCTTTTCTACTTCTCTTCTCCTCATTTTTCTCTTCTCTTCTTCTCCCCCTTTGACATCAATGGCAAAGGTACTTACAAAACTTCAAAATCTTAAGCATATAAGACTTTAGTGCTTACTCACTAGATTCAAAATGTCTTGGAAGGAGTCTTCCAAGGTCTTCACTTCATCATCCCATGATTTGATCAAAAGTTCACTAACATGGATCAGTCCATTCAGTGCATAAGATGCAATCTCTACTGCCTTCAGCTTAGTGGGTACATAGTTTGTCATTGATCCCTCTATCTTCTCCATCTTTGTGAGATGAGCTTCAAGAATTGAAAGCTTAGGAGTGATTGGACTCTTTAGAAAACCAAATCTTTCCACTACTCTCTCTTTCTCTATTTTCAAAGCATTTATCTTATCCAAAATTTTGGATGTCTCCTTGTCCATTTCCAACACAGTTTGTGAAGAGGCTTCACAACTATCCATTATGTTGTCTAATGTAGCCCTGCCCTTGGATATGATATCTTTAATATTCTTTATGTTTTTACTAGGATTGATGCAATAACTGTAGAGTTTTCTTCCCTTTGCCACACAGTTTTTATCCTTAGTTGTGGTTTCTTTCAGAATTACCAAGTCCCATGAGATGGACTGACAAACTTCCTTCAACTTCTTTTCAAGGTATCTTTTCTCAGCTTTATCCTCTGTGATCTTCAATAGTAACTCAAAATGGTTGTCAAAGTTGTCCAGTGCCATGCTCAAGTTCTCTCCATCATCCTTTCCTTGAAATGTGAGAGTTGTAGGGGGTATTTTATTTACAGTCTCTACTAGTCGGAGTCAATGACCTGAGGATCTTTGCAATAACTTCTTCATCATAAGTGCCTCCACAATTTCTAATTCCAACTATTGCTTCTATGATCCTTTGAACATAGGCTCTAATGCTTTCATCCTCATTCATTTGCAGCTTTTCCATCTTTGTTTTCCAATTTTGTAACTTCGCATGCTTGGTATATTTGTCTCCTTCATATAATTATTCTAATCTATTTCAAATTTCATGTGTGGAATCTAAGTCTTTAACTTCAGTGAACTCACCTTCAGATAGTGCACTGATCAGTGCTTCCCTTGCGACCATGTTATATGAGAATAACTTCTCATCATCAGTAGCAGATGACAAATCATTCTCAGTCTTCAAGGCTACCTTCTTCTTTGTAATCATTTAGTAGTCTATGCCTAAACACAACAAGTGTGTTCGTATCTTGTTCTTCCAGCTGTCAAGGTTCTCAAGATAAAATTTAGGACCATTCTTCCTAGAGAGTGCCATCTCCAAGATCACCTCAAGTTGTTAAGCTTTCTCTCTAAGGACCACAAGCTCTGATACCAATTGTTAGGAATAACAATCCATAATACAACTAAGATGGGGAGTGAATAAGTTGTATAACAAAATATTAAACTTTAAAGTTTAAGCTCCACAATATCAAATCCAATGAACACAATAAATGCCAACACAATAACACAATATTTTGGTTCCAGGGAAACCCTCTTAAAGGTTAAAACCCTGGTGGGAATTAGCACCCACAAATTATGTACTGAGAGTATAGTTATCCTTGTTAGAAGATATAGCCCTATTAGGAGCTTATTGAAACATTACAGTACATAGTCCTTGTTAGAGGACAAACACTGTTAGGAGTCAAGAACAAAAGAGAGGGCTCATTGCCCAAGGCTCACTGCCCAAAGAAGGTTAAATCCACCTTTAGAACTCACTTGTTTGCAACATAGGTGTATATAAAGAAATACACAATATTTTGAACTATTTTCTAGTAACTATCTTTGCTTGATCAGTTCCAATGAATTCCACCATTAAACCTCTTCTCTACATATAGGAGACAAAAGCCCATAGCTTTTCAAAACCTCTTTATATCACATACATTCCATCCATATCTTTTCCAAAGAAAATACTCTACATATATACCTTATTACAATTTACCATGATTAGGTCGGCCCATGAGGCTTTCCTAATTACAAACAATTACATAAAACCTTTCTAAGATACACACGATATCTAGAACAACTCTAAAATAATTACATTATAATAATTAAGGATTGACATCCTTAATTTATGCTTGCTAAACAAAACACATGCTTCATCTCCTGAGTTGGCTTCATAATAAGCCATCACCAGAAAACACGCCACAAATGATGTCACCAATAATTTTGTACCTTGCACTGGCCAATGAATATCCTTTAGTACCTTGTCTATCATCCTTCAAGCTCGCATACCTTGAATCCAAATTCTTTGAAAGATATACCAAAAACCCAGAGACTAACTCTGTCAATTCTCACTATCACAGTCTAGTGACCAGTCTTCATTAAAACATTTATATCTCTCTCAATATGAAACATCTAATGATGCGATCTTAGATATAAGATCACAACATCCACCTGAACTCTCATCTAACTTTGAAACATGTGAAACATCCGTACAGTGTCCGTACACTGTGATTACCAATCTGATTCCCTCACAGAAACATATGTTGAAATCAATGACAAAACACAAATGACAATAGTATGAGTGCCCATTCAATAACATAGTGATTAAACATATTAAACGTCTCAATCACCTCTTCACACATTAGCAATATCCAACACTAACATGATTAATAAGACATAATAGGACCCCTTAAAACCTAACATGAGTAATAAGACCTAATATTTCCTATTAAGACCTAATATGTTTAATAAGACCTAATAAGACCGTTAACATCTAATATGACCACTTAAGACCTAATAGGACCCTTAAGAACTAATTAGAGGTCTAATAGGGCATATTAGCACATAAATTGATAAATATGACCTAAGAAGACCTAATACTTACTAATAAGACCTAATAGGACCCTTAAGAACTAATATGACCTATTAAGACCAATTAGGAGGAATAAGACTTATTGATACCTAATAGGACCAATTAAGACCTCACATGTCACTAATACTTGACCAATTAGGACCTATTAATAGACTAATTAAGACTTAGCATGTTACTAATATGACCAATTAAGATCTAATATGATTAATAAGACATAATAGGACCCTTTAAGACCTAATATTTCATATGAAGACCTAACATGGTTAATAAGACCTAATATGACCCTTAACATCTAATAGGAGCACTTAAGACCTAATAGAACCCCTTAAGATCTAATAGGACTAATAGGACTAATAGGACCTTTTAAGACCAATTGAGACCTAACATATCTAATAAGATGTAATATGATTTCTTAAGGCATAACATTCATAATAGGACCTAATACGACCCCTTAAGACTTATATGACCTAATAAGACCTATTAGGACCCAAAAAGACTATAAGAGGTCTAATAAAGCATATTAGCATCTAAATTGATTAATATGATAGGTAATAAGGCCCAATACCTAATAACAAGACCTAATAGGACCCTTAAGAAATAATAGGACCTATTAAGACCAATTAGGACCTATAGGACCTATTAAGACCTAATAGGACCAATTAAGACCTAACATGTGACTAATACTTAACCAATCAAGACCTATTAGTTGACCAATTAAGACTATTTAAGAATTAACATGTGATGAATATGACATATTAAGACCTAACATGATTAATAAGACATAATATGACCCCTTAAGACCTAACATGAGTGATAAGACCTAATATTTCTTATTAAGACCTAACATAATTAATAAGACCTAATTAGACCCTTAATAGCTAATAGGACCACTTAAGACCTAATAGGACCCTTAAGATCTAATAAGAGGTATAATATGGCATATTAGAACCTAAATTGATTAATAAGACCCAATAGGACCTAATACCCACTAATAAGACCTATTAAGACCAATTAGGACCAATAGGACCTATTAAGACCTAATAGGAACAATTAAGACCTAACATGTGACTAATACTTGACTAATTATGACCTATTAATTGAACAATTAAGACTAATTAAGACTTAACATGTGACTAATATGACCAATTAAGACCTAACATAATTAATAAGACATAATAGGACCCCTTAAGACCTAATATTTCCTATTAACACCTAACATGATTAATAAGACCTAATAAGACCCTTAACATCTCATAGGACCACTTAAGACCTAATAGAACCGATTAAAATATAATAGGACTAATAGGAGCTAATAGGACCTTTTAAGACCAATAGAGACCTAACATATCTAATAAGATGTAATATGATATCTTAAGACATAACATCAGTAATAAGACCTAATATGACCCCTTAAGACGTATAAGACCTAATAAGACTTATTAGGACCTAAAAAGACTAATAATAGGTCTAATAGGGCATATTAGCACCTAAATTGATTAATACAACCCAATAAGACCTAATACCAAATAATAAGACCTAATAGGACCCTTAAGAGCTAATAGGACCTATTAAGACCTAATAGGACTAATAGGAGCTAATAGGACCTATCAAGAACAATTGAGATCTAACATATCTAATAAGATGTAATAGGACCTCTTAAGACCTAACATGAGTAATAAGACCTAATACGACCCCTTAAGACTTAATATGATTAATATGACCTAATAACTACTAATAATATACCTAATACCACTTAAGACCTAATGGGACCCCTTACTTGGTATGTATCTACATCTACATTGAACCTTAACTCAAAACCTCTTTTCATTAGAAAATTTGTAACATGTATGTGTTTAAATTTGTGTACACACACACACACACACACACACACACACACATATATATATATATATATATATATTGTGTGTGCTATAAATGTGTCACACTTCTATGGATCATTACATCCAAGGAAACTCAAGAATGAGCCCTCACAAATCGATCCATAGCTCCCTAGGCATGGAGTACATTTTATATCTTTTGTGGACTTGTTAATCAACTGCACTCACCTTTTTCTTCTTCCCAATCATGTCTTTCACTTCTTGTCTTTCATATCCCATCATTTTTCTTTCATTTCGGGATCAAAACCGAAATCTAAGTTCACCTTGATCATCTTTTTTCCTTCTTCCGTGCAGTTGGCTAACCTTTTGAGGCTTGATCCTTCGATCTTTACTGGGGCGTTCTTCACCTCTTCATCCCCATCTCTTTCAAACTTCTAGTCTTTCATTCACTTTCAAATCTCAAGTTCAAATTCTTCCCCCTCTGTGGTGTTTTCGGGTTGAGGGACCGCTTGGTTTGTGCCCCGTGTCCCATGTGTGGGGCATACCTTCACTGCTTGATGGTTGTTCTATTCTCTTTAGCTTTGATTATGATTTCTAGTGATTTGATCATGTCTCTCTTGCTTCTGCATTCCCTCTACCCGGATTTCGCTTTCGATCCCGAGGGGGCAGACACATCATATCTTATTGGCTATCTCTTTCCTAAGTGTTCAGTACTGTCGCTACCAGGCTGACCATGCAGGATTTTCTATCTCTCTACACTTCATTCTTTGGAGTCAGATCGCTATTTGCTTGCCTTCTTGGCTATCTCTTGCCTTCTTGGCTGATCTAAGTTGCTTTGTGATCCCAAATCGATCTCACATTTCAACTTCATTCTTTGACTACATGTGTTCCCAGATCGATCACACATTAGTCAAAGAGGGGCAAATGTATACACCTAAAAATGGTCACCTAGACTATTAGCCCCCATTTGCTAAATCATCAATTACTTATTCTTGATCAAATCCTAGCTTTATCATTTATTCGATTATTTTCTATGGGCTAACCATCTTATCCTAAGTCTTTATTTATTAAAAGGAACATTCCCTCCCCTTTTAATAAATAAAAAGCCCCCACTTTTCCTCTTATCCTAAGTTGCACAAATAAAGCAGTATTCTTATTTTATAAAAAGGGAAAAAACACTTTTTGTCTCATATGGACACAAAAGTCAACTCCTATTTTCCTATTGGAGGATACTTGTGCACATGGATTTCTCCTCTTTTAAGCTCCATCGTTGATTAAATCTTTTGCCTCTTAATCTCCATGGTCCATTCCTTCTCATTTCCTATAAAAGAAGAGCTCTCTTCTTCATTCTAGATCCCCAACTTTTTATGCTAACTTTATGTTGCAGGTTTTCTAGGTACATTTGGAGCTTTTGAAGATTTGGAGCATTCTTAGCATCTACATCTCATTCTTGCATTCTACATCTCATTCTTGTATTCTTAGCTTAGCTTCATGTTTATGCTTTCTTAGATTAGCTTCATTTCTATGCTCTAGATTAGCTCACATAGATTAATTAGCTTGGGTTGTAACACTTGCATATTTCCTTTCATAGCTTAGCTTTCATTTCCATTTCTAGTATAGTTGCATTGCATTTTCATTCTTGATTCTTGAGGATATTGGCATTCTTGCCCTTGTCTTCATTGAATATCCCATTGCATGGTTTACTAGCAAGGTTATAGGCTAAATAGCTCTAGCTGAGAGCATTCTTAAAAACCCTTGCACTCCATGCCTAGGGAGCTATGGATCGATTTGTGAGACCTCATTCTTGAGTTTCTTTGCATGTAATGATCCATAGAAGTGTGACACATTTATAGCACACATTTTTGGTGCCCACCGTGGACTTGTTAATCAACTGCACTCACCTTTTTCTTCTTCCCAATCTATGATCTAAGGAAGCAATAGCAAGTGTTACATCTCATGAGGGTTGTAACACTTGCATATTTCCTTTCATAGCTTAGCTTGCATTTCCATTTCTAACATAGCATTGCATTGCATTTTCATTCTTGATTCTTGAGGATATTGACATTCTTGCCCTTGTCTTCATTGAATCTCCCATTGCATGGTTTACTAGCAAGGTTATAGGCTAAATAGCTCTAGCTGAGAGCATTCTTAAAAACCTGTACTCTAGCTGAGAGTACTCTTACAACATCCAACAACCTATCACTATGATAGATCTCGGTAATCTAAGACAACATCAAGGTGAGCCATTTGCAACTTACTTACAATGTTGGAGGTCATTGTATTCTTGATATCCTCGTCAACTACCCGAAAGAGAAAAGATTGACATTTTCATCAACACACTTGTGCCTGAGCTATTTTATGATCTAAGGAAGCAACTATTCTCCTCCTTCCATGACATGGTTGAAAGTGCATATCGGATTGAGGATGTAGCTATAAGAAAAGGGGATATTGTTATTAATAAAGATGCTAAAGGCAATGGTAAAGACAAGAACAAACCTTGGAATAAGAACAAGTACGTTGTTAATGATGGGGTTGTTGATGCTCCTAAAGTTAAAGAGCCTGCTTTCAATCTCTCCAATGCTATCTATGCAGCAAAACAACAAGAAGCTAGCAACACTCACAATGCTCCTAAACCTCAATATGCAGATAAGCCTAAGAAGTCATTTCAAAAGCGAGTCTATACCAAGTTGGCAGAACCTTACGATGTGATCCTTAAGACTTTGGTTGACAATGGATATCTTACGCTTCCTGATAAACCTGGTAACTGGGATTTGATAAATAATCCCGATTGGTGGAGAGAGGATCATTACTGCCATTATCACAGAAACAAGGGACATCCAATAGACAATTGTTTTAGGCTTAAGGATGATATTCAGGATCTTATTGAGAATGGCACAATCTCCACTGATGGCTTAACTAAAAATTCTGATCACATAGCTTTCAAAGATCCTCTACCTAAGCATGATAAGGAGGAAACCTCTCAAACACATAAGAAGAATCATGATGCAAAGATCAATTAAACGTATCCTTCTAATATGCTTGTGATTAACATGGTAGAGCCCGTTGAGAGTGTTCTAATGATGAGGTCTCAAGATGATAATAACACCAATCATGGTAAGCCAAAGTTAGTCTTGCAAACACGTGGTAGTTCATCTTCCCGAAGTGAGACACTAAATGCTGTTACTAGGGGGCAAGCCAAGGTTGTCCTTAAAACTGCGCAAGATCCCAAACAAGCTTTGCCTTCCAAACATGCGGCTCCTTCAGCCACCCCTAGCTATGATCTTGTCCAACATTTGCAAAAGACACCAGCACAGATATCTATCCTTGAGTTGCTTCGGTTATCCTCTTCGCATAGAGAGATTCTTGATGAGGCCTTACGTACAACACATGTTCCCAATGACATTGATCCAGATCAATTTCAGGCTATGGTCAACCACATTTCATCTCCGCTATCTCTCTCCTTTTCTGTAGAAGATGACATATCTATTGCTCACCCTCATAATCTAGCTTTACACATTGAAGTTCTAGTCTACAATACCCGAGTCCACCGAGTCCTGATAGACAATGGTGCAGGGTTAAATATTGTTTCTTTCAATGTCATACAATAATTGGGTTTGTTAGAATTCGCTATGGATTCTAAAAAGAAGATTACTATAAAAGCTTATGATGAAGTGGAAAGATCTTCCAAAGGTCTTGTCACGCTGCCTGTCCGAGTGGGCCCTGTCATGAAAGATATTAGCTTCCAAGTATTGGACATCCCACTCACATATAACATTCTTTTGGGTCATCCTTGGATCCATGACATGCAGGCTGTTCCTTCCACTTATCATCAGTGCGTCAAATTTCCATACAATGGCACTGAAGTTGTGATTCCTGGAGACCACACTATTGCTATCAATGCTCTTGCTGCTACTGAAAAATTTGTTCCTCAAAATGAACCTTCTATTGATCCTAGTATGTCTCTAGTTGCTGCTGAGAAATCACTTAAGATGATGAGCCTTGGTATGGGTGAATATATGTTGGATTCCTTTGCTTCTATACCTATTTCTCCTAGGTCATATGGGAAACCTTTTGATAACATGAAGCCTTCCACTTCTCCTATGGTGATCCTTGAAGCTGAAAGAGAAGAACAAGCTATTCACGAGTGGATCTATAGAGAAGATGCTCAAAATACTCCCATGCTTAGTAATTCAGACACAGATATAGATGAGTCACCAATACACACTATGGCTCACATGGGAGAAGATCTTCCCTCTACTTCACTCCTTTGTGGAGAAGAATGTATATCTACTGATGATATGGATGTTGATATGGTTCATTCTTGTAGTAACCATCCCAACGTGGTTGATGGGTCTTGTGTGGGGTCTGATGAGTTTGTTCCTCATATTGCCTTAGTGGACCACGCTGGTTCTTCTATGACAAGTCTAGATCTAGCTATTTTTGGAGCTTACCCTATAGGCTCAACCTCTCTTGTTACCAGAGATGACACCCCTCACATAAATGCTATTGAACCGGTCACTTCATTTCATCTCGCATCAACACTTGTTACTTCTTCCACCATCGAACTAGCCACAAAAAAGATTGAATCAGCAATCAAGTATCACAGTCATCACGTCAAAAGAAAAGAGAAATGGTCAGATGGAAAAAACCACATTGTGGCAGTATCCGCACCTAAGAAAAGTAAAAATAAAAATCTGCTCAAAAATAATGAGTCTCAAATAAAAGATGACAAGCTGATTCTCTACAGAAAAATGGTGCACTACTTCAAGCATGATCTCATATCTGTTATACTTCAGCCCATTCCTAGAGCTAAGAACAAAGTTGCTAATGCCTTGGTTGCTTCGACATCCATCTTACAAATGAAAAAGCATAAATTTCGCTTCAAGTTCCTGGTGGATGAATTACGCTATCCTGCTCACAAATCTTACAATCCTACCATCTTTTCATATCTTCCACCTCATATTCCTCTTGCAAATCCACCACGCCATTCCTTCCGCCATCCCTTACACTTTGCCTTTGTCTCTAGTAATTTTTATAGGAAGGGTCTAGATGGAACTCTCCTTAAGTGTCTAGAAATAGAGGAGTCAGAAAAAGTGCTAGCTAAAATCCACAATGGCATATGTGGATCACATTCTAATGATCCTCCGCTAGCTCAGACATTGCTTAGGGCTGGTTATTATTGGTCAAACTGGTTGAGACCTCCTATTGTCACAGTTGCAGCATTTGGGCCTGGGGCCTATCAGTTCTCTACATCAGAGGAAGCAGATTCTTGATGCCCATTTCTGTCTGGGGCATTCTTTGTACATATTTATTGATCCTAAAAAAAAAATACCAAAAAAATTCATATATGATGCTGAAAAAATCCTAAAAAGCATAAAAAGTCTTGAAAAAATACAAAAAAATTGAAAAAAATAAAAAAATAAAAAAAAATTGAAAAAGTGCCTTGGTGAAAACTTGGAAACAGGCGCCTTGGTAGCAAAAATACAAAAAAATTATAAAAAGTCCTGAAAAAATTGCAATAAATCTATCAAGTGGTGAAAACTTGGAAATAGGCGCTACTTGAGACCCTCTGCACCTATGTCTATCAATCTTGTGTGGCGCTCCTTCGCTCCACTTCTCGCTTTACCTCTCCTAGCCTGGAATTAACTCTTGTCTTAGTCTAGGGGGCATACGTTGTTTTTAGCTTATCTTGGGTCTCTTTATGCATCTGGGTTTCTTAGGCATCTCACAAACAGTGTTTTTCAACACCACCCCAATTGTGTTTTTCAACACTACCCTTGTGTCAAGTGTTTCTTAACACTTATCAGATATCCTACCCACAGTCTAGATGATGCAATATTTCTCACTGGAAAATGTGATACTCAAAGTTTGACTCTATGACCTACACACACGCACATGACTTGCTGAGATTTGTTTGACTTTATTTCTTTGTGTGCTGTCTATGATGCTTTCTTTGCTAAGTGTTCTCCCCCTATGATCATTTTCGATGATGCATAGCTAGAAGACTGAGGGAATGAGAACATGTTTTATTTCTTTTTCTGCTTGTGGGTATATTTTTTTGGTCCTCATTGTCATGAGCATTTATGCTAGTCTTACTTGACACTATGGACCTACAAGGTATTATCCTTGACTGTTTCGCAAGTGCATGCTTCTAGTCATCTTGACTTTCTTGTGTCTCGATGCGAGCATAATCTTGCTATATCAAACTTAGGTAATCTCATTGCACTAGTCATCTTGACCTGCATGTCTTTGATGCCTAGGTGGGATTTCCACATTCCTATCTGATAAAGATCATATTCAGATCCACATAGTTATGCTAGTGTGTATTGTATGATCTTGTGACGCTACCAATAATGCTCAATGATGAATATTAGATGTCTATTGGCTTCGCAACCTTGCAAGTAAACCACTTTTCATGTAGCTTGCATTCTTAGGTTCATGTTAGTTAGTTTTGCATCTTGCATATGGAGAGAGCTCTCCTTTCATCTTTCATGGACTTGTTAATCAACTGCGTTCACCTTTCGCTTCTTCCTAATCATGTCTTTCACTTCTTGTCTTTCATATCCCATCATTTTCCTTTCATTTCGAGATCAAAACTGAAATCTGACTTCACCTTGATCATCCAAATCATCTTTCTCCTTCTTTCACATAGTTGGCTAACCTTTTGAGGCCTGATCCTTCGATCTTCGTTGGGGCATTCTTCACCTCTTCATCTCCATCTCTTTCAAACTTCTAGTCTTTCATTCACTTTCAAATCTCAAGTTCAAATTCTTCCCCCTCCGTGGTGTTTTCGGGTTGAGGGACCGCTTGGTTTGTTGCCCCGTGTCCCATGTGTGGGGCATACCTTCACTGCTTGATGGTTGTTCTATTCTCTTCAGCTTCAATTATGATTTCTAGTGATTTGATCATGTCTCTCTTGCTTCTGCATTCCCTCTACTTGGATTTCACTTTCGATCCCGAGGGGGCAGACACATCATATCTTATTGGCTATCTCTTTCCTAAGTGTTCAGTACTGTCACTACCAGGCTGACCATGCAGGATTTGCTATCTCTCTGCACTTCATTCTTTGGAGTCAGATCACTATTTGCTTGCCTTCTTGGCTATCTGCTTGCCTTCTTGGCTGATCTGAGTTGTTTTGTGATCTCAAATCGATCTCACATTTCAACTTCATTCTTTGACTGCATGTGTTCCCAGATCAATCACACATTAGTCAAAGAGGGGCAAATGTATACACCTAAAAATGGTCACCTAGACTATTAGCCCCTTTTGCTAAATCATAAATTGCTTGTTCTTGATCAAATCCTAGTTCTATCATTTATTCGATTATTTTCTATGGGCTAACCATCTTATCCTAAGTTTTTATTTATTAAAAGGAACATTTCCTCCCCTTTTAATAAATAAAAAGCCCCCACTTTTCCTCTTATCCTAAGTTGCACAAATAAAGCATTATTCTTATTTTATAAAAAGGGAAAAAGCATTTTTTGTCTCATATGGACACAAAAGTCAACTCCTATTTTCCTATTGGAGGATATTTGTGCACATGGATTGATCCCTCTTTAAGCTCCACCGTTGATTAAATCTTTTGCCTCTTAATCTCCATGGTCCATTCCTCCTCATTTCCTTTAAAAGAAGAGCTCTCTTCTTCATTCTAGATCCCCAACTTTTTATGCTAATATTATGCTGCAGGTTTTCTAGGTACACTTTGGAGCTTTTGGAGATTTGGAGCATTCTTGCATTCTACATCTCATTCTTCCATTTTTAGCTTAGTTTCATATTTATGTTTTCTTAGATTAGCTTCATTTCTATGCTCTAGATTATCTCACATAGATTAATTAGCTTGGGTTGTAACACTTGCATATTTCCTTTCATAGCTTAGCTTGCATTTCCATTTCTAACATAGCATTGCATTGCATTTTCATTCTTGATTCTTGAGGATATTGACATTCTTGCCCTTGTCTTCATTGAATCTCCCATTGCATGGTTTACTAGCAAGGTTATAGGTAAATAGCTCTAGCTGAGAGCATTCTTAAAAACCTGTATCATGGAAGGAGGAGAACAGTTGCTTCCTTAGATCATCTCATGGAAGGAGGAGAACAGTTACTTCCTTAGATCATAAAAGGAGGGTTACATCTCATGAAGGTTGTAACACTTGCATATTTCCTTTCATAGCTTAGCTTTCATTTCCATTTCTTCCATTAGCTGAGATGTCATGGAAGGAGGAGAACAGTTGCTTCCTTAGATCATAAAATAGCTCAGGCACAAGTGTGTTCACGAAAATGTCAATCTTTTCTCTTTCGGGTAGCTGACAAGGATATCGAGAATACAATGACCTCCAACATTGTAAGTTGCAAATGGCTCACCTTGATGTTGTCTTAGATTACCGAGATCTATCACAGTGACAGGTTGTTGGATGTTGTAAGAGTACTGTTGGGTAAATCGCTGAGCCAACTCATCAAAAGTCTTAAGAGGTGGTGTCAATTTTGCAAACCATTCCAAAGCTTGGCCTCTTAAGCTTCGAGGAAATAAGCATAGAAGATATGTGTCTTCATGAAGAAAGTCCATACTAAGAGCATAAAAATGACGCACATGGTCATGAGGGTCACCATTTCCATCATACTTGTCATATTTAGGAACCTCAATATCCTTAGGAAATGGGACCATGTATAGATCTTTATCAAAAGGAAGAGCACAAATTGATTCTACAAAAGAGACCTTTGGAGGCTCTCTTTCTAATGCCATTTGGGTAAGGCATTGATTTGTCTGACGTAATTCTTCTTGAAGAACTTCCAATTCAGTTGGTACTCTTTGTTGGATAATTTGTCTGACATCATAGCCGGGAGGAAGCTTGTATCCTCTGGAAGTCATATATTGAAAATATTGATTTCCATTACGCTCTAAAAGCTTATGCATCATTCATTGGAAATCCACATCTTGTTCACATCTCATAAGATCCTCACTAGAAATCTCATCATTAGCCTCTACCTCATGTTGAGAGGGAGGAGGTCTAGGTGGTGAAGAAGGCATAGCAAAAGTTGGCCTTGGAGGAGATCTTGGTGGCGTGTTGTTGTGATTGTTGCCATTGTTAAAAAGAGGTCTATGCTCATGATTACTAGTCTCAGGTTGCTCATGAAATGTCCCTCTATAAGCCATGTGCCTAGTAGCATCCATCCTTTGTTGATTGTGTTCTTTGTCTAAGCGCGCTTGATTATCCTTACGCTCAAAGTGTTCTTGCAAGAGTTGAAACTTTTCTTGTTCAGTCAAAGTGAGTGAGACACTGTCTGTGTTTTTCGGGGTTTTGAATGTGAAAAAGAGGAAACCTCCTTTATACCATGGTGTAGCCTTAGAATTCTTAAATTGGTCAGAACTAGAACTATTTTTGCTAATGGGTGCTTTTGAACGTCTAGTTGGAGAAGGTAACTGTGTATAATTGAATGGAGGATGACTCTCCCGCTCAAATTGAGACCGAGTTGTAATCGGCATGAAAAGAGATGTTGGTTGACTAATAGAATGAGACAAAGTTTCTTAGATTTGAGATAAGAAAAGCTAATAAAGATCACTTGTCTAAGTAGAACAATAGAGAGATGGCTCGTCAAAAGTGCTCAAGCACTTACAACAATCAATTGACTAAAGCTGAGCAACGAGCAAGAAGCTCAATAAGCAAGTAGCTAGAGAGGTAACCATGATGCGACAAGTGATCAAGAGTAGCATTTGTTAAGCTCAAATCCAATAGTTTTAGCTCATTTGTTTCAGTCTAGAACAAATCTAAGCATGTAAGTAACAAACCAGTTTCAAGTAAGAACAGAAAAGGACACTCTACAGCAGGTTAAAGTGCAAGTTTAGCAACTCTGAATTGTAGCAATGACATGACAATAGAAATTACTCAGGATTCTTGGTTGAGGGTATGCAAGGATACTTCAATATCATATGACTCTTGACCAGTGAATGTGAAAAACTCAGTTTTGAAGTGCTTGGACCAAATTTGTAGATTGAACAGTGCAATTTCTCAGTTTGACAAGCAGTAGCAATAGATAAAAGACAGGTTTGCAAACAGTATGGGATCAAACATGTCATAGAACACTTGAAACAAGGGCAAAAGTAACCTTGCCAAGACAAGCACTTGTGATATCAAAATAGGGAACCTTATGAATGCTACCATTTGTTTGAATGTTGAGAACGTTTACATTGGTATAGCACAATCAAAGAAAATTCAAGTAATTACTACCTAGAAGGACAAGGCTCATTACTTAACAACATGGCCCACAACTTGATGCTCCCTTGCCTCACACCAAGTGGTTTCCCACAAGAGATATTGGCGTTGTCATGGAAGTGTCAAAAACACAACCAAAGGAACACATATGGTGAGTGTCTTGGGGTGATCCGGGTAAGTCCACTTGGATCAATCCTTGCACCAAGAAGCTAAGCGGCTAAAATAAGGTGGCCTCTATCTAATGGTTCATAGTAAGGGTTTCCATTCATAGCACCCCTCTTGCTCCTCATAAAGGACTAGGACCTTGCGGCCTCAAGAGTACCTTAAGCATTTTTGCTTAATGCTTTCCTCATGGTCACAATCCCACAAGTTACTCACATCAAGCGAAGATAAGTACTATGTCTACCAAGGTTTTGTGTCCTCGATAGCCTTGAGATTATAGTGAGTTGGAATCACTCGCCACCAAGAAAAATGATGACAAGGTTGTCCCCACTTGGGTCATTCATCTTGATTGCTCAAGAGTAGGCCTGCTAAAGGATCCTAAGCTAAACAAAGAGTGAATTAATTCTTGAGGTTCAAGGTTTTTGATTCACCACAAGGGTGAAGAGCATACTCCCCTATCTCAAAAACTTTTCCCAAACACACCAAACAAGATCCAATTACCCCTTTGCTTCCAAAACCTCAAGATGGGTCAAGATTTTCTGATTCACCTAAAGGTGAAGAGCATACTTCTCCTACCACCCCAAGATTCCTTTCACAAAGTATTAAGTGCCTAATGAAACAACTAGTATATGCCGCACTTAATAAAGAAAGAAATTAAACAAGCACTTGATTTGGTTTTTATGCTTAGGGCAGCTCTGCAAAACTATTAGTAGCCTTCTTTGACATGCGATTTTAGCAAATTTCAAGAAAGAAGCACCTACAACCACAACTTGTTAGACCAACAAGAGTTAGGAGAATCAAAATCCAAAATCTAACAATGATTAGTACATGAAAAAAAAAATTAGATAATGTGCAAA